>CAUYUJ010014025.1:197500-215000 GCA_963575745.1 Prorocentrum cordatum
TTCGGGGCCGCAAATATAACGTAATTTACGCAGGTGTATGGCTTCGGGGACGCGGATATTGTAATTTACGAAGGGGTATGGCTTCGGATACGCGAATATAATGTAATTTGCGAAGGTTCATGGCTTCGAGGACGCGAATATTGAATGCTCTTGAATTATGTATTGCGTCGGGAACGCAACGATTGCATAATTTGCGATGGTTTATGGCTTCGGAGACGCGAGTATAGGGTAAGTTACAAGGGTTTATGGTTTCGGGGACGCGAATGTTGCGTGATTTACGAGCGTTTGTGGCCTCGGGGACGCAAGTATTGCTTAACTTAGACAGGTTGTTATGGTTTTGGGGACACGAATATGGAGTCTCTTGCGAGTGTTTAGGGTTTCGGGGACGCGAATGTTGGTTAATTCGCGAGGGTTTATGGCCTTGGGGACGCGAATCTGGTATAAATTATATAAGGGTTTATGGCCTCGGGGGCGCGAATTTTGAGTATTTTTATGTGTCCCACGCCCCCCCAGGAATTCAGAGCACGCGATTCGGGCGTGGTAATCCGGACGCTTTTCGGCTCCCCCCCCTCGCGCGGTCCATCAACAAGGAACAGTAAGCAGCAAGAAGCAGAATTGTAACAGTGGAAACTGGAGACTGGAACTGGCGCAGGGAACAGCAAACCCTGAGCCTACAGCCTGGTGGCCCCACAAGGGGGCCGGCGGACCGGATTGAATCGCTTCGCTCATTCCGCCGGCCCATGCTGCCTCGCCGTTGTCGTTTGTCGGGGTGTTGTTGTCAATGCGATGCGGTTGGGCGGCTGCCATTTTTCGGAGACGGCGGGTGGCGGTTCAGGGGCCTCACGGATGTTGGTTGGGCTCTCGCGGTTGGCCTCTCTGGGGCCTCTGAAAGGCAGTTCTGAGGCTTTTTGGGGGCCGTGTTGGGGCCTCTTGGGGCCTCTTGGGGGCTTTTTGGGGCTTCTTGGGGTGCCTCTTGGGAGCCCCTTGGGGCCTCTTTGGGGCCTCTTGGGGCCTCCTGGGGTCCTCTTGGGGCTGAAGGCTAGACTCTTCGGTTCCTGGCCCCCTTCTTGGGCCCCTCTTGGGGCCGCTTTGGGGCTCTCTTGGGCCGTCTTTGCCGCCTCTTGGGCTGTCTTGGGGCCATCTTGGGCCCTCTTGGAGGCTTCGTGGGCCGTCTTGGGGCGGTCTTGGAAGCCTCTTGAGCCTTCTTGGAGCGCTGGTACGCCGAAAAGTCGAGAACGCTAAAAACCGTCAGAAGCTCACTAATTTCTGCCTCTGTGGGCCTTCTTGGGAGGTCTCTTGGAGGTCTCTCAGGGCGTCTTGAAGGCGCTTTGGGCTGTCTGGAGGCAATCTTTGGCGTCTTGGATCGCTCTTGGACCGTCTCGGACCATGTTGAGCTCTCTTGGAGGCCACTTGAAGCGCTCCTGGATCGCTCTTGGGAGCCTGCTGGGACCTGGGGGGACCTGCCCAGGACCTGCCTGGGACCTGCCTGGGATCTTGCCAGGACTTTGCCGGGACTTGCGGGGGTATTTTTCGTCCGGGGACCCCAAGGGCGGCCCCGCGCGCGCGAATTAGACTATTGTTGACCAGTTACCAGAGATCTTAGCACGCCCTTGATCCGTTGGGCCAGCGAATTGCGCAGCGGTGGGATCAGAATAGACCAGGCATCATGCCATTCGGCAATTTCGCTTACGAGCTCGAGCATGGCTCATACGGGCCTGCTCCTCTTCCTTTCTGGAGCAGGAGAGGTTGGACACGACTTCCACGGCCACTAGGCCGAAAAGGTTGAGATGTCCTGTTTCACAAAAACGTAGGCGTACGATTCGGGCGTAAAGCGTCTGGACGCTTATCGGGTGATCAGCGCTGGTTCCTGCCATGCGGGTGGCTCTTTCGGGGCTCGGGAGCCACATTGGTGGGTCCGGCACGAGCCACGCATACATTCAGGGCGTCCAGAGGCTCTGTCCTTCGATCGCATGCTAGTCCGATCACTGCCCGCAGCCTTGCGGGTGTGGCAACAGGCAGCATGCCAAAGGCAGGCGGCAAAAAAGGTGCGCATGCAGGCAGAGAGATTGCGCATTGTTGGGTGGAGCAGAGCAATGACGGTTTGCGATGAAACTATAAAACAAAAGAGCCAGCGTCGCCAGGATATGGAGGATGAGGAGGAGGAAGAAAAGGGTGAGGACAAGCCAGTTCAGCGTAGCCAGTGAAAGCTTGAGGAGAGGAGGATGAGGAGGAGGACGGGGAGACGCAGCAGTAGTATCAATAACACGTACGCATCCAATGTATTGGTGTTTTGTCGTTGCCGCTTATGGCTCTTCTCTTTGGCAGGGCTTCCTAGCCAGAACATGCGCAACTTAATCCATAAGAGCACGACAAGGTGCTCAAACGCTCCGCTGTCATGAGCGTGTCAGGTATTCACGACTAGAACAGAGCAGGTGGACGAGCCAGTCAATGAGCTACAAACGGTTTGTGCGTGTCAAGTGAGACTATGCAAGCCCATGCGTCGCACGTGGCTTGGACATACAGAGTACGCGTGCGCTCCAAAGTTTGGTGTTATAGAAATACATGGCTACATGATGCCCCTGTCTCGAATTTTCTCCGTTCATCCTCCGCCTCATGGGGGGGTGCAATTTCGATTGACACCACACCCAAATATTCGCATATTCTTTCTCTTCGTCTTCGTTGTGCAGCCCCGTCCCTCTTACTTGATTGTCTTGCCGCACCCGCCGCTCCTCTGTCTCTCTCTCTCCTTCCTGGCCTGCTCGTCCCCGTCCTCTCCTGCGATGTTCCCCCGTCGTCGTCCTTCAAGTGCCTCGCTCGTCAGGGTTCCCCGCTAACTGGGGAAGACGCGAGCGCACCAAGGAAGGGCCCCACCCTGACCAAGCAAAGCCCAAGCCGAGGAATGTGAATCAAGCCCCAGAAGACTTTTGAACCGACGGGAACCTGCGCCCCTACGGCAGGAAGAAATCCCTCCGGGCGCGGCGAGGCCGCGAAGGGAGGAGAACACAATTTGGGGAGGACACGCGGGCTTCAGAGGAAGACGGCGAGTCATTTGGCTCGTTCTGATGCGGGGGCCGACTCTGAAGGGCCAGTGTGATTTGGACATGTGCATTGTTCTGTGCCAGAACAGTCAACGCGCATAGCAAGGATGAGCAACTTTCCGCCCCGACCTCCCCGACCCCAAACGCCAGTTGTCGGCGATAGTTGCCGTTCATTAAGAGGCCCTGGGTGTTCGCTAAACAGCCCTGCCCTGTACTATTCCTCCCTTGGGTGCGCTTGCTGAATGGCGTCGGTCGTCGGGGTGCTTACAATGCGGGTGGATGTTCTGCCCCCTGTTTACAGTTCATCCGCACAGAAAGGATGAGCCACTCTCCAAGGCTACCCTTGCATCATTCCCTTTGGGCTCAATCTTGGCCACTTTCGCTGGCCGCGCCCCTCTCGCAAAGTGTCGGCATGGCCTTCCGCTGCCCTTGTATACTTACTGCGTGTCTTTACTATACGGGCTGACTGGATTCATGTGGTCTGTTTTGGGGTGGATGCGTTTGTTGATGCCTGGCCAGCGACTGCCTTGAACCATGCATGTATACATTGGGCATGGAAGATGTCGGGCGACTCTGGCGGCCACGTCTGTCGGTGTCTTCAACGCGCGGAAAAAGTAACAGGCGGGGGGTGGAGCACGGGGGCGGTAGAATGGCGCAGAGCAGCGCCCAACGTACCCCGTAGGACAGGTTTCAGGGATTGCGCGCAATACCCCGTTGGGCACGTTTCAGGCACTGCACGAAACGATCTCGGGCATTGCACAACACGCCTTGGGGGGGCACTTTTAGGGCACACTTGAGGCAAGGAGTTCAGTCTTAGGGCATGGGTAGGGCACGGCTGAGGAACGCGTGCGGCATTGCAGCCACACCGCGCGAATCGATTCGAGCATGCACCTTTACGTCGCTGCGCTGCCCACCGACGCGTATTTCTGCGCGGTATCGACCTACGGACCGCCGCAGAATCCGCTCGGTGTTTGGGGGATCCAACCCCAAACCTTCTTGGGAATCCGAACAAATCCCGAGGCATCCGTGGAAAGCCCGAGGGATCCTCGGACGTCCTCTGATAAGCTTAGGTCGGCGGAGACAGCAGGTGTAGGACTCTGCGAGGGACCGATGTAGTCATCGGATTTCTGGTCGCTGCATCGGGAGTTCAAGAAATTATAAGAGTCCACGCAAAGCTTGACACACCGAAAGGAATCGCTATGACACCCGGGATTCGCCAGGCATCATGAGAAGTCCCCAGGCACATGGCGGAAGTGTTTGCACCATGGAAGAACCATTCGGGATCTTTGCGAACCCTAAGAGGCAATTTCGAATCCCGGCGAGCCCTTTAGGGTCCCGCGCGACGTCTTTTGAATGTCAAAGGCTTCCCGGGATCATATGGAGCTCTTGGGAACAATCTGAAAGTTGGGACAACCACTCGGTGTTCATTAGAATCCGCGGGATACATCGGGCGCGCGTGGAAATGGCAAGGCGCCATCAGGAACCTGTCTATGAACACCGACGTTTGGACCAGCGTCGTCCACGCGCGGACGCGTGGACTTGCCGAGTGGGGCGTCGTGGAACAGGCAGGGCAGGGCCTTTTGGGCAGCTTGGCTTGCCCGCGTGCCGCCGTTGCCATATATGGAACGATGGTTCCCGTTTGCGCGCCGCTCCTGGCACCCCGATCTATGGCCCCCCCTATCAGTAAACGGCCAAGTCTGAAACGTTCTTGTGGCCCAAGGGAGCACGATCGGGAGGAATTGGGACTAATGAGGGAGGGAGGAGAACTAGGAGGAGAAGGAGGAAGGAGGAGGAGGATAACTAATGAGAAGAGGAGGGGGAGGAGGAGGAGGAGGAGGAGGAGGAGGAGGAGGAGGAGGAGGAGGAGGAGGAGGAGGAGGAAGGGGAGGATAACTAGGAGGAGGATCGCGCGGAGGAGGATGAGGAGGAGGCGGAGGAGGAAGATCTGGAGGGGCGCCAATGTGTCTGTACGAATATCGATTGCTGGAGTGAGGTGGCGCCGCCATTGCTCGAGCAGGTCAAGGAGATTCTGCGTCGAGAGAAGCCCAGTTTCTGACGGTCTGCCGTATGCTTATTGGCAGCAGGCGCCAATATGAGCACATTTTGTTTGAGTTCATGCAATCATTGTTGGGTGGTAGGCCACCACTGGTGGATATGAATGGGCTCTTGCTAGCTGCTGCGCCCAAGGGGCGGCATAAGAAGGATCGCGAAAGGGTCGTCCCAGAAGCGGGTACCACCAGGAGTCATGCCAAGAAAAAGTGTGATGCTGGGATCATCTCGTTTAGCTGCAACCACAAAGTCCAGCATTTAATTCGTGCCTGGGCGCAGGAGGACCAGCGTCGGCCGCTTCTGGGCGCCACTGCCAGGATTGTAGACATGCACCCCCAGTGACCAGCTCGTCGTCCCTTTTCCCTCCTCTTCGCTATTGGGAACGCGTTCTTCTCTCACTCTATCTTTCGTTTCCCCGCCTCTCTCTATCTCTCTCTCTCTCTTTCTCTTTTTCTATCAATTTCTCTGAGAGGTCCTCTCTCGGATTGGAAACTGAACACAGTTCTTCACCTCTACGTCATGCCACACTTTCGCTCACGTTTGCTACGGTTCCGGATCCTAGGCGTTTGCAAGGGGGGTCCTTGCGAGTGGTTCGATGTGGGCGTTCTCCACAAAGCAGTTCGTATGTAGGATGAATATTGGGATGCCGCGGGGCTGGTGACTGTGGACTCCAAGTTGTTCGCAGAAGTTTGCGGTGTTTTCGTTTTACCCTTCTTGGGAGGGGTCGAATTTGGATTGCAGTTTCAGCTTAACAAGTGCCGTCGCCTTCTGGCCGCAGGGGCCTTCCTTGCTCATCTGAGGCGCTGTCATTGCGCAGGTGGCGAAAGCGGCTTCGAAGTGGAAACTGTTCCTGGTTACGGTTATCCTTGCGGCACAAAAAATTTGGGTGTGGATAACCGGTGGTGCACGAAAGTAGATATGGGCTCGGTCGTGTCGGGAGTGGGTGGAGGTGGGCCATCCGATTGCGAAGCCGCACCTCGCCCCGTCGGTAACCATTGAGTTGTATGATGCGCGTAGTCTTTATGATCAGCCATAGCGGAAGAAGCTGGTGAGTGGAACGTCCAAGTTGAGGAGTGGATCAATACAACAAAGAGTGAGTGCGTCAACGACAGCAAACTAAGTTAGACCAGCCCGATATGGTGAGGAATGAAGCGTTTCATCAACAGTTTCCCAAATTCGCACATTCATGGTGCAAGCCGCTGTGAACGTCGAGGCCCGACTATGTTCGCAGTCTGGCATCCGATGCCTTCGCTTTTGCCCGATGCACGATTGCGAGTTTGTGTTGGGCCGCCGAGGGACTCTTTGAAGAAACGCACGTCGATTGCGCCCGCCTCCGCATCAAACCCCACGCCCAACATGTCTTCAGCGTCCTACCTCTCTATCCTCCGCATCGATTAAGCATCAAATTCTGGCAATTCACCTGGTGAGTTGCTCGATGCGCCTGGCGCCTTTGGCAGACAGACCCGGGCTCGCTCGGCCAGCGCGTGCAGAGATGCCGTCGATAATCCACTGTGGCCGCAGTGAACTTCAGCACTCTGCGGTCGTCGTCCTCAGTCACTTCCAGCAAACGACCACGAACCTCGGCGCGTCTACCAAAGATGAGGCCGATGGCCTCGATGCGTCGTCTCACGGACTTCCCCAAGGAGCTGGACCATCATATGTTCCCCGGCTGAATGACTTTGGGCGCGCGTAGAGCCCCAGAGCATTGAGGATGCACCTGGGCGCGCTGGTGAGCCCGCCACCCCCCGCGGCACTGCCACGTCGCCGAGGCGCGCATTATTTCGCAGAACAACCCCGTGCTGGTCAGAGCTGGGGGCGGTGAAAGAAGTGAGCGGGTTCATGGCCACAGGGGCCCGATGTATTAAATTACCAATCGTAGCTCGACCTCGGCCGCATGAGGGGCCGAACTAAGTTCCGTGATCGCCGCTGGCAAGTTGCCCCAAACCTGCCGAGGCCAGATGGGGCGCGCGGGGTCCACGGGCATCGCGGTGATCCCAGGGTGTTCCGCCAAGTTAAGGCGGGTCGCCCCATCGGGTCCACCGAAAGCGCTTCGTCGCGCTCGCAACGCAGCCGGCGTCTTCGTCAAACAGCTGCGCGCTGGCCAGGCCAGAGCCAAGAAATCCAGCCGCGGGGCATGCGATGCTTCCGTTGCCCGCGGCATGCCCCCCGCCACCACCGCCCGCGACGACGGCTGTCGCGCGCCGGGGAGGCGGCGCGGTTGAATTGGACCCTCTCCCGCTGGGAAGACCTGCGCCGCCCGATCACCTGTTTCGAATTACCGATTAGCCGGGGTCAAGACGAGCAGGGCAGCCTATTATCCGCGCGCTGGCACGTGGACGATGCCGCTTGCATTCGGAGCCGCCGAGTTGCCCATGCCCGAGCGATCGCCTCTCACGGATGCCCAGCCTGCTTCGTGGATGGGCTGCGGCGCCAGCTGCGAGGGCGGCCGCCTGCGCGGGCGGCATGGCGACGCGCTGCATGCACCGCTCAGCCCTTTGTCCACCAAAATGCCCGACGATGAAGTTGTAACCTGGCATTCGTCGCCACGGGCCTGTCAACCATGAGTGGCAAGAGCCGATGCGCCATCGACCGAAGCATCCTCGCTCCACGCGGCGTCGCATTGTCAAAATTACCCAGCATTGCCGCGCCAGCTGGGCCACCTGCAGGAGGATTGAGACGCGCGCGCGTCTGGCCCTGGACATCTTGCACTCGGGGGCGCCCAGGGGCGCCAGCCCTGCCGACGCGCGAAGACATTGGCATGCGAGGGCCGAACTGGCCCCCAAGTTGGCGGCGACATCCGGCGGCGCTTCAGCGGGGGGGGAATTGCTGAGAGGCCCAGCGGCCCAATGGCAACGACCAGACCGACTGCGCAAGAGTCTCTGCGGCGACTGGCACAGACCACCGCTGCGCGTCGACTTCCGCGGCTCCGCCGACAGGCCGAACAGAAGCTGAAGGACAAAAGCTCGGTCGCACATGCCATTGTCGGTGGGCGGCGTTGACGCGCCGCTGTCTGGGGCCCCAGCGCATCGCGAGGCGCCGGAGGGCCTCTCTCGCGGCATTTCCAAGGGGCGAAAGAAGACGCGGGCCTCTCAAACCCGCGAGTGGCGCCGGCGTTTCACGACCCGGAGCAAGGGTTTTCACGCTCTGCTAGGCCGGCGATCAGAACTGCATCCTCTTCGGCCCACCGCGAGCGCGGAAGGGGGTGCGCTGTGAATGGGGTGAGAAGTGGGATCCGATACCGACGACGCGCGACGCGGCCGAAAACTGCGCTGGACGGCGCGAGCGCGGCGGCTTGGAGAGCGCGGAGGCTTTGTCGTGCGCGGGCTGCTTCGGCGGGGCCCATCCAGCCAGCGCGCGGCCCTGCGCTGGGGGGCTCGGCGGCGCCGTGGGCGACGAGTGCGGCCCTTGCTCCTTGGCAGCCCGCTCAGGGCACAGCCTTCATGGATTGGCTTCTCTGCGCCATCAGATTCTGAAGTGGGGGTCGCGGCCCTCCCAACAGGTCTGCCAGAATCCTGCGTTACCTGTTCCTCTTCATCAGCTTGTCGTTTTTCCACCAGCGTTCGAAGTCCTGACTGGCGTCGCTGCGCGCGATGGCTGCGGCGTCTCTCCGGCGGTCGGTTCGGGGCGCGGTCTCGAACTGGCGTTCTCTGGGGGATCTCCGTCGGCGCCAAGCATCTGCCAAACTTGCGAACATCCCGTTCCCATCGCGCGATTCGTTGAGGGCTGCGATATGTTCTCTGCGACAGCATGGTTGCGCGGCGCGCCTTCGCCCCAGCGGGGTGCCGCGATCCAGGCGCCCCGCCTTCGACCCCCCTGCCCCGTCGCCTAAGCTGCCCTTGCGCCGCAGCAAGCAATGGCGCACGCGGGGCGCCGTTCTGTCCTGGATAATCTAGACCAGAGATCGGGGTTGGTTGGATTTCTCGCGCGCGATGGGCGCGGCCTCGTCTGTCCGCGAATAACTATAGGCATTCCACCACCGGCTCAATGCTCGACGCGGCCATCCGCCCCGCGCGCCCTTGGAAATATCAGCACGGACAGATCGCCAGTTTTTCTCCCGGGCGCGGATATTGGACACGAGCCCGTTTGTTTCCGAGATACATGCAAAGACGAGCAAGACGTGCTGCCAGCAACCGCGGGCCGCGGGCGCGCCACGCCGACGGGGGGGGGTCGACTTCAGTGGGCGCGCCTTGGCATCGCGGCGGATTTAGTTTTGCACTCGCGCTTCTTCACCACGCTTGTCTTGGCTTTGCAGCATTCGCCTCATCGGCTCATCGGTCGTCTGGTCGGCCGGCGCGCCCCAGGTCCCCGGCCCCTGCCTCTCGACGCATCGTTCTCCGATGTGTTCATGGAGCTGCCTAGAGCGGGGCGGAGTTGTTTGCGCGGTCGTTAGCGGCCGTCAGCTCTTGAGCGCGCTCAAAGTCCCCCCAGAGCCTCGTTGCCTCAGACCCGTCATGGCCTGAGTTCAGAAAGGGCCGATTTCTGTTGGCGCTGGGGGGGGGCGCGGGTTCGAACGCCCCCCCCCCCCTTGTCTGGAAATTGGGTGGTGGTCGAATCCGGGGGGAGGGGCCCGAAACGCAAGGGGGGAGGGGGGCTTGAACCTGCGGCGGCGACGGCGACGACGACGACGACGACGGCGAAGACGACGCGGGGACGACGATCGATCGAGCCCAACTGCTTGTTAGAGCTGGATCCAGCAATATTCGAATTCTATCCGGGCGGGATCGGGGCATAGTAGGATTCTCTCAGGAGCTGGATACAGCCCTAGAAAGATTCTGCAATGATGCTGGATCGAGCCCCAGCAGGGTTCCAAAAGGGCTGCATCCAACCCAGATAGGACTATCTCAGTGTTTTGCCTAGCCCTGGTCGGTTTCACTCGGGCTGGACCGAGCCTAGTTTCATAGCAGTCAATCAGAGCTGACATCAGCCCTCGCATGATTTTTTAGAGTTGGATCATCATTTAAAAAGTTTTGCCCGTGCTGGATAGCAGGGTTCTTTTAGGATTGCATCCGGCCGAAGCAGGATTCCATCAGAGCTAGGTCGAGCCCGAGTAGGATTCGATGGGGGCTGGTTCCATTCCTGTAGGGGTATGTGTGTATATATATATATAATTATATCTATGTATACATAAATGTACATATATATACTAGAGCTGGTCGAATTCTCGTGCTATTTTTTGGAGCCGGATTCTATGAGGGCTGCATCCAACCCTGCGAGGATTGGAATATAGTTGGGTTGAATTGTCGTGGCTATCCTGAGAGCTGGGTCGAGCCCTTGCATCATCTTAGCAGAGCTGGATCGAGCCCTCGCAGGGTTTCACTACAGCCGGATTCAGCTTTGTAAGTATTCTATTAGAGCTGGACTCAGCCGTCGTAGGATTCCATCGGGGTTTCATCCAGCCTCATCCGGATTATGTCATAGCTGCATCAAACCCTCTTAGGTTTCTCATAGACCTAGACCCAGCGCTTTTAGGATTCGATTCAGTCCCAGTAACAGGATTCTATGAGCACCGGATCGAGCCTTGATCGGAATTCATGAAAGTTGGACCAGAATCGATAAGAATTGGACCAAGCCCTTAAAAAGGGTCCCATTGGAGCTGGATTCAACCACGGTAACTTTTTATAAACGTTGGACCGATCCCTGAAAATTTCTGTCGCAGCTGGATCGAGTCGAAATGGAACTCAGTCTTCGTTGGACCGAACCTAAGTAGGATCCTATCAGAGTCAGCGTTTGGCGCCGGCGCCCGCGCCAGGTGCGCCGCCGCCGCCAGTGACGTTGTCGCCGTCGTCGGCGTCGACGTAGACATCGCCGTCGACGTCGTCGCCGCCGTCGTCGGCGCAAGTTTCTTAAACAACAGTGGCGAGTAAGGGTACGGAGGGGGGAGCGTTTCGAATCACCCCCCTCGTTGGGATAGAGGGGGGTGTCCCCCGGCTCGATCCCCCCATCCCTTGGAGGGGGGCGTGCCTGTTAGAGAGGCCGTGTTCCAGGGGTTGGGGGGGCGGTTATCCTGGCGCGCCGCATGCTTGTTGGGGGGGGGGGTATCCGACGTGTTGGGGGACGTTTCCAAAACCGGCGTCCACAAAATGCGTTCATTGGAGTTTGGGGGCACCTGCCCAGACTGGCCTCTGTGTTGCGGGCCATTAGCGATGTTGTTCCGATTGATTGTTTTGTTTCCACATGTTGTTGGCTTACGACCGACGCGCCGTAACCCGACACCAGCACCAAGATCGTTTCCTACAGCAAGCTCAGAGGATTGAAAGTCCGCGCGGAGTAAACCCACACGGAGTGTTCGGTCCCCGTCCAGGTTTACTCAATCCGGACTTATCTTTTCCTCATAGAATGCGAAGAACGTGCGGTGTGAGTCCGCACGGAGTGTTCGGTCTATGTTTGGACTTCTTCCGTCTGGACTAATTCCATCCCGAAATCCTGAGTCCCAGTTGCATGCGTTCGGCCGTGTCTCCGCGCTCGTCTGTCTGCTGTCAAAGAACATGGTAGAAGAAGATGCAAGACGCCGCGGGCCCTCCCCCTCTTCCTTTCCACTGAACCCCATGAGGCCAATGAGCACTTTGAGGCGTCGAGCCCTACGAGCCCCACGAGTCTTGATATTCGGCCTTCGGGCTCAGTGGGGCCTGCGATGATCGGTGGCCCTGGCGTGCCCTCGGGCTTTCGGTAGCCCCGCTCACTCGATAAGCGTCCACAGGGACAGTGCTCCAAACTTGTCCTTCTAGGCCGCAGCTTAAGTCATCGGGGCGGGGGCACGCTGAAGCGCAACATAAATTGTGGGTACAACAGGAGGAGGATGAGGAGGAGGAGGAGGCGGAGGAGGCGGCGCAGGAGGTTGAGGAAGAAGGAAAGAGGATTCGGATATGGAGGCGGAGGCGGAGGCTAGAGGGGGAGTGGGAGAGG
This sequence comes from Prorocentrum cordatum, assembly GCA_963575745.1. Classification (NCBI taxonomy): domain Eukaryota; class Dinophyceae; order Prorocentrales; family Prorocentraceae; genus Prorocentrum; species Prorocentrum cordatum. Next base: position 209,491 of record CAUYUJ010014025.1, read on the forward strand.
AAGAGACAAAAGGGAACATGGAAAAGGCATGAAGTATGATGCGTGCTAGGGGAGGCAAGAGAGACAAGAAGGGACGAGGCTCAATCAACTGCTACAGTTCGCAGATTCGGCCCAAGCCCAGCGGGATGCCCGTGCGACCCCTGGTCTGCCGCCTGAGCCATCTGTCGGACAGGGTGGGGGCACGTTGAAGCGCAACACAAACGGTGGGCAGGAGGTCAGGAGGAGGAGGAGGAGGAGGAGGCTTGAGGAGGAGGAAGAGGAGGAGGAGGAGGAGATCAGGAGAAGGATGAGGTTTGAGAATGAGGACGAGGATGAAGGAGTGTGAGGGATGGGAGGCTGGAGGAGGACGAAGTATGTTGGGAGAACCACGAGGGACGAGGAGGGAGGAGGGACTCGTCTTCCTCTTACTCTTCAGCTTCCTACTCCTTCCCCCTCTGGGCGGCCACATGCGAACCCTACGCCATCACCTCACGATTTCCAAGGGGGGAGGTGGGGTTCACTTCGCTCGGGAGGTCCCGAACGCAGTGAACCCCACCTCCCCCCTTGGAAATCGTGGGAAGGTGGCGTGGGGCTCGCATGTGGCCTCCCACCCTCGTCCTGCGCCACCTCGTTTTCTCCCGCCCGCCTCAGTGTTGCAGACGTCCCGGCACCGTGTGTATAGGGCGAGCTCTTCGCACATTTCCTGCGCCGAGCCACGGCGTGTGTCTGCTCCTGGTTGAGGTCCAGGCCAGAGACCGAAGCCAGATCTTTGTCCCGCCCAGCCCACCCTACCAGCAGCTGTAGCGAGCGTGTGTGGGGGCGGGAGGTTCTAGATCTCCTAGATGGGGTCCGAGCAAATGGGGTCGGCGAATCGCGCCGCATCGTCGATTGCGGCTCGACGTGGAGCCCGATTTGTGTCACGTCGACGTCGCTGATGCATCGCCCACGTCGACGATGCATCGCCGACCCCACATGCGCCGACCCCATCTGAGGCGCCTCTAACACGTGGGGGTGGGAGTTGGTGGGGCGTTTTGAGGGGTGGGGGTGGGGGAGCCAGGGCCACGTGCGGAGTGTCGTGGCCGACCCAGCAGGAGTCGCGGCGCTCCTCGGCGCCCTCGCCAGCGAGTGGTGCAGCGCCCCCCTCTCTTGCGTTGAGTCGTGCATGCCCCCCTGCAGGAGGCATGTTCAAACTTCGTTATAAAAAGTGGTCAGGGGACGTCTGTTTGACTAGGTTTGGTTACCGTCGTTTTTTTGCATATGTTTGATTCGTCCTCCAAGCGTTGTTCAAACTTTGTTATAAAAAACAGTTCAAACCTTGTTATAAAAAGTAGTCAGGGGACGTCTGTTTGACTAGGTTCGGTTACCGTCGTTTTTTGCATATGTTTGATTCGTCGTCCAAAATCCGCCTGCAGCGGGCCATGCCGCGCCCCTCCCTTGCGCCCCGTGTGCACGGGCGTGGCTTGACGGACGAGGGGTCATTCCGCTTGCGGCTGCCGCAGGCGGGCCGTGGAGGGTTCCGCCGTGCAGTGGGTCCCCCTGGGCTGCCCTCCTCCTCCTCCGCCTCCTCCTCCTCCTTCTCTCCCTCCTCTCCCTCCTCCTCCTCCTCCTCCTCGTTCTCCTCGTCCTTCTCCTGCTTCTTCTCTCCCTCCTCTCCCTCCTCCTCCTTCTCCTCCTCCTCCTCCTCCTCCTCCTCCTCCTGCTCCTCCTCCTCCTTCGCCTTCTTCTCCTCCTCCTTCATCCTCCTGCTGCTCCTCCTCATCCTTCTCCTCCTCCTCCTCCTCTCCCTCCTCTCCCTCCTCCTCCTCCTCCTCCTGCTCCTCCTTCTCCTCCTCCTGCTCCTCCTCCTCCTCCTGCTCCTCCTTCTCCTCCTTCTCCTCCTCCTCCTTCGCCTCCTCCCCCTGCATCCTCCTGCTCTTGGCGAGGGGCATCGAGGAGCATCTTGGATTACCTTGCAAAAAACAAGCGCACGACATCGAAGTCCGCACGGGGAAGAGACGTCCGAGCGACGGCGAGTAAGGAGCCGAGGGGCCCAGGGGACCGCACTGTCAGCACAGGAGCCTGGCGAGACGGGGTGCGTGCGACATGGGCTCCAGCGCCTCTTTCGCCGCCTCTCGCCCTTCACCCTATCTGGCCAGCCCGTGGTGCCGACTTGTCTTTGGCCGTTCCACCTCAGGCGAATCCGTTAAGCTAGCGCGTGGAAGGTGAAAGGGAGGAGGAGGAAGAGGAGGAGGAGGGGGGGCAAGAGTGGGGGGAATGAGTAGAGAAGGGGGGGATGGTAGTTGTGAGGGGTATGACGAAGAAGAGGACGATGGTAAAGTACAGGAGCAAGAGGATAGGAGCACTGAGAGCTGCGGGCGGAAGGGCTTGCGCGAGGAGGAGAGCAGGATCCAGCGATGTTGGCGAATGCATCACTGCATGCTCAGTGAAAATAATTAGGCCAATGTGTTGCATCCTGGTGTGGAAGGGGTAGGGTCGATGAAAGCAAGAACAGGATGCGCGAAAGGAGGGTGTGAGAACGAAGAGGACGATGAAGGTGGACAGACGAGGCGAGGCAAGATCCGCCTTTCTCGGCCGCCATCCGCAATCTCATCAAGAAGTGTGATGATGCAGGGGTACCTCCCACAGGCCAGCAGGTCAGAGATCGGCTTCGACAGCTCGTGGGTGATGTCAAGACGAGGTCCTCTCCAACTACTGCTGCTGCTACCTCGTCGCTGACGGTGGTGGCAAAGAAGGCTGTGTCCAGAGATGCGCGGGCTATCAAGTCCCAATGGGGATAATGCCCGAATTGGTCTGCCAAACATTTGCATGACTGTATCACTATGAGAAGCCGCCGCTGATCGTGTGCCAGAACAAAGAGTACCTCGACACAAGGAACTGGCTGGACGCCTTCGGTGGAAAGGATCGTTCGGCTATTACCCTTGTCTTCAAAGCCACGGTCGCCCTATGTAATGAGGGTAGCAAGACCGGCATCCTGCTGGAGGCTTCCTCGGCAGGCAAAGGTGCTGAGACCCAGCGCTGCCTCGAGGTGAAGCTTGGTAGACAGGCTCCGTCTCGTGTGGCCCCCCCCGAGGGTGTGAAGGACGACGCAGCCATCACGACTCCGACGACACCGATGGCGACGGCCCAGTTTCGTCCCACGGTTGCTCGAGACTTCGCGGCTGACGACTTGTATTTTCGAGTGGCCCATCGCCCGGTTGCGTTGGCAGCCTTCATCTTGAACGCTGAGCGCCGAAAGTCGGTCCCCAAGACCAAGGGGGCGCTCAATTATGAATATGAGATCGCGTATTTTATCATTGTGAAGAGTTCGGATGCGCAGAAGTTCCTCGATGTTCCATTACCGAGGGGTGTGTTTCTCAACCAGCAGGGCTCCAAGATGGTGCCGAAGTGGTTCAAGCAGGGAGACGAGGAGCCCCCAGAGGGCTATTTCAAACGTGTCCTGACGACAGCGACGGGAGCCAAGGGCAGGTTGTGCTACAAACCCCTCGGATGGTGCGTCGTTGGGTGTTATGGCTGAAAAGGGGCTCTGGTGTCTGACATACTACCTCGGCGGTGTGCGGTCAAGACGCCCGATAGCTAGAGCATCGATTCAGACCTTGAGACGTGGGCCAAGGATCGGGGGTTCACGAAGACATCGCGTATCCAACGTGCTGGTCGTCATCGCTGGCATTTCCGTGCTGATCTTGCTTGTGGGGCGATTGACAACTACAGGGTATATACGCTTGCCTCGGGTATCACAGTGTCTCTTGCACATAACACGACGCCCGACAGGAAGAAGAAGGAACCCACAGGCAAGTCTAAGAGTGCCCGGGGGACGGTCCAGCCGCTGGAGGGGCTGGAGGCGAAGCAGCAGGAGGTCGAGAAGGACATCCCCATGGACCCAGTCGACCAGCCTGCTGAAATTGAGCATGCGGCTGAGGCTGAGGACCAAGCTCATCCACCACAGCGCCGACCTGCGCCCGCTGGGAGTGCTGCAGGTCCCCCAACCACAGCGCGTACGTGGGAAGTGAAGCCTCCGTGGGCAGAGTGGTTTTCTGAAGCTGACAAGGGGGGAGCTGGAGACTGTTTCTGTGCATGTGTGAGTACTGTTATTCATGGCAAGAGTGATAAACTTGAGAAGCTGCCCAAGGTGATGACAAGCCTGGCGGGAAGCTACAAGCACAGCTACGCCTGCTGGTGGCCGGGGAGCTGGGGCGGAACGCGAATAATTACGGCACGCCGACGTCCATGGCAGAGAACGAGGCGAAGGCGGGCACGCTGGCAAACGCCGCGGCGGTCATGGCGGCGGCGACGGCAGCCAAAGCGGACATCTACATCTGGAAATACAATACGACGGGCGAGAGATGGGTAGTATATACGCCGCCTACACCAAGGGCGGAATCGTCGAGGCGCCCGCTCGTCTGGCTGACGCTGGAGGACAAGCACTACCGCAGCCTGGAGCCGACGGTGGAGGTGCCGAAGGCCACGTTGCAGGAGTGGAGGGAGCGCGCGCTGCCATGCCCCGACGTCTTCACGGGCGGCGGGGCCCACTACATGGAGGGGGGGGCAGGGCGAAGTCTGTGTCCGCTCGTTCGGGCAACGCGAGGAATGCCGAGGATGAGGCCAGATCGTTCCTGGGTATCATGGAGACGCCGAAGCCGACGTCGCCTCGCAATGCATCGAGAAAGGCGCGAAGTTTTCTTGGGATCCCAGAGTGGAGGGAGGGAGGATGACGCGCCCGCGGGGAAGGATTTAGCCGAGATCGACTTGCCTCATGGACGGGAGCCACACCTCAAGTGCCCGAGCTGTGGGCGGATGCCGACAGGAGCTCGCGGGAATATGCGACAGCCGGAGGCATTGGTCCATTGGCGTCATTGCGCGGGCGAATGTCCTCCGTCCGCGCCGAAGAGAAATTTTGGTCGTGAACCGCTTGGGAAAGGTGGTGGCGACAAAGTCAAGAGGGCTCGTGCTTGGAAGAAGTACAAGGACTGGTACGACAGAGTGCCGACAAGGATTCAGCTCAACTTGCGCACTACCTCTGAGGGCGCGGCGGTGTCCACAAAGCAGGGGGAAAGTTTCGTCACAATGTGTACCTGCGTCAGATGCGGATTGGCCAAGTCGACGGTTCGTCTCGTGGGGGCGCCCTGTAGGAAGGCCGCATACCTGACGGCTACCACGAAACAAACCTACACCCACTTGCTGGGGAAGGAAGAGTTCCAGAAGGAGCGGGAGAGATGCAAGGCCCGGGGCCGCAAGTGACGTGCAACCCGACCGGAGGGGGCTAAGAGTAGCTACAACGAGAGGATGCGCATGCGTCAGCGTGAGATCCGAGCAGCAGATCCAAAGAGGTTCCGCCGCTACCAGATCAAAGCCAGGAAGAAGATGAAGCTCCGCGCGCAGGAGAAGGTCAGGATCGAGGGCCGCATCTTCCCGCGCATGGGCCTCAAGTCCAAGCGAGCTGCACGTGGGGGAGTTTTTCGGCGGCCTGCAGCCAGCAGCAGCAGCAGCAGCCCGCGGCAGCAGCAGCCAGCAGCAGCAGCGGCAGCCAGCAGCAG
>CAUYUJ010014025.1:220000-230000 GCA_963575745.1 Prorocentrum cordatum
GTGGTCGTTAGTCGAGCAGTTCGACACCTGGTCGAAGTGTTTGCCCCTGCAATGCCCTCAGCTGGTCTTCTTGTTAACATTCTGGGGCGCGCTTGGCGCGATGTCTTGTCACCCATGTTGCCGCTGTTGTTATACCCTCAGTGCGTTCTTTGAGGTTAAGGCCATGCTACCCTCGGTGATCCTGAACTCGGCCTTGTCGGAGAAAACGATATTCAGGGGACTGCTGAGGATCGTTTTCGATCGCGGCGATGCATTGATCGATCCCGTCGTCGAGTTGTCTGTTCCAATGTAAAACAAAAGTCTCCCAGTGCGACCCTACCTAGGAGTTGGAGCATCTAGGAACGCAGCATATACATCTACACCGACAGCTACATTAACACCTACACCTGCCTATACATCTACATCAACATCAACAGCGAGACTCACATCTACATCAACATCAACACCTACATCTACATCTACATCTACATCTACATCCACACCTACATCCACGTCTACACCTACATCTGCATCTACATATACAACTACACGTTCGCATTGAGTTTGCTGTTGCGTTGCATGCTATGCTATGCTTTACTTTGCTTGGCTATGATATGCTATGATATGCTGTGATAATGCTGCGCTGCGCTATGCTAAGCGAAGCTAAGGTAAGTTAAGCTATGCTTCGCTATGCTATGCTCTGCTATGCTGCGCTATGCTATGATATGATATGATATGATATGCTGCGCTATGCTAGGCTAGGTTATGCTATGATATGTGAGGTTGCGCTATGCGATGCTATGCTATGCTGCGCTATGGTTTGCTATGCTATGGTGTGCTATGCTATGCCATGCTGCGCTGTGCTCTGCTAAGCAATGCTATGCTATGCTATGTTATGCGATGCTGCGCTATGCTATGCTATGCTATGATATGCTGAGCTATGCTATGCTATGATTTGCTTTGCTTGGCTATGCTATGCTATGTTATACTGTGCTAATGCTGCGCTGCGCTATGCTGCGCTAAGCTCAGCTAAGCTAAGCTAAGCCTAACTAAGCTAAGCCTAGTTATGCTAAGCCTAGCTAAGCTAAGCTAAGCTAGGCTAGGCAAAGCGGGGGATCCTGGGGGAACCGCGGGGCGGATCCTGGGGGAACCGCCCGGGGCGTGGAACACTGCCCGGCCCTTTAAGCCAACACGGTAAGAACCCTTCTAGGCAGAGCCTAGGTAGGGAAAATGGTCCATTGCGGGCAACCCCATGCCGGGTCGAATTGTGCGGCTCGGGTGTCGGTGATTGTTTGGCCGAGGCCGAATATCTGAGCCAGATGTCTGCGGTTTGCGGGTCGGGTGGAAGGGGGGTCATGATGATTGGTTCGGTTGCTGGATGGCGGAGAACGGTGGTCACGTTGCGTTGGGCCCTGTGGCTTCCGAACGGTTTCCTGGAGTGGCAGCCTCGTCTGAGGTCAGGCGTGCGAGAAACCTTGGTGGACGTAGCTCAAGTTTCAGTTGAGGTATCGCCTGTCAGGGGGCATGCCCCGAGTTATGTGGGCCGCACAGGTGGGTGTCTCATCCCGAGCAGCTGATAACACCACACCTGGGGCGGTGATGGACTGGGTGTGGTTTTCGCCGTCCCTCAAGTAAGCCATCCCACTATCTGGTTCTGCGTGCATCAACAGCGTAGGTTTCGCTTTCCCTTGCGGGGTTGCAGGTTGCGCCGCTGGCCCGTGATGTTGTCGCTGGAGACGCTTGTGGGTCATGCAATCGGTACTCCGTTGGAAATTGTAGTGTGTGTCCAGTGGCGTGTAGAATGCAGAGTGCGTGTCCTCGATCTCCACTTGGTCTGCGAACGGTGCTATGGCCCATCTCGGGCGGACAGCCTTCGATAGAGCAGCCGCCAACGTCTTGTTGAGCTCGGCAGGATATGTGTTGGCAGCAGCGCTGCGCGACGTGCCATCCTCGTTGCGTCCAAGCATTGGTGGATGTGCTCCGTGGCCGTGGTTCTATTTGCATCGGTAGGGTTTCCCAAGTAGTAGTCGCGCAGGTAGTCCTGGCATTCCAATTCCCAGCAGGCGAGTTGGTTTACGAGCAATGTGTTCCATGATGCACTGGTCGAAGGATACCAGGCGTACGTTGCGCAGTCGTAGCAGATGTTGCATTTCGGGTAGTAGCCAGCTGTTTGGTTATTGCCTGCTGTCGTGGGCGGTTTCGGGGCGCGCCACGGTGGAGGGCGCCCCCGTGGCGCGGGCGACGTGCAGCATGATGATTGTCGTGCGCAGCAGCTGGTTTCGATGTCGATCTGGTCGTTCTCGGGGTCCTTGGGGTCGTTAAGCCCCATGGTTGTTCTCTAACGTTACTTCGTAGTGGCCGTGGTTGACGTTGGGCTTCTGGCAGGCCTCGCATTCTCGCCGCACTCAGTGTCTCGCGCGGTGGCCCAGCCATCATTGTTGTCACCTTCCCTTGACGCATATGGTGGATCCAAAAGTCGGTCGTAGTCCAGTTGATGGGGTCCCCTGCGGTGGCGCGGTTGGTGATGTCGATGGCTTCTGTGTACGCCTGCGTGTGGGGGGTGGTTGGAAGTGCTCCATCCACTCTTGCAGATCTCCTTCTCATGGATGTCCGCTGTAGAGGTGGGGGACACATCGTGCAGGTCCTGCTGGGGATTGCGGCATTGTTGGGTTGGGCGTTTTTAGGTCAAGTGTTGGAAAATCGACTGGGCTTGTGTTGTCGCGTTTTGCGTGCTTGTCTTTGGTACAGGTCGGGCTGATGTCGGTCGTGTACCTTGGTATGTGGGCATAGTCAGGTGGTCGTCCTGTCTTGATGCGACTTCGCTGGGTCCATCGCACGGTCTCGCGCTTCTCATCGATCCCCTCGTCGGAGGCTTGTACTGGCGTCATCCAAGGCGCCGCGCGCGATGGGGCACCCTGGAGGTGCATGACGAGCCTGCGTAGGCATAATGCTGGTAGCTGCATGTCATACATATTGGACCGCGTGCCCATCTCGCAGGACGCGCCCCGCTTTCGTGGCATTTTCCAATGTGGGCGTAGTGGGCATTCTTCTTCACGAATGCTGTTACCGGTGCTGGTGTCGTATCGACGGTGTTCTAGTATGGCTCAAGGGCGCAGTACCATTGTTCCTGGTGAGTTTTGTCTGCATGTCGTCACAAGTGCCTGGTGGTAACGGTCTCGACGATGGCGTTGAATATGTCGGGTTCGCTTTGAGCTGCTCGCAATACCTCTTCCATGTCGGTCGACTCTGTGGGTTGTGTTGTCCGCTGGTAGCAAGTCGCTGCGCATGCGTCGCATGTTCCCCGTCAGCGCGCTGGCCCAGCTTGCCTCGCGGTAGATCCTGATCAAGCAGCCTCAGCAGTGCTGTAGACTCGCGGAGTAGTAGAAGTGGCAGGAACCGCAGTCTCCTGGCTCGTCTCGCCACCGCACGTGTCACCGTGGTGGCGTCAGCGAGGTGCTGTTGTCCGTGGTGCGTTGTCCGGTCGCTTGTCGGCAACCCCATTTCGCGCATTCTACCGCCATTGCCTTGTTGCCTGTCTCCGCGAGGTTGCTCCAAATATCAATTTTTGTACATTAGAGTGGAGAGCGCGAGGGAAGCGTTGCAGAGTGCGTCCGGGTTTTCTGGGATATGTTTCGTCCGAGTATCTGCTTGCGCCCTTGGGCCTTAACCCGCCATCGCTTTGTTGGTTCCTCTCTTGACGCCCATGGCCCGTGGCCGCCGTGGATGTAACAGTCGTGCCAGGGGCGGTCTGACAGTCGACCAGCTCCACCGTCTGGTCGGTGCTGGTGGGGGGTATGATGTTGATACCGTCCATATTTCCCTTGGCATCGCTCGGACGTGTGCATTTTTCTTTCGGCGAGGACCATCGAGGGGCATCCTTGATTACTCGGCGAAAAAACCACGCACGAAACCGAAAAATACACAGGGGATGGACGTCCGAGCGATGCCCAGAGATTGCCACGTGCACCTTCGTAGTCCAGGTTCCGGTGCCAGACAGCAGAAGCATGATCTTGGTCCGCTCCATTGTGAGTCGCACGCCCTGCCCTCGCACCCTGGAGTGTATTATATGTAGTGATGTTGTCGCGGCGTCGGTCGCCTGCTGTGGAGTTGTCGCGGCGCATGCAGTGAAGTCAACAATGATGCGTCGGTGCCGCGATTCCGCCTTGAACTCGCCCTGACCCCATCGCTATAGCTGATGACTTCGGGCTCGACCTTCAGTTTCGCCTTCCAGCCTGCTCTGGCGACGTCTGGCTGCGACTTCGATGCAGATATGTTGCCACGCCCTTGTTTCCGACGCGCGGCCATACGTCTTGGGGAGGGCACCTCGGCCACCAGGGCAATTTCCGCATCGGGCGCAGTGGGCTCGCCGTGGGTTTGCCGCGGTGCCGGCGCCGTCTGCGTCCGGCGCGGGGCGCAGGGCTTGCCGTGGGTTCACCGTGGTGTCGGCGTCGTCCACATGGGCGCGTCGAGTCAAACGGCGCGACGACAGATGTTCTGGCCCCAGCGCCGCAGGTGACGACGTCGGGTTTCGTCTTCGCCTCCGTTCTCGCTGCGCAGCGGCAGAGCGTGCTGCCCCTCCTCGGCCTTCTCGCGTGCGCCGGCCTCCGCGCTGCCGTCGGCGACGTTGGGCTGCGGCTTCGCCTCCGACTTGCCCTGGTCCTGGCGCAGAAGCCGATGCCTTTGGCTCACCCTTCACAGTCCTCTCGCTCATGGTGGCACCCAGAATACATAGAATTGGTACGATATCGGGCTCCAGCGTCGCCGTCCTCATGGAGCGGCGTGGCGACAGAAATGCCTGCCACCGCTTGCCCTTCTCGCACGACGTCGGGCTCCAGCTGCCTCCATATTCGCCTCCAGTTTTTCGCATTGCGCCAGATGTAGCTGACGACGTCGGGCTCGACCTTCGCGTTCGGTGTCTCTGTCGGGCTCCTCCTTCTCCTCCCACTTCTCGCAGTGAGGTGGAAGGTCAGGCTCTAACTTTACCTTTCCGCCCTTTCTGGCGACGTGGAACTGCTGCTTCGCCTCGGGCGTGCCCCCATCTCAGCACTGATGGTGATTACATCGGGCTACAACTTCGAATGCCTTCTCTCTGAGTAGCGGCAGAGCGCGCGTAGGAGGAGAAGGAGAATGATCAGGAGGAGGGGAAGGAGAAGGAGGAGCAGAAGAGAAGAAGAGGAGGAAGAGGAGGAGGAGGAGGAGGAGCAGGAGTAGGGGGTGGCAGAAGGAGGAGCGAAACGAGAAGGAGGCGGAGGACAGGAAAGAGGGGAGGAGGAAGAGGCAGCAGGAGGAGGGGGCAGCAGCAACAGAGAGAGGAGGGAGGGGGGGCCGAGAGAGGGGAGAAGAGGGTAGGAGGAAGAGGAAGCGGATGGAGGGGAAGGAGAGCGACGAAGAAAGAGGAGGAGCATCAGCACCAGCACCAGCACCAGCAATCTAGCAGTTGATGGCAGAGTGCTGCCGCCTTCGTCCTGGTCTCTTCCTCCTCTTTTCGTTGATAGCTCACAACACAGTGCGTAGTGCTCTCTTGCATGTGCACCAGTTCCGTAGCGATCGCAGCAGCTCTCGGGTGGATCTTGGCCCTAGGCCTCGCAGCTCCCCTTGAGCCACAGGCACACTGGTCGCTGCAGTATGTACATGGAGTCGTCCTGGAGCGCCTCTCGGAGGACGACGGGCAGCGGCGGTCCTCGCTCAGGCGAGCGGTGGCGGGATGAGCCGCCACAGGTGGCCCCACAGGCCGACCGCCTCGAGCTCACGCCACCCGGCGGGAGAACCAACGGAGCGACGGAAAGAAAACGGTGGTTGTCTTCACCGACGTGTGGTTCGCAGGTTGCCCGCGTAAGGTTGCGCGCATGCGCCCTCGTTTTCGACTTGGCATTCCGCGCTGGCGGCCTGCGCAAGCCACCGCGTAAGGTCGCGACGCCATATGTCGTAAGACCCTTGTCATGTCGTGGCTCTAATGGATCCACCATCTCTCCGGCCAAGCAGCAGCAGCAGCATGCAAAAACACAGCCGAGCAGTTGGAGCGGGAGCAGCACGGGCAGGAGCAACAGCAGCAGGAGCAGAACAATCACGAGGACGATGAGGGGGAACGACGAGGGACGTGAGAGGAGGAAGGACAATAGGGATGATGATGATGCTGATGATGATGATGATGATGATGATGATGATGATGATGATGATGATTATGATTATGAGTATGAGTATGATTATGATGATGATGCTGATAATAATGATGATGATGATGATGATGATGATGATGATGATGATGATGATGATGATGATGATGATGATGATCATGATGATCATGATGATCATGATGATCATGATGCTGATGCTGATGCTGATGCTGATGCTGCTGATGATGATGATGATGATGATAATGCTGTTGATGTTGATGTTGATGTTGATGATGATGTTGTTGATGATGATGATGAGGAGGAGGAGGATAAGGAGGATGAGGTTTGGGATCAGGTGGAGCAGGTGGATGAGATGGGGCAGGAGGAATATGGGCAGAATCAGAAAAAAGGAGGGAAAGGAAAAGGGATGAGGACGACGACGATATAACAAAGTAAGGTCGGAGTAAAAGGTGACAGATCAGGTCGGAGCAGAAGGAGGCTGGAGAGGAGGAGGAGGAGGAGACCCACCCCGTCCAGGGTGATCAGAAGCTGAAGCCCTTGCCCTTCAGTGGCGCCGCCCCGGCTCAGGAATCCGTGGCACACCCCATGCCAGATCTTCCATAATTCTTCCTCCTCAGGGCTCCAGCTAAACAGTGCTTTCCGCCTTCGTGTTGTGTTCGTTTCTCCTCGCCCTGTCGTCGTACCACCTTTTTGTTGCAAGACAGTCAGGACGACGACGGCCCACGAAATCGCGAAAACAACGTTTCGCTCGAGCCCTGCTCCCTCTTGCAGGGGCGCCCCCCCCCGCCTCCCGCCATCCCCCCCACCCCCCCGAGAGCGCACTTGCAGCGCCGATGGCGCCCCGCACTCCTGCCGCGCTCCTGGCCGGCCTCGTCCTGGCGGCCGTCACCGCGCGGGCGTCCGGCGACGACGCCAGCGGCGCCGCGTCTCCGTCGGAGGACTCGGGGGCGCCCACGCGGGCGGCGATGATTGGGCAGTGTCGGGCGGGTGGTAATGCGGGATGACGGTCATTCAAAAAAATGGGAGAGAAAGATTAAAAACATAGTTTTCTGCTATTTCTGCATAATTTTCTGACTGGAGGAGGACGATTACAAGAAATAGTTTTCCAGCCCGCGGCCGGTTTTTTCGAATCATCATCCCGGGCGCCGCCGCGTGAACACAACCCTCGGTCATTTATCAATCGTCATCCTCCATTAGTCTCAAGTCGGGTACGTCCTTCTACAGGAGGGATATTCGAAGATGGTCATCAAATAGTCTGGGGAAGTTCTCGTTGGTATGTAGAACCAGTTTTGAATATGGTTTTACTCATTCCCATTCTTCGTCGAAAATCCCCCTGCAGGAGGATACGCCCGACCTAATGGTAGTGGAGGGTGATATAAATGGGGGCGAAGAGAAGGAAAGGGAACTCTTGGGACCCCTCTTGGAGCCGGGAGGGGCCCCCCAAAGAAACCCTCACTGGCCCCTTTTCAGGGATTTCTCTTCACGCCCCATCTGCGTGGGCCCCCCCCATTACCACCCGCCACCCGCCCGGATTGCATTGCCCATTACTCTGAGTTCAACACGCGGCCCCTGCCCCCCCCCCCCCCCGTCCGCGCAAGGCCATGCATGATGCGCCCCCCCCCCCTCCCCTTTCCCTCCTCCCCCCCAGGAGGGAGGACGATGAAAGAGGAGGCGGAGGAGGATCAGGAGGATCAGGAGGAGGAGAAGGAGGAGGAGGCAGGAGGATCTGGAGGAGGAGGAGGACGCGGAGGAGAAGGCAGGAGGATCAGTAGTAGGAGGAGAGAGAGAGAGAGGAGAGGAGGAGGAGGAGGAGGAGGAGGAGGAGGAGGAGGAGGAGGAGGAGGAAGAGGAGGAGGAGGAGGCTGAGGAGGCTGAGGAGGAGGAGGAGGAGGAGGAGGAGAGAGGGAAGGAGGAGAGGAGGAGAAGGAGGAGGAGGAGGTGGAGGAGGAGTCCTCTTGCACCACCCCCTCGCTGGACGGCCCCGAGAGGACAGCTGCGCGCTCCTGCAGGCGCCGTCCAGGCTCGCGAGCGAGACCGACGAGGACAGCTGCACGCTGTTCAGCAAGCGCGGCCTGGAGTTCTCCTGCGACGTGCGCCCACAGAAGGACGCGAGCGGTGCGGCCGCCATCCTACTCGTCCTCCTTCTCCCCTTCCTGCACATGACGCTCCAACCTCCTCCTCCTCCTCCTCCTCCTCCTCCTCCTCCTCCTCCTCCTCCTTCTCTTCTTCCTCCTCCTCCTCCTCCTCCTCCTCCTCCTCATCCTCCTCCTCCATCGCTCTTCCTTGCAAATAGGTATCCGATCCCGAGAGTTGTTTTAGACGTCACTGCTCGAAAGTGATGTTGTATGGGCGCGAGCTGGACGACAATTGCAAGTGTTGATTTCTCCAGTGTTCGCAGATGGTTCTGGCATCCATGGGCCGTCTCCCTGGACAATTCGTTGTGGTTTTGTTGTCGCTGCAGGTGGTCGGTTTGGAAATACTCATACCATGGCCTATGGGCCTTATCCTGGGCTGGTTCAGGCAGTTGCTAATGCGGAGGCCTCTTCAGTCCTTGCATTCTTGCCCAACGCAGCGCCGGAAGAAGGAGGGCAATACCACTCTTATGGAGACTGCCAGTGGGTAGTCGGTGTTAGATACCTTCGCTCTCCCTCCGCCAGCATCCACAGTTGTCTCGCCACGGATGGCTACGGCCATGTATTTAAGAATGACGAGGTTGTTCATATTTTGTCGATTTTGTGCGGCCTACAGTTGCACGAATGTCCAAAATCTCCTAGGGTTCTGTCGCAGCATAGTCACATCCGATATCTCTCGAAGTCGGCTGGCGAGTCTCTTTGACGGGTGTGACCCACGCACTCATGCTTCCATCGGAACGGTGTTTATCCCCATGTTGGAGATACTTGATTTACAGACTTCTGCGAAGTTCCCTGACGGTACATACCCTGGGTTCAATCTGGCAATCCTGTCCATGTAAGAATGGTTTTTATATGGTAGTGCTAGCCCCCCGAAGAATAGGCGGCGCCACCCACCGGTGATGTCTCACGCTGGTCAGGGCCAACCCCTGTTGTACATGCAAGGCAGATCTCATCCTGCCCAGGCTCTGCGTGGGAATGAGAGCGGAACGCCTCAGGCGCCTTCCCGCTCCGGCCCCCTGTGAGCGGCAGCCGCTGTCGTCGCCGTCGCCGCGGCCGGTCGTGCCGCTGCGGGCGTCCCGTCATCTGTAGTGTCGTCGTTGCCGTCGCCGTCCCTGCCGCCGCCATCACTGCTGCCGCCTGTGGTTGTTTTTGTTTCTGTCTGGACCTTGCGCCCCTTTTCGGGTGCGCGCGATACCATTCTAGAATCTTAGAATCCTGTCGCACCACCATACGTGTCGGTAAGGTGGGCCAGGCGTTTCGTTTGTGACTTCCTCACCGCTTGAGATCGTGAAGCTTCGAGTTTGCAACCGTTTCGCGGATGGAGGCCGGGTGGTGTTCAAATTGTGGTTCTCGCTCTAGCGCCACGCACATCGCGCACATTAGTTTGTAGACCGCGACAGTTTCACGGATGGAAGGCGGGCCGCTTTCAAAATGTTGTTCTCGTTTTAGCGCCGCGCACATTCGCGTGAAAAAATATATCGCGTTTTCAATGGTTGAGGGCGTTTCTTTGGATCTCGCCATATCACGTGAATCTTCGTCTTCAAGTCTTCCGTAGGTTCCAGGGTTCGTATGTGTGAAGTCCCAGGAATGGTGTTCTAGCAGGATGTAGGACTGTCATGACACAGCAATAACTCTGATTCGCGAGATGGAAATCCCAGGAATTGCGTTCTGGCAAGCTTTTAGCGTCTTCAACAAGCAACAGGCACGTGGATCCGCGGCGGTGAAGTCCAAGGGTTGGTACGGCACGATTGAGGG
>CAUYUJ010014025.1:237500-242500 GCA_963575745.1 Prorocentrum cordatum
TGCGGCGGGCTCGCTGTGCAGTGTGTGTGGAAGAAGTCGGCGCCTGCGCCGCGCTGCTGCAGAGCCTCGCCGACTGCCGATGGCCCCGCCGCGCCCTCGCTCTCATCCATAACTGCGCGGGCAATGGTATTCGAACGAAGTCTTAAGCTTATGATGCTCCAACCTATTTTAGCCTTGATCACCAGAGAGAATTTCGAGCGCCAAAAAAGTACCGAAACTCAATGGTTTTCACGTGTCGGGCCCTGGGAGACACTCGCCCGACACTGTTTCGACACTCTTTTGGCACTTGTCCGGGTGCTCGAAATTATTGCTGGGATGCGGTCCTTAAGTAGGATGGGAACAACATAATCTTAAGCGAGAAACCCATTCTGAATGGAAATGTTAGGTCGTGCGTGCCCCTCAAAAGGAGGAACATTCCCGAATGGTAAAACATAATCAGGGGGGCGATGCTTGGTGACTTTGTGGTTGTTTTCGTCATCGTTTGACTGTTTTTTTAAGTTTCGCCCAGAATCCGCCTGTAGGAGGACATGCCCGACCTAAGGGAAATGCTCAGGCATATCAGTTTGAAAACGGCCCCGGCCTCCATCCGCGTACTTATGGCCTGCTTCAGACGAGAGCTCGCGAAACGAAGGCGAGAGCCCAATTTTGATAACGGCCCCACCATCATCCGTGTGGCTCTTGGAAGGTTCAGGCTCCAAGGTCGTAAACGGTGCGAAGTCTCAGGCACAACGCTTGGACAGCCCTACCAGCACGACTGGTGGTGCGACAAGGAGGAGCGATTCATAAGAACAAGTAGTGGGGGATGACAAGTAGGAGAAGACGGGGGCGGCGGGCGAGAAGGTCTCTCTTTCTCTCTCTCTCTCTCTCTCTCTATCTCTGTTGTTATATTTCTCTCTGCGTGTGTATATATATATATGTATGCAGATATACGTACATACATACATACACATACAGACGTACCGACATATATGTACATACACTTACAAACATTTACATGCATGCATACACACATGCATAAACACACACAAGCGTACCTACCTACCTACCTACCTACCTACCTACCTACCTACATACATACATACATACATACATACATACATATACATATAGTCACCATGATGGATAGATGAACGTGTATGTATATATATATGCGTATGTGTGTATATTTAAACACGTAGCGGTACAACTCGAATGAGTACCAACATGTATATATATATATAGAAATACATCTGTACATATCTATATGTATAGAGAGAGATAACTGGTTTAGCTGGACCTGCGTCCCGCTGGGGGCCGCTGGGCCCCGAGCGCACCTGGAGGGCCCAAGACAGCTCCTGATGGTTTCCAGAGGGCCCCAAGCTGGGCCGAGAGGGCTACAAGCCGCCCACGATGGTCCCAAGGCAGTCGCACAGGCTCCCTTGTCGCCCCAAGACACCCCAAGAGGCCTCCCAAGGGAGCCCGAAGAGGCCAAACTCGAAAACGTACATGTTCAGCATTAACAACTTCTCGCCTTCCTGACGCTCCAAGACGGCCCGAGACGCCCCCCAGATCGCCCCAATACGGCACAAGAGGCACTCAAGAGGCCTCCACGACGGCCCAAGAGAGCCCCCAGACGACCCAAGAGGCGCCCAAGACGGCCCGAGGGGGCACCAAAACGGCCCCCGAAAGGCTCCCCTAGAGGCGACACAAAGCCCCCAAGAGACGCCAAAACAGCCCCCAAGAGGGAAACTCCTTCCGAAAAGCACCCTGCAAGCCTCTTGGGCCCCCTGGATTAGTACGGCGACGGTCAGATAGTCAATGTTCATAGCTGTATAGATATGTATATGTCTAGGAAGGTGTATGTATGTATGTGTATATATACAAATGATATATGTATATATACATAACTATGTGTTTCTCTTTCTCCCTCAGGAGTGCCTTGGGGGACGATGCCCTCCCCTCCAGATCCCCTCCCCTTCACACTCTCCCCTGTATCCGTCCATCCATCTGTGCATCCATCTCCTCTTCCGTTCCTTCCCCCCCTTCTCTCCCTCCCTCCGTCCTTCGCCTTGTTGCCCTTCCCCTGAGGGGGAGAGCAGGGGAGGGCCCTCCCCCTGAGGTGGGTGGGCAGGGGAAGGGGAACTCCCTCCCCTGCCAATTCTCCCTCACACCCCTCCCCCTCGCCTCTCACAGCAGCAGGGAGGATGACGAAGTGGAGGAGGGGCTTAACCACGCCTCCGATTCGTCGGGCTCTGCATGCTCGTCCCTCGGAGAGGTGGTGCCCGTCCCGCTGGGCATCGACTACCACACGCTGAAACAGAAGAGGACCAGGTGGGGGCCGAAGTCCACGCCCAAGGAGCCCCTCCCTGGCGCGCGGAGCGCCCCTGGGGCGGCGCCGGAGGCGCCGCCATGGGCTCCAGCGCCGATCCAAGAGATCCACGCGGACTTCCGAAACATTATTCGTAGCACCCCGCAGGCGCGGATAAGAGTGAGGGGGCGGCGGAGCCGTCGGCAGTCTGCGAGGCTTTGAAGAAGCCCGCCGCAGGCGCCTAATATTTACAAATTATACAACGATCCCGCCGCAGGCGCCAGTTCTTCGTGAAAGCAATGTGGGTGGATCGCGGGCCGGGTCGCGGGTAGGTCGCGGGGTGGGTCGCGGATGGGTCGTAGGCCGGGTCGCGGGTGGGTCACGGGTGGGTCGCGGGTGGGTCGCGGGCTGGGTAGCGGGTGGGTCGCGGGGTGGGTCGCGGGTGGTTCGCGGGTGGGTCGCGCGGTGGGTCGCGGGTGGGTCACGGGTGGATCGCCACTGGGTCGCCAGTGGGTCGCCAGTGGGTCCCGGGCCGGGTCGCGGGCCGGGTCGCGGGCGGGGTCGCGGGGGGGACGACGACATCAAACAGCAACAACAGCTTAACAACAACATTCAACATCAACATCGACAGCAGCAACCACAACAATCCGCACCGCAGAACCTCACTTCAGCCAGGCGTCCAGGGATAGTGAATGACCGTTCGGCCCCCTCACTCTGATTTATACCGTGTTCGTTCCTCTGATGGACCCGTCGTCATCGTCGTCGGTCATCGTAGGTCGTCGCTCTTCTCCGCCGTCGCCGCCGTCACCAGGTGTTGTTGTAGTCGTTGGTCGCCGGCGGTAGCTGCCGCCGTGGTTGACGTTGTCAACGACGAGCTTGCGCGGTCGGGTCCCAGGTCTTACGGAGCGCATGGCAAGGTACTGCCATATCGATCCCGCATCATCCCGCTACGTTTTGGGCACGTAGTCTGCGAGGAGCCTTCTGTAGCGAATTCGGCTGTTGGACGGATGATATCGTCGCCCATGAACTCGATATCCGACGAGGTCACGAGAGGGCCAGCAGCTCTGCGGGAGGGTCACGCGGAAGGCCCGCACAACGTGCCGATCACATTGGGGAGCGTCCTGGTCGAAGAGGAGCTGATATGGCGCATGCACAGGCTCACACGAGGAGTTCCAGAATCATTTTCAGTGAGCCCGCAAGGCGATTGGGTCATCATGACACCGTGGCGGGCGAGGGTCTTGCAAGCCGTGTGTGAGGTTGATCGGCAAGTGGCGAAGAGAAGGAGGCTTGAACGCCTGCGCGCGGGTAAGACATTGAGCAGGGCTGGTTCATCACCCGCGACCCCACCCACTACCACAAGAGATGTTGCTGGGAGGACTTGTTGATACAGGCAGCACTGGCTGGCGCGAGCAAGCATAAGCGGTGGAAGTGTCGGCGCCGTCAGCTTCGATATGCTGGAGACGGGAGGCACCACGAAGCGCGAGCAGAGATCCTGCATCGCCGCCAGGATCAGTGAGGCCACGGCCCAGGGGCGCACCCGGGAGGTGGTCAGCGCAGATGAGGCGAATGGCGACCCATCGCCACTTCGTTATGGGTTTCCCGCGGGCCTCGTGATCGTGACGAGGAGGAGCAGATGCAACAAGGTATCCGGTCAGCTGCGATGCTCCACGCAGCTCAGTGACTGCAATGAAGGACAGAAGCGCTCAGCAGGGACAAAGCGGCAGAGACGCCAGCCAACAATATTACACAGGAAATCAGTGTTATTTCAATGGGCGCATCGTGGTTTACTATACAGTGCGGTGAGTTCGTTGACCAGTGCAGGGGAGCACGGTGCTGGGCTCGGCATGCAGCGATATTTCCTGCGAGCCGTAAATCACAACGAAGGCTTGGGGAACGCTCCTACTGCCGATCTTGCGGCGTCGCGGTAGCGTGTCCGCCTGACCGAAAGACTTCTGATAGCGCATGCCAACTGCCTGGTAGTTGTTGATGGGCGGTTCAGGGGCACGGTCCAGGAGCCAGAGGGCTTCAGAGAGGCCGGTGGGAGCGCATCGCCCAGGCTGCCAGGGTCCGACCCCGCTCCATTAATTTGCGCAAGTGTTGCTCTCACCTCGATGTGGTCTCACATGGCCGCCTCAGCCAGTCCGCGCTTGTGTCTCGTGGAAATGAGATGGCTGACGCTCGTGCCCAGCCTGGGGCGTCTGAGGCGGCAGCTTGGACCCAATGTTTGTCAAGTCCCTCCATCAGGGAGATGCTCTCGCCGCGCTGGTGCACCAGCGCCAGCCAGCGGTGCTCGCCGCCGGGGCGAGCACCCAGGACCGCCCCGCGCGCGAGGAGCCCGAGGGCGGAGGAGGTGCGGTTTCCAGGAGAGCGGTGGCTATGGAGGACCAGTCGGGTCACCAGATGGGACGGCTGGCCCTTGGAGGCCGGTCGTGCCGTCGCTGTCGCCAGGGCCTTGGTAAAAGGGCTCGCTCTTGGACTGGCTCGGGACCTTCAGGTGCAATGGAGACCCCACCAATTAGTAGCTTAGTTCAAGGCTTAGTTCAGACCGGCCCACCCCACCCACAAGGTGAAAATGCTCCATGGGTTGGTTTGGCGCTTGATGCGCGCCCATTACGGGAGCGTGGCAAGGGGGGGGCTCATCAAGTTGGCGATTCAGCGCGACGAAAAGATCACCCCGTCGGGCAAAACACATTCATG
This sequence comes from Prorocentrum cordatum, assembly GCA_963575745.1. Lineage (NCBI taxonomy): Eukaryota > Dinophyceae > Prorocentrales > Prorocentraceae > Prorocentrum > Prorocentrum cordatum. The sequence continues at coordinate 242,485 of CAUYUJ010014025.1, forward strand.
GAATAACGCAAGGCAA
>CAUYUJ010014025.1:245000-277500 GCA_963575745.1 Prorocentrum cordatum
CTCCCTGCACAGAGGCCAGTGGCCCAGAGTCCTGCGCGCGCCATGGCTCCTCGTCGTGCTGCTGCTGATGAACCTTGGATATGCAAGTCGTGTGTCCATTCAGTCACTGGCAAGCCGTGGTTCAATGCGGGGGGGGCGATGTACTGCAAGCAGTGTCTACTCCACAAGGCGGTGGTGTTCAAGGAGTACAAGCGAGGCAAAACCCCCAGCGTCCATGCTGCGGGCACCAAGGGCTCTGGCTCAGTCGACAAAGGCCTCGCTGCTCGTTGCGCACAGCTCGAAGAACAAATCAAGCGGCTCACCTCGGAGAAGGCCGAGCCCACGCCACCGCCACCATGGGCGCAATCACAGCCGAATGGTGCGGAAGACAAGCGCAAGCGCATCAAGGAACTGGACGGCATCATCCGCGTGCTCTCGCCTGATAAGGACGCGACGGTGCTGGCCACTTTCAAGAACGAGAAGGAGACCTTGGAGCGGGAGCTGTTCGACGGGCGCCCGATCGAGGACCAAGCTCGGTCTTTGGCGGCAAAGCTCCAACATGCGAGGTCCCAGGGGTCTAGCGTGCGCAAGGCGGTCGAAGAGCAGAGGGCCACGATCCAGGAGCTGCAGGGGCACTTGGACAAGGCCGAGACAAAGCTCGTGGAGGCCTCCGCCGAGGTGGTCAGGCTCGAGGAGGAGACGCGCAAGGCCATGTCCCAGGCGCGCCCGCCCGAGCAGCAGCGGCCGCCCACGCTCCACGAAATGCTCCCTGGGTTCGCCGTGTCGGTTGAGCAGCTGGGGCGCGTCGCCAGCACTCTGGGCTTGGGGCCTGATCTTACTGCTGGGCTGCAAGCTATGGCGGAGACGGTCACCAAGTTGCAGCAGGCGCCGCAGGCAAAGCCGCCCCCGCCTCAGACTGCAGAACCACCTGCACAAGAGCCTGATCAAGCCGAACCTCCTGACATTAAGATGGAGGAGGCAGACGTGCGGGCGACGCTCAACGCGGCAGGTATCCCCACGGACGAAAGTGTCTCTGCCGAGGTGGTCACGGAACGGTTCAAGCGGTTCCAGACGACGTACATCGAGGCGTGCAAGAGGGCTCGCAATCAATAGCTTCGTCACCTTTGGGCTCTGTATCTTACTCAGTTCAGCGGCAATGATGGCAAGCAATGACGGGTCCCTTCGAAGCGGGGTATCAGCTTCATCTGCAACTTCTCCGAGGACTACGACGTCGGCGGCGCGTGCTACAACGTGCGCAAGCGTCTCTTGGGAAGATTCTGATGTTATTGGCACGAGTTGGCTACCCTCAGGGAGGCCCACTCGGCTTGCCGAGCAGAGGCCTGGGGCGGAACCCCGTGCACCGTGCACGTCACAGGGTGCGGCGTCTTCTGCGGCATCGGCAAGCGTCTCTTGGGATGAGAATGCTATTGGCACGTGTTGGCTACCCTCAGCACCGCTCACTCGGCTTGCCGAGCAGAGCGCTGAGGTGGAACCCCGTGCATCGCGTACCTCGCAGAGTGCGGCTTCTGCTTCACAGATGGGGTGTGCTTCTTCGGCGCTCTCGGCTCCAGGAGGTACGCATTGCTCACCGTCCGTCGTCGGCGGGCAAGCAGCATTGAGGACAACTGAGGGCGGAGAGTACCGACCGTTGGAGGCCCCAGGCCCCCACGGCACGCACCACTCACCCTCTTCGCCTCGCTGCGAGCCTGCTGCGACATTGGACGGCAGAGGGTGCCGACCTGCTGGAGCCACGGTGGGATCAAACATGGACGGTGAGTACGACCCGTTCGAGTTACTTGATGCCGAGCGGGAGGCCGACGACCTCGTTTCCACTTTTTGCCCGAGCCTCTCGAAAATACGTGAATCAGGACGCGATGAAGCAGCAGGCGCAGCTTCGTCATTTCCCTCTGCCCCCGCTGATGAACATTTTGATCTCGGGCGCGGTAGCGCGAGCGTCGGGTCTGATATATCTAAGCCGGGTGAGTTGGAGGGCAAATCTTTTCCACCTGCCATCGCAGGCACAATTTTATCGGTGAATGCGAGCTCTTTCGGTCCGCTGTTCGACTTTCTGGCCGTGGTGAAGGCAAAGATCATTTGCGCGCAGGAGACGAGGATCGTGGAGTCACGCCTCGGGGAGTTCCAGCACCGCGCCAAGGACCTCGGCTTCCACGGCATGTGGGCACCAGCCTTGGCGACCAACGCCAAGGGCCCGCAGGCCAACCACTGTGGGGTTGCAATCCTGGTGCCCACGAATGTGATGATCACGAAGCCTCCCGACGGCGACCCCATTGTTTATCCAGGCAGAGTGGTGGCCAGCTTTGTCAATTGGGGAGTCCCTGGTGGTGTGATTGTGGTCAGTGCATACTTGGTGACAAGCATCGGCCTGACAGGTGAGAATATGTCCATACTTTGGGCCATCGCTCAGAGAGTGGCTTCTTGGAGTGCTGCGGGATTTGACTGGATCTTAGCTGGTGACTGGAACTCTGATATAGCAGCTCTGAATGCGAGGAGGTGGATTGAGTCGCTGGCTGGGCTGTCTTACACTCCACCGTCGGCCACGTGCTGCAAGGAGGACGGCAACTCGACGATTGACTATTTCATTGCGTGTGCAAATTTGTCGTCACGGCTCGGTACAGCAGCGGTGGTGGACATGTGCGGCACCATACCCCCTCCGCACTACCCAGTAAGCATCGATCTCCTGGGCAGCGATAGGCCAGCGTGGTGTCTTGTGCCAGACGAGCCGAGGGCATTCCCAGTTATTCCTCCATGTGGGTGCGCGAGGTTCCCGTACCCGTGGGATGCTGTTGATCATATCTTCTTGGAAGTGAAGGAGGTTCCAGATCTTGCCCGAATTTGGGGCACTGTGCTTGACGGAGTCGATTTTGAGTTGGCTGGGCGCTATGACAAAGTTGACAAAGATGCGATTCCTTTCGTCGGGCGTTCGGGCCCTCCACGTTTCAAGTGGAAGCTGTTGGCTTGGGAACCTCCGCGCCGTCGTACTTATCGCGAGCCAAAGGTCTATGCGTGGGCGACGGTCAAAAGATGGTGTCAGCATCTCAGGTCGGAGCGTGATCGACTGGGCAGGTTCTGTCAACGGTTACAGTTGGCTTCGGTGGTCTGCCAGCTTACGCCCCTGCAGTACTCCAAGGTGCTGCAGGCTTTCTACGAGGTGGACCAGTACTGCCGTAGGATCGTTGGCGACAAGAAGACCTGCCACCACCTGGACCAGGACGCCGTCGACTTTCTGCGGCGAGGCTTGGGCATGATCGGGGACGCCGACTTCGACTCAGGTCTGGACAACATCATTCTGAAGGCCGACGCGGTGTTGAAGGCCGCGAGGTCGGTCTCGGAGCAGGCTTGGCGTGGCTGGGCCAAGCAGGCGTTCCTGGGAGGGGCCAGTCAGGCCCACGCTGCCTCCAAGGTGCGCGGCAAGCAGGAGCAGCCCAACTTTGACGTGAACGCCCAGCCGTACCTGCTGGCAAACCACACTCTCGACGTGTGGGAAGGCGTCTGGCGACACCATGACTTGTCGCCCCCAGAGCTGCCGCCAGGCCATGATAGCTGGCCTGCTCTGCCCGAGCTCGACCACCACCAAGTGTGGGCTGCCATTCGCAAGTTTTCGACGCGTACGGCAGCAGGGCCGAGCCGTATTTCACCTAGATGCCTGGACTCTCTGTCGGACCAGGCGCTCGAGCGCATCGCCAAGATGTTTATGCTTTTAGAGCAGTGGCTGTCCTGGCCTCCTGAGCGAGTTTATAGTGAAATGGTTCGCTTACCCAAACCAGACGGGGAGACACGCTTGATTGTGTTATCTCATGCGCTGGTTCGCCTTTGGGGCAAGCTCAGGAGACCAGTCTCGGCAGCGTGGCAGGCCGGCTACCAGTGCGACCAGATGTGGGGCACGAGAGCGGGCCACACGTCCACAGATTCAGCTTTTGATCATAATATTCAGCAGGAGGTGGCGCAGTTGTTGGGGGAACATACTTGTACAATCTTATTAGATATGAGCAAATGTTATGATATGGTTGACCCACATGCGCTGCTCCGAGAAGGCCAGGCTCTTGGGTTTCCACTGCGTCTTCTTTGGCTCCTCATTCAGAGCTATCAACAGCCCCGTCGAATAAAGGCCTTTGGGAGCGTTTCTCGAGCTTTTCGGTCCTTCCAGGGGATCCTGGCAGGGTGTACCCACGCCACAGATGTCCTGTACCTGCTCACCTATAGGTCGGTGCAGAGGGTCTCGAAGGTCTCCCCCACGGTGACCCCGAGGACGCTCATGGACGATATAGGGCTCCAGCATACCTCCCAGGACCCCAAGGAGGCCAAGTACCTTGCTCTTGCTGCGAAAGGTTTCATCCAGGACTCCAAGGGCCTCGGCATGATCTTGAAGGCGTCGAAGTCTGGGGCTGTTGCTGGTTCTCGGAAGTTCTGGAAGGGGGTGCAGCACCACATGGGGTCCATGAAGATCCCGTACAAGGGCCACATGAGGAACCTAGGTCACGAGCTCACGGGGCCCAAGGTTATTCGGGGCATGGAAAAGAAGCGTCTCAAACAGCTTAGAGAGAGGAAGGCGAGGTTTTCCATGCTGAAGTCTGCGGTCGGCAAGGTCTCGACGGCTTTGTGGCGCACAGGCGCCCTTCCATCAGTGGCGCATGGTGCTGCAGTTGCTGGTGTAAGTGATGTTGCACTTCGAGAGCTGCGTCTTTTCGCGGCCGTCTTGAACGGCGCGCCAGGCAGATTTAACACTGGCGTGACCGCCTACTTGATCAGCCACAAGAGTGAATTCTACGATCCTATCTACCACGCCACAATAGCCATAGTTATTAAATTTGCGGAGTGGGTCTGGGGCGGTAGAATACCCGACAGTCGTCTACATCGGGCTTGGGAGGCTCTCCGAGATAAGATCGGCACTCTGTCCTGGGCTAACACTCGGGGCCCGATCGGGGCCTGCTGGTTGACGTTACGACGTATTGGTTGGAACTTAGTATCTAGTCATATGGTGGCTGATGATCTAGGCAATGTTTTCGACTTGCGCGTGATGTGCCCTGCCGACCTGAAGGTTTTCCTCACCCAGGGGATCCGGATGCATCCGGACTAGAGGTTTTTTTTATATAAAAAAAAAAAAAAAAAAAAAATGGATCACCGGATCACCGGATCAATGAACCACTTCACCGGATCAGCCGGATCAGCCGGATCAACCGGATCAGCCGGATCAACCGGATCAGCCGGATCAACCGGATCAACCGGATCAGCCGGATCAGCCGGATCAACCGGCCGGATCACCGGATCAGCCGGATCCGCCGGATCACCCAGATCAGCCGGATCAGCCAGATCAACCGGATCAATTGGATCAGCCCGATCAGCCGGATCAGCCGGATCACCGGATCAGCCGGATCAACCCGATCAGCTGGATCAGCCAGATCAGCCAGATCAGCCAGATCAGCCGGATCAGCTGGATCAGCCGGATCACAGGATCAGCCGGATCAACCGGCTCAGCCGGATCAGCCGGATCAACCAGATCACCGCGCCGGATCACAGGATCAGCCGGATCAACCGGGATCAACCGGATCAACCGGATCAGCCGGATCAACCGGATCAGCCGGATCAACCGGATCAACCGGATCAGCCAGATCAACCGGGTCAACCAGATCAACCAGATCTGCCAGATCAACCGGATCAACCGGATCAGCCGGATCAGCCAGATCAACCCGATTAAGAAGATCAACCAGATTAGCAGGATCAACTAGATCAACCGGATCAGTCGGATCAGTTGGATCAGCTTTATCCGCCGGATCAGCCGGATCAGCCAGACCAGCCAAATCAGCCAGACGGATCACCGACGGAATTGTTGCAAACATTTCAAGACGGATGTGCGCGGCGCCAACGCGAGAGCTCCATTTTGAAAACGACCCGCCCTCGATCCGTGCAGTTGTTTCACCTTTGAAAACGTATGTGCGCGGCGCCAAGGCGAGAGCTTCATTTTGAAAACGACCCGCCCTCGATCCGTGTAACTGTTGAAAGCTTTTGAGACGGATGTGCGCGGCGCCACGGCGAGAGCTCCATTTTGAAAACGACATGCCCTCGACCCGTGTAACTGCTGCAAACTTTCAGGACGGATGTGTGCGGCGCCAAGACGAGAGCCCCATTTTGAAAACGACCCCCCTCCATCCGCGCAACTATTGCAAACTTTTAAGACGAATGTCCGCGGCGCCAAGGCGACAGCCCCATTTTGAAAACCGACCGTCCTCCATCCGTGTAACAGTTGCAAAATTTGAAGCTTCAGGGTCATAAATGGCGAAGAAGTCTCAAGCGAAACGCCCGGCACGCCCGAAACAGACGTCAGATGGTGCGACAGGGAGAAATTATTATTAATAAGGAGAAGGGATGGCGGAGGAGGAGGGGAGAGGAGGAACGGATGGAGCGGGAGAGGGGAAGCACTTATGATTTATGATGATGGTGAGGACGGTCACTATGATTGGTAGTGATGAATATAAGACGAACCATCACGTTGGGCCTGCCAAAAAAACAAACCGTCCCCCATGGCATTCGTGTCCGTACGCGCGCCACAGTGGGTCTGCGAGCAACACCCTTGTTTCGATCGCCACGACATGCCTGCGAGCACCACCTGCGCGGTTAGCCAGCGGGCGTTGCCACCCCAACATTCCAAATATGCTCTCGCCCTCGCGAAGAGGACTGCCCTGGCAAGGACTATTAGTATGAGGATAGGTCGGAGGAGGACGAGGACAGGCAGGAGGAGGGCGACAATCACGCGGAAACGCAGGCAACGGGAACAGGACAAGCATCGGGACAAACTTGACGAAAGGGTGGGCACGTTTTTCTTCGTCTCCGGGCAGCACGGCGCAAGGATCGGAACAGGGCGCGCTGCTCAACTAGCAGATCTCGCAACAGTTTATTCGCAGGCCCGAAGCGCGGGCACTGGTCAGGGAGGCGGAGGACGACGACGAGGACAAGAAAAAGGAAAGCAAAAACCGATGCAAGAGGCGGGCGGCAAGGAGGAGCCTTCCGCCTCTATCCACGGTCTACACATGCAGCGCTGCACCGCCGCCTGCTCTCGCCCCAGTAGCACGCGCGCGCGGCGTATGGAATGCGCACCCCGGCATTTACAAGCCTCCGCCCCCGTCGCGAGGCAGAGCTGGCTGAGCCGCGCTCCACGCGCGCAGTAGGGAGGTCATGTGCGCCGGACTGCCGCGGAGCATCCACAACTGTTGGATTTGCAAAGCGAGGATTCCGAGGGTTGTCTGCCCCCCGGCAATACTCGGCAGGGCTCCCTTCAGTTGCCTACGGGTGTGAACTCGCAAGAACAATGTCTTGAATATCATCTTCGCACGGTCGGGGCTCATAGTCGTGACGGAACGCCGCAGCAGCAGGAGCTCCAACTCGTGGCACAGCGAGTCGATGTCAGTAGTCCCCGATGCTTTCTGCACACCTGCCTGAGCGCACGCGAGCGCGAGCTCTCGGCCGACGCGCAATCCATGGCGGATGCGCGGGGTCAACAGGTTGGCCGAGTGCTTGTCGATCAGAGGCGTTACCAATGGAACCGGGCGGCTCGGCCCCGGGCCCGACGCCTCCTCCGACTCGCGGACATGGTCCCTGGCATCCTGGGACCAGCTCGGCGGTCCCGAACTGCACACAGCCGTGGTGAAGAACGCCCGAAAGCAATCCACCTCCTCGGTCCACTCCAGGTCGGACTCATAGCCCCAAGCAAACGAAGCCTTGTGCACCGTGGCGTCGAACAAGTGGGCCAAGCGTTCCACAAATACCCGGGGAACCTTCGCTGCGCCCTTCCGCTTCGCCGTTCTGTTGGCGGCGGCTGCGGGAAAGACGCGATCCCACACCGGGTGGATGACAGCGTCGGCCCGTCCCACAAAGTCCTTCAACGACTCCTCGCACGCATGCCCCGCCACAGAGCCCTGGGTGCATTTGCGAGCGGCGCCCGCCCAGCGATCCAGCAACGCGCGCAGATGCACGGCCAAAGCGCCCACGGCTTGCCATGAACCACCGGGGTAGTCGCGCCGCGCATCGGCAGGTCGATCCGGGTTGTTGTGGCGCGCAATCATGTCGCGGTGGCAGTCTGACCCCAAATGGAAATCGGTGCTGTGCTTTGGTGCATACTTCTCGAAATGCCAGTTCAGGTGGTTCCCGTCCTTGCCGACCTGGAAACCGTCTGCAAGCAATTGCCGACGGTCGCCGAAGCCCGCGACGCCGTGAAATTCTTCGCGCACAGCTTCTTTCAGCCCGGCCTCGAATCCCAAGGTGTCCACAAAGGCGCCCACAGGGAGTCCACTGTTGGGCACGCCCAACTCTGACGCCTGTCGACGCAAACGCGCCAACTTCGGCTTCAGGCTCATCTTGTACGCCCGGTTGGTTTCCTGGCGGATGAGCTCCGGCACGGAGAGCAGCATGCCCCGGGCTCCAATGTGGAGCAACACGCCCGTATAGAGCCGCACGGCGCGACTCTTCCGCCCCCTACGGGAGGGGAGCTGTAGTGACAATTACCTTCGCTAGCTTCACGCACACATCGGCACCAAATATGGCACCATCTGCCAACCAAGCTTCGCTCTCGATCTGTTCGCAGAGCCCGTCTAGGAAGCACCCCACGAAACGCTCGACCAGGCCGACGAGCACATCATGGCCGCGCAGGGCGTCTAGAATCCACGGAACCGCTATGGCGCCAGCAACATCGCCGGTCTCGTCGGTCACGTCGGTTCGGAGGGCGCGGCCGGCCCCGCTGCCGCCCTGGGCCATCCCCACTGACGCAAGGCCCCAACGTTCTGCCAACCAGGTCTTCATTTCGGCGACCTGAGGGCGCAGAACGAAATGCGAGGCCAGGACGATCATGAACCACATAGTGTAGTACGTCTGCCCCGCGAGGAACACGGCGTCCATGCCCTCCATCTTGGGGAAGTACATGTTCACGTCCGCCAAGGTTGGAATTTTCCGGTAACGGCGAGTGCGCTCCCCGTCCTCCCCGCGCGGGGCGTCCCTGCAGGCCGCGCAGTGGTAGAAAGCCTTTCGAATGGCCCGCGGAACGGGCTCATCCAGCACCCACATGACATTGCTCAACCCGCACTTCGTCGGCGAGTGGCCGTCTGCTGCGCACGCAGCCAGCGCTGACTGGGGCAGCACCACCAGGACGTCCAACCTATCAGCGCCGACAACGCTGTCATGGTCATGAGGTAGCGGCGGCAGCGCCTGCTCCGAGAGCCCCGGTATGGGCGCCGCGGCAGTGGAGTAGATGAGCGGGGGTTCCCGCGTCACAAATGCGGAGTCCGCCGCGTGCCAATCCACGAAGACGCCGGCTTCGCTCACCATATCCAGCGAGACAATGATCTCTTCGCCGAGGACGTAGCCAGCGCCCCGCGGGGCCATGCTGGTAGAGGCGACAACATACCGGCCGCCGCCGCCGCAACCACCGCCCCGCCACTTGGCGCGACCGCCAGCGATGACCAACTCACCACCGTTCAACTTCAGCTGCCAACCTCGGGCCACTGAGGACCGCCACCAGTCTCCCGATGTTTGGGGGGAAGACCCTGCTGTGGCGCCAGGCATTGATGCGACAAAGGGGATGTTCGCCAATGTGAGCCGCCGTAACAACTCGAATCGGTCATTGCGAGCTCCGCACGTCAATCTGTCAACGCCTGCCATCCATGCGGTGTCCGGCACTGCTTCGGACGAGCTCGGCTTCAAAGATGCGCTGTCACGGCCAGGGCGAACCAGATTGAGAACTGCATCGCGCCGCACAGCACGCCGAACGCGCTTCGGCAAACCACCGCCGTCTTCAAGCCTGTTCGTGCGGATGCCCACGCGCCGCTTCAGCTTGGCAGCGCGCTTCCGCACAGGCGCTGAACCATCCTTCTTGCCCGTGTGGGGCTTGTGGGGCTTGTGGGGCTTATGGGGTTTGTGTTTCACACCCTTGCGCGAAGGGCGATTCGGCCGGTAAGGTCGCTTGGAAGCGCCCGCTATTGAAGACGTGCGTTTGCCTGGCTGTCTGTTGCCGCCAGAAAGTACTCGACCAATATCACCAGCGGCGTCGCCTGCGCTCTGGCCGCGTTGCACTGGCGGGTCTGTGCTCACAGCTTCCTCCCCGCAACGTGCCGCACGAGCTTGGTGCTCCACGGGTGCCGGGGATGCTGCAACTGCGCGCAACGAGGCCAATATCTCGTGGCCGTCCATGCTCATTCGTTGCTTCCTCGCACTTCGATCCAAAACAAGTACGGTACTAACGAGGACCCCATATCGATTCGCGTGTCTGGTCTTGGGTATTTTAAGGGCGAGCGGACGCAACCTGGAGTCAAATGACCAAGGGCCAGGTGTGCGGGTATGTATGAGCGCGGGGTGGGGGAGAATGGTCGGTCCCCTCGGTTTCAGCTCTATTGTCCCCCTTCCTGCCCGAGTCCGGGGCTCCCGAGCACTTTCGATGATTCGTTTGCGGCTGGATGTTCACAACTTGATACCTTCGAGAATGTACCCAATGGCCTCGGGCCGAAACCGTCTGCCATACGGAAGCAAAGACGGTGTCGAATGGCTCAGAACACCCGTTTCGCCTGCGAGACCCGCACAACGAATACATGTCGGGAGATAATATGTACGAGGCCATTCTGTCAAAATGAAACTCTCGCTACAGGCATCCAAAGAAAATGGGCATGCAGAGTGAACTCGCGAACTCGTACATTTAAGCAGTAGGCTCTCGCCTGAGACATCCTCGTGGGATGTTGAAAGAGCAGCTACTCGAAAAGCCGCAGCTACCCAGGGCTTTCGCAGCATCCGCTTGGCTGCTGCGTTCCGCTTGCGCTGGAGGGTGGCTTTACGCTTGCGCTCGAGTGCCTCATCGCTGGTCGCCGGCATTGTGAGGACAGGCGTGACGACTCGAGCACTCAAAAGCTCGTATGACAGAACACGAACGCAGATGAGGAAGGATGCTTAATAAAAAAGAGGACGAGGAGCTAGCGAACAATCAGGACGAGGTTGGAGAAGGAGGCTCTCCAGGATCTCATTGATGAGTGAGGATCAGGAGGGGGATGGAGAGGAGGACGAGCAGGACGATGAGGAGAAGAAATAGTGAGGAGAAGAGGTGAAGAGGAGCAGTGGGGAGCACGAGCGAGGAGCAGCAAGGAGGAGTCTATATGAAAGGTAGAGGACGATCGAGTGGGGACCACGCGTGAGGAAGAGGAGGAGGAGGAGGAGGAGGAGGAGGAGGAGGAGGACGACGACGACGAGGACGAGGAGGAAGAAGAGGAGGAGTGAGCAGAAGCAATCAGAAGGAACAGCTTCTCCAGTCGTGCCGCAGTCTGGCGGGGCCCCCCTGGAGCGTCAGACGGGGGGACTGGAAGCCTCTCGCGGGTCGGACGGCGCTGGCACGACGGGTGAAGTGGGAACTGGCCCGCAGGGTTGGCAGAGCCAGCAGAAGCCTCCGGCCCACTGGGAAAATCCAGCAGAAGTCTCTAGACCACGGGGTGCACCATGCGCGTCAGAGACCACACATATGGATCAGCCGGGTCATCCCGATCACCCGCTTCACCCGGATCAGCCAGATCAGCCAGATCACACCGATCAACCGAACGGTACCCACCAGATCACACGGATCAACGGGATCAGCCAGATCAGCCGGATCACCCGGATCAGCCGGATCAGACCGATCAGCCCGATCACCCGGATGAGCCCGATCAACCGGATCAATTGGATCAGCCACGTCAGCCGCATCAGCCGGATCAGCCAGATCAGCCTCCAGATCAGCCAGATCACCCCGGATCACCTGGATCGTCAGCCGGATCAGAGGCTGGATCAACGGATCAACCGGATCAGCCGGATCGCTCCGGATCAGCGGCTGGATCAACGGATCAACCGGATCAGCCAGATCGCCCCGGATCAGCGGCTGGATCAACGGATCAACGGATAGTTAGCCCGGCCGGATCAACAGATCAGCCGGATCAGCCGGATCACCCGGATCAATTGGATCAGCCAGATCAGCTCAGCCGGATCAACCGGATCACCCGGATCACTCGGCCAGATCACTGGATCAGCCGGATCAGCCGGATCAACCGGATCAACCGGATCAGCCGGATCAGCCGGATCAGCCGGATCACCCTGCCGGATCACCGGATCACCGGTTCACTGGATCACCGGGTCACCGGATCACCGGATCAGCCGACCGGATCACCGGATCACCGGATCACCGGGTCACCGGGTCACCCGGCCGGATCACCGGATCACCGGTTCACCGGATCACCGGTTCACCGGATCACCGGATCACCGGATCACCGGATCACCGGGTCACCCGGCCGGATCACCGGATCACCGGTTCCGCGGATCACCGGATCACCGGATCACGGGGTCACCTGGCCGGATCACCGGGTCACCGGATCACCGGTTCACCGGATCACCGGATCACCGGATCACCGAGCCGGATCACCGGATCACCGGATCAGCCGGACCGACCCAATTTGAAAAAAAAACCTTTAGTTCACATGCACTCGGGGATCCAGCGTTGGCAGGACGAGCGGCTGCTAAGGCATTTTTATACTGCTGAGCCTGACGATCAGATATGGCATCGAGGCTTACGCAACTCGGTGACGAGTATCAAGTGTGTTCGTAGACTTGGGGCCCTCCAAGCGCACTGGTCAGGGAACCTCCCCATACCTCAGCTCCAAGATGCCCGTCAAAAGATCCCAATCAGGCCGTGTGCAGCTTGTGGGGTCCAGTCTCAGGGTATTTGGGGCCACGTGCTCTACGATTGCCCCGAGCTGCTCACGCAGCGCCAGGACTTCTTGGACATCTCAGAGTACTTGGAGGCTACCAGAGGCATGCTCTTGAAGGGGGGCGAGTGGTATGAGGGGTGTCTGGCTTGGGAGTCCAACTACCTGGTCTTCGGGGCCCCTGCTCCTCCTGCGGGTATCCCTGGGCTCGACACTATTAGTTCTGATGTTCTCCTGTGGGGCGACACCGATGGGCCTTGGGGCCCCAAGAGCTACACCGACGGTTCGGGCTTCGCCTCCAGTGTTCCAGAGACTAGGCGGCGCGGGTACTCATGCATCCAGCTGGACCCCAAGACCCTGCTGCCAGTCCGTGCGGTCTACGGACCGCTGCCCTTCTATGTGCAGACCGTTGGCCGTGCTGAGAGATACGCTATCAAAATGGGTTTGGAATTTCATCCTGATCATGAGGTGTTCGTGTCTGACCTTCTGGGGCTGGTAACAGAGGGCAAGTCTTGGGATCAATCTCTTCAGCACGGTCGAGGCAAACACGCCAAGATATGGCGCGAAATTTTTCAGGTGGCTCGGCGTCGTGTGCTCGAGTACCCAATCCGTTTTGAGTGGACTCCTGCACACCGTGATCCCGACAGTGTGCTGGATAACCCTGATGAGCTGGAGAACTGGCTCGGCAATGCCTGGGCTGATTACTTCGCCAAGGCAGGGGCGGCGCATCACATGATCGCCAACACGATCTCGGAGTCGCTCACAGAGGCTGTGAAAATCCATAAGGCCGCGCTGCAGTTTGTGTCGTGGGCATGTTTACGCGTCATTGTCTCGGAGAGTTGGGGCCGAGGGCCTCCGCCGCCCGTTCAGGATCCAGAGGCTCGTGAGGTTCTGGGTCAGCCAGTCTTGTTCGGCCGTGAGGCAGATCATGATCTATGGTGGTGCAGGAGACTCAAGGAGCACAGGTGCAGGGTATGTGGGAGATCGGCTCGCTCGGATTCGACTCTAGCTTGGCTTAGGACAGGTTCGGGAAGGAAATGCGAGCCCTCTAGCCTCCAGCGCCTGGCCTGTGCGGAATGGTTTAAGAATTCGGGGGAGGTCTGGGTCAAAGCGTCGGACCCCCGTACTGCCCCGTCCCAAGTGCTCGTCGCGGATTTTTGGGGTGAGGGGCCTCGCGAGGCCTCGGAGGAACCCCTTCCTGGGCCTGTGGACCCTCCCCAGCAGCGAGAGATCGGCGAGGCTTCAAATAGTTCGGGGTCGACCGAGCTCATAGCCGAGTTTGCGGCTCTGGGCCACGATGTCTTCTGTGTGAATTCGGTCTATTGCTGCCGTAAGTGTGCTGGCACGACGACCCTCGAAACTTTTCGGAGCGTTCGGAAGCTCCGTCGTCCTTGTGCTGGGCTCTCAGAGAATCCGAGCACGAGGGCAAACCAGCTGGGGTTGATCGATAGGATCTTCCACGGCCGCAAAGGGCGCTCCAAGCGCCCCGAGGGCAAAGCGCAGACGTAACTCGTTTGCCTTTCCTGGGAGCGGTTTCACGGCGTCGGTTTTCCCTGGCCCTCGCCCGCCCTCTCAGTACATATTATTGCCGCCGCTTCGCGGCCCCCTCAGGGTTCTCATTTGTTCTTGAGGCGTGTTCGACTCGGACGCGCTCTCAGCGGCCCTCACCCTCACCCTCCTCCTCCTCCTCCTCCTCATCCTTCTCCTCCTCCTCCTCCTCCTCCTCTTCCTCCTCCTCCCCCTCCTTCTCCTCCTTCTCCTCCTCCTCCTCCTCCTGCTGGTTCACAGTAGACGGCCCCTCATCCTTCGCGCCCTTCCCAGAGACGAGGAGGAGGTTGGGGGGAGGAAAAGAGAAGAAGAGAGGAGCCATGTGGGCTCAAGCTCAAAATGGCCTTTTCAGCGGGCCGCCCTCCGCTTGGCGCGCGCCGCCAGACGGTGCTCTACTCGAGGCTGGTTGCTCTTCCTCTTTCTGCTGCTCCTACCAGTCCCCCTCCCTTCCTTCCCATCCATCTGGGCGCGCGATGCCTTGGCGCTGCCCCTGGACTGGCCGCGCCGCTGCACGGAGGATGCCGCCAGAAGTGCAGCGCCTGCAGGTGTTGTCGCCGGATGGCTCGCGGAGCGGACGGAACTGGAGCGCATTCCGGCAGCAGAGCGGGCCGGCATACGCGGTAGAAGCGAGAATTCGATTCGGGAGCTCTCTCTACAGGACGGTTCTCTGGAGCTGGGCGGGCGCTTTGCATCTGCATTCCAGGCAGCGTTTCGCTGGCGGCTGGACAGCAGGTTGAGGGGGTTGGCGCAAAGCATGACTCATCGGATTACTACTGTAGCGTCCCGTCTGCGTGATTCGATCTTGAGGTCCACCGATGTTGCGAACCCATGTGAGCATAGACCTTCTCATCCTGGCGGCGTTGGAGATTTATCGGGAGGCGGCGAGGGGACGGGACGTATGCTTCAAAAGGTTGTGATCCTGAGCATTTCCGAATTCGTGTCCTGGAACGCCCAGAAGCAGCCACCCACCATCCTGGGCGCAGCATTAACGAAAAGGATTTCCGGAAATGTTCTGGTTTGGGGTCGTTTGGCGCATTGCGTGAGATCATTCGATGGGGATACATTTCGATTTCCGAGTTCTCAGTGCGCAGTTCTTGTAGATGGGATTGTGGGATCGCCTTGCCTTCGGAGTTGGTGCCAGACATCGCGTGGGACCATCGCGACTCCCATGTCAGCGTCGTGGCGATCCAGCATCTTGTATTGGCTTCCGTGCGCGCTCTTGATTACCAGGGCATGCGCGTGACGTCCAGCGAGACACTGAGTCGAGCTTGCACGGGAGGCGAGGGGTAAACGTGTCAGTCTCCACATTCCAGGAATTGCCACAGCAGGCCCCAGCTGCATGAGCTAAGCCCTCAAGACGGGAGGCCGTGTCGAACCGTTGATTTTCATTCGCATGCTCGATGTGATGTTGGATGCCTTTGAAGCGGGATGGGCGCTCGCAGGAGTCGCATCCAGGCTGCCAGAATCCGCGAAACGAATGCCATCAGTCTCTTTGATGGGCAACGCAAGCGGTCTCGACGATTCTGCTGATATGGCCCAGTGAGTTCGCGAGGATGAGGGCGAGGACGATGATGAGGATGAAGAGGAAAAGGAAGAGCAGCAGCGGGAGGATGAACACAAAAGAGGAGAGAAGCAGCGAGGGATGGTGGGGGAAGGGGGAACGAGGGAGGGCAGTGGGATCAAGATCAGACGGAGGAGGAGGAGGAGGAGGAGGAGGAGGAGGAGGAGGAGACAACATCGGGGGGGGCAGGGGGGGGAGGCAGGGAGGGAGGGAGGGGGGGAGGGGAGGGAGGGAGGAGGACGAGGATGAGGACGAGCAGGACGAGCAGGAGGACCTGACAGGATGCCAGCTCCAGGGAGCGCAGGAGGCGCCCCCCCGCCGTGGGCCGCAGGAGCAGGAGCGCCTCCTGCTGGAGACCGCGCGCCAAGCGCCCGGCTTGGAGGCCCGCGACGGCAAGGTCTTCTTCGCCGGACTAGGTTTTGGGGGCGAAGCAAAGGGGAGGAGGAGGGGCAGGAGGCGGAGGAGGAGGAGGGGGAGGAGGAACAGGAGGACAAGGATGAGGAGGACGAGGAGGACGAGGAGGACGAGGAGGACGAGGAGGATGAGGAGGAGGAGGAGGAGGAGGAGGAGGGAAGGAGGAGGAGGAGGAGGAGGAGGAGGAGGGGGAGGAGGAGGAGGGCTCTGAGGGCTCTGATGATACGAGTCTCTCCAAGAGACCCCTGGCACGCAGGCCACGCCAGGCCAACGCCTAGCAGCTGAAACCATTGTTGAGGGGCCGAGCCTATGCCCGCGGTAGGGGGACGAACCGCTCCCTGCCCATCAGCCCCTGTATGGCGCCAGGCCTACGCCTAGCGCCCGCAAAACTTGGCGGGACGCACGCTAACCTAGGCCAAAGTCAGCTCAGCGTCACGCCAGAAGGAAGCCCACCCTAGCACCCCACTACTAGGACGCCTGGGCGAGCGAGAGCCTGAACACGAACGACTTGATGCCCAGCAGCGCCATGCGCATGGCCTCAGGCGTGCTGGCCGCGTCGAGCGCGTCCTGGAGCCTCCTGCCCTCAAGGAAGTCCTCCAATGAGAACTCCAGGTCGTCCCCCGCCTCGAGGAGAGACGGGAAAGCTGGGAGGGCAGGCAACTCCTGCTCTGTCTCTGTATGATCACGATCTTCACGACCCTGGCCCGCGAAGGACTGGCTACGTCCACGCCCGAGGTTCACTTGGCCTCCACCAGCGTCCTCAGGCGCCTGAGCCGCACCAGGCTCTCCTCCGCGCTGGACAGGGACTTCTCGGCCTGTTGGATGAGCGCCTTCACCCTGTGGCGCGCCTCCTCCGTGCCCGTGTGCAGGGCGGGCTGCAGCGACTGGTCAACTCCTGCAGGTTTTCCTTGGTCGTCTGCTGCTTGCTGGCCATTGCATCGATGTGCTCCAGCTGCGAGCCCTTGTCCGCCACGTTCAGCAGCTCCTCCTCCGTCGGCTCGCTGGGCTCCATCACAGTGGCCTGCTTCCCCTGGAACTTGCGTTTCAGCTTGAACTTCTTGAGGAAGGAGTTCTTCCGCACCGTCACCTTTGGACAGGTCGAAGAACTCGCAGCTGTGGCCGACACCAGCTGTTTCTTGGGAGGCTTCGAGCGCTCGAACTCCTCCCTGTTGGCCTTGCGGATGGCCGCCATCTGCTTCTCCCTGATGGGCGACGGTGGCGGCCTGAAGCAGAACGGGCACTGCACCCTGAAGCCGAAGAGGACCACCCTCTTGTTCAGCCTCTTGGCGCAGTCCTCGCAATTCCACTTCTCGATCTTGGCGTCCTTGAGCTTCCACTCGTGAGACCCGTCGATCTGCCCCTTGAGGTTCGCGAAAGGGGTGCGAACCGACTGGTCCGTCAGCTTCTTCTTTTTCTTCTTCTCCTTTTTCCTCCTTGAGCACCTTGGCGCCCTTCTTCTTGTCCGCAGCAGGCGTGGACGACTCCACCTGACGCCACGGAATCTTCTTTCTCACCGGCGGTGGGGGCTTCGGCAGCCACTGACCCCCAACCCTGATTCTCCTCGGAGGCGTTCGCAAGCGGTCCGCAGGCGCCTTGTCCTGCATGCTCCGCTGGGACTGGATGGGCTGCGTGTCCTCCTCCGAACGAGGCCGCGTGGCAGACGACGACCTCGGCATCGTGGACCCGCGCGGCCTCTAAGAAGGGTCGCCGAATCTGAACCCGAAGTCCGAGCCAAAGAAGTTCTCCGCAATGAGGAACCGCAGGCTTGGCATCAGGCCAAAGCCATGGCTCGCGGCAGCTGCGCCGCTCTGAATCGCGCTGCCGCACGCCCCACTGGGCCAAAGCGGCTGGGAGGAGGAGGAGGAGGAGAAGGAGGAGGAGGAGGAGGACGAGGATGAGGAGGACAAGGATGAGGAGGAGATCGGTCGACCGACTCTGCAGAGGACCGCCTTCCGTTCGAACTACCACTGGCTGCGGCAGAGCGGGTTCCCTCTAGAGGTCGCCTTGGCTCCTGAACGGGGGCCAAGCGTGGCATACTGCACTTTGCCATCACCCACCCCCCTCGGCTGGTTTGCCACATTTAAAGGACGATAGGCCGCAGGGTGTGGCACACGGGGGGTGGGGGTCGGAAAAAAAGAAGCATACATAGGCCCTATCGGGCAGGACAAGACTGAAGACCACAGGTCCTCTGAGGATGCGGCCGAGGGAACAGGGCAACTAGGCGTTTCCAAGCGTAAGCAGAGACCTACCCTGATAAATCCGAGGGGGGACGAACCAACTGACTAACTTCTTTTACGGAGTCGCAGGAGCTTCATGACCTGTGAGAGGGGGGTAGGATTCGTGGAGGACGAGTGGGGGATGGAACCCATGCTAGGATCACTAGGGGGCTCATCTCTTCTCTGGAGAGCTGGCAGAGAAATCGACGTAGTCGTAGGCGATATCCTCTGAGCTGTTGTTCTCGGTGGTCGCGAAACTCTGGTTTTCCCTGCAACCGCTCCGCTCCGCTCGCGAACTCCTCATGTCATGGCATCCAGATGCACCTGGAGAAGGCGCGCATTGTGAGTCCTCGGCGGCGTTCCGTGTTTGTGCACGCCCCCCAGTTGCATTGGGGAGTTGACCACTGTCTGCTCGATCGAGTTCTGGCGGGTCCACTGCCAGCCAGATCTTGACTTTGTCGCCTTCGTGCGTCGTCTGCATCCTGCAATGCCTGATATCGTCCGCGATCGGGTGGGGCCATCAAACTCGCCAAAATGAACCTAAAAGTTAATAATGCCAGCTTGTGATTCATAGAAGATGCCCTCCCCCTGAGCTGCTGAATAGACCCCGCGGGGCGCGACACCTTTTTTGACTCGCGCGCGCAAGGGGGTTGTCGCGGGCGCCGCCGGGGGGATCGTGTACCCCCCTACGCAGCAGCCTTACAACGATTGGCTTTCGCATAGAAGATGTCATAGGGATCTTATACATCCGAGGCGGAATTTGTCCACCTCTCATGCTGATTGCTGACGTGCCAAAGCCGTCGTTGTCGTCGTCGTCGTCATCGTCGTCGTCGTTTTCGTCGTCGTCTTCGTCGTCGTTGTCGTAGCCGTCGTCCGTCGTCGTCCGTCGTCGTCCGTCGTCGTCCGTTGTCCGTCATCGAACTTCCGTCGTCTGACCTCGGTCGTCCATCGTCCGTCGTCCGTCGTCGTCGTCGTCGTCGTCGTTGTCGTCGTCAACTGCAGCAGGCCTACGCAGCCCCCCCCCATGGGGTCGTCGTCGTCTTCGACGTCGAACGTCGATGTCGACGTCGACGACAGTTAACCTACGCAGGACCCCCACACGTGGGGCATCGGCAGTGCGTCGTCGCCGTCGGCGATAATCATTGCGGGCGTGTGCAGCCCACCCACTTCCCCCCCCCCATGGAACATCCGCAGTGCGTCGTCGTCCGCCGTCGTCGTCGACGTCGTCGAGCCTCGACAGCGGCGCGTCCGACGCAGCACCCCCTCCCCCAAATAGGGCATTCGCAGTGCATCGTCGTCGTCGCCGCCGCGGTCGTCGCCCACGATTATTGCAGGCATGCGCAGCACACCCGCCCGTCCCCCCCCCCCCATGGAGCATCCGGAGTGTGTCGTCGCCCGCCGTCGCAGACGCGGTCGTCGTCGTCCTCGTCGTCGTCGTCGTCGTCGTCCTCGTCGTCGTCGTGGGACATGTTGTACTGGAGTGTGTGGGGGGGGGGCGAAGGATCAGGAGGAGCTCATCCCCTTTTCCCCGTTCCCGTATGTAGACGTGTCGGCACCGCTCGCCAGTTGAGGCGCCTCTTCCACCGCCTCCTCTTTCTCTCTTCTGTCTGTAGCCGTTTTGGCCCAAACGCCCCGCTCTAGCGGTGGCGCCGCTGTCCCCCTCCGCTGAAGCGCCGCCGCTTGCGTCGCGCCTGTCGCCCTCTCGCTGGCGGACGGACGTCGGCGCGAATCACAGGCGCTGCCGCCGCGCATGTCCATTTGGCGGGCGCCCCCCCCCCGCGTGCGATTTGCCCGAGCAGAAGAACCGTTTGTTTTATCGTGCGCCCCCGTGTTTTTATCCACCACAAGCTTACATTCGCATCAATGATGTTGGCCTTCCCGCCGGGGCCATGTTAGGCCAGACGCCCTGACACCTCGCGAGCCCCCCAAAAAAACTTCAGGGAGGGGGGGAGGTGAAACTCCAGGCAAGGAAGAGGATTTTGAAAGAGAAGGGAAAAATATCGCAAGACCGCCTCAGCCCAAAGGACTGGTGGGATTCCAGACGTTTCGCGCAACCCCACCAGCCCATCCAGAGACGACTCCAAACAAGTTGTCCTGATCAGGGACGTGGAAGAGCACGCAGTGGAATAAAGGGTCTGCCGACCGCGCTGGTGGTGTCGGCGGGCTGGCAGCAGCAGCCGCGCGCACGGGCACACACCAGCAGCCGCGTCCGCGGGCACACAGCAGCCGGCTGTTGACGGCCAAGAATTGCGCGACCTCCAGATCCTCAAGTTCGCTCGAGTGCCGCACTGCGTCAGTCAAGGCGGCAGCGGCTGTCATGACGACGGCGGGGACCTCCGATGTCACTAGCCATGGGACACATACTGAGTTTGATGACGGATACCGACGCCATCGCCTCGCCCATCTACCTCCAGGAGTCTTGCAATCCGCCGTCGCGTGTTCGACGGCGGACCACGTTGTGACCACCGCGGACGTGCCGCGCGCCGTGCGAGGAGCCTTCGCAGGCGCCTGCGCAGGTGAAGGCGACCATATGTCCGCGAAACACAGGGAGGGCACGCACGTGACCGAGGAGTCCGAGGTGCAGACCCAGCTGTTCTCTACCAGGAGGCGCGGGGAACACGCCAGAGGCAGAAGGGGCAACACCAGCTCGTCGACCCGACGCCGACCAGTGCAAGACGCGTGGCGCCTGCGACTACGGGCCTCCTGCAACCAGATCATCGACATTCGCTGGAACACCCACGTCGGGAACATCGACCAGACCCTCGACGTCTCAGGGATCGACGCCACCTTCAGCTTCCTGGCCCCCTTATCGCTGGCGTTCATCCCTTCGACGCCTGCGCCACGGTCCCAGGCGCCACCTCGGAGGCGGCCCACAAATTGGCCGACCGCCTCCACGGCAGGGGGCTTCGGAGCGGGATCTACCAGGCCCCCATGACTGCAGAGGTGCTGGCGGCCGTTGCCGTCGACGGCGAATGCCCCGCGTGCCGCGGCGCCCGCGGGCCTCTCCACCTGCGACCACGGGCGACGACGACGACGACGACGACGACGACGACGACGACGGCGACGACGACGGCGGACGACGACGACAACGAAGACCACGACGACGACGACGACGACGACGACGACGACGACGACGACGACGGCGACGGCGACGGCGACGGCGACGGCGACGGCGACGACGGACGACGACGACGACGATGACGACGACGACGACGACGACGAGGACGACGACGACGACGACGACGACGACGACGAAGACGACTGGGGCGTCCCCACGGCAGCGGCCAGGCGGCGCTGGGGAGGGCACAGCGTGCGCCGAAGCCAAGCAACCAAACACCCCAACCGTGGCAAGGCAGTGGTAAGCCGCTGCCTCTGCAGAGGCATGGGTCCCCAGGTGGCGGCGCGCGGCCGACGAGGCGCGGCCGCGTGTCGTGTGTTGGTCCTCGACCACCCGTCGTGGGCGAGGCCAACATGTCCACCTCCGAGAAAAATTCCTCGGAGTGACTGGCGTCGCTGAGTCGCGCGCCCTTCAAGATGCCGCTCTCAACTCCTATCTCTGAGATGTGCGAAATCGCGCGGACTACGACGTTCATGTCTTCGATCTTCTTACCCGTGAGCTTGCCGCCTCTCAGCTGCGCTGGCATCCAGTATGGGGCCATCTCGAGCACGTGCGTAGCCTGTCCCAAGTTGCAGATCGACTTCGCGGCCTCGCAGCCCAGGAAGCCTCCGCCGATGACAGTGGCCTTGGTCGACTTCCTCGCAAACGAGACCCTCCCTCGAGGTCCTTGATCGCACGGCGCACAAACGCGCCACGATGGGGCACGAGCCTGTGGGGCGGGCCCCTGGGCCGCGACCCCCCGGATATGGAGCGCCTGTGTCACGAATGCCCCGCGCGGAACGTACGTATCCGTGCGACCGCGTATCCGCGGGAGCGCGCCGCCTCCTCCTCCTCCTCCTCCTCCTCCTCCTCCTCCTCCTCCTCAGCCTCCTCCTCCTCCGCCTCCTCCTCCTCTTCCTCCTCCTCCTCCTCCTCTTTCTCCTCCTCCTCCTCCTCCTCCTCCTCCTCCTCCTCCTCCTCCTCCTCCTCCTCCTCCTCCTCCTCTTCCTCCGCCTCCTCCTCCTCCGCCTCCTCCTCCGCCTCCGCCTCCCTCCCGGAATCCGGACCGCGAGGGCGCAGAGTCCGGACCGCGAGGGCCGCTCGTGAAACCCGTGGACGCCGCCGTGCGGCGGGGACGGGGGCCAGCCGTGGAGGCTCCTGGCACGGGGCCACCTCCTCCTCCTCCTCCTCCCCTCCTCCTTCTCCTCCCCTCCCCTCCTCCTCCTCCTCCTCCTCCTCCTTCTCCTCCTCCTCTTCCTCGTCCTCCTCCTCCTCCTCCTGCAGCCCGCAGAAGAGCTTGGCATCGCTCGGACGTGTGCATTTTTTCCTTCGGCGAGGACCACCGAGGAGCATCCTTGCTCATTTGGCGAACAAAAACCACACACGAAACCGAACAAAAGCACGGGGGATGGACGTCCGAGCGATGGCCAGAGAGCCGGCGCGGCCCCGCCGCCGCCGCGATCGAGGGAGGAAGGGGCAGATCGGCGGCGAGCGGGGGCGGGAGGGGCAGATCGGCGGCGAGCGAGGGGGGGAGATGGGCAGGAGAAGGCCTTCTCAGGCGGCGGCGGAACTTCTCAGCAGCCCTCGCGCCGTGTGAGAAGTACGTGTTCCGTCTTCGGGGAAGGCCCGGGAAACTTTTCAGAAGACCGGGGGACGAGAAGGCCCGCCCCTTCTCACTTCCCCCCTTGCTCGCCGCCGAGCAGAGTCAAGGGAGGGGAAATCACCCGGACCCGATTAATGGCGTCTGCTAAACGTCCCTGGGCGTTTACTGAACACCCTTGCCCTGGCCCTGTTCGATTCTTTTCTTCGGTGCGTTTACTAGACGGCCTCGCTTGTCGGGGCGGTTATTATGGGGGGGGACTTTCGGCCCTCTGCAGCGGAGGGCCAGTTGAGTCATCGGTGGCTGGACTTCGCGGGGCGCCTCGCCGCCACGAGCGGACGCAGCTCGAGAGGCTGGTGCGCGGTGGGCCCCAGGAGGGGCCCACGCGCACCAGTGTCCAATGGCCGGCGGGCGTGGGCGGGAGGAGCCGAGGAGAGCCGGTGGAGCGGAGCGAGGCAAGAAGAGGGGGTCCACGGTCACCGGCTTCGATGGCCTGGAGGAGCAGAGGAGAGCCCGTGGAGCGGAGCAACGCAGGAAGACGGGGTCGTCGTCGCCGGCATTCGCGCGTATAACCTGCCCGCGTAAGGTTGCGCGTAAGCGCCCTCGTCTCCAAGGCAGCGTGCCGCGCGGGCGGCCCGCGCAAGCCACCGCGTAAAGTCGCCATGTCATCTCGCGTGAGACCCGCTTCCGATCGTCGCTCCATCGAGACAGCGGCAGTCGGCCTTCCCCCACGGCTGGACGCAGCTCGGAGAACCGGGGGAGGGGCCCCGGGGACCGAGTTCAAGTCGACGTTGCTTCTGTCAGGAGGGGAAAAAACACACAGACACAATTAATCGTCGATTTCCAAGAAAAGATGGGAAAATATGGGCAGGGGGGGGGGAGACAGAAACCCCGAAAATATGAGAAAATATGGGGAATCTTTTTATTTGTGTGTGCAGTATTTCTTTGTGTGCCCTGGGGCCCCTTCATTCAAGTCGACGTTGCTTCAGCTCGCCCTGCTCCGAGAGGAGGGCCAGCGGCAGCCACCTGCACCTTTTCGGCTGCGGCCTGCCTCTGCCGCGGAAGCCTGCCCCCAGAGTTCCCCGTCTCGCTCTCCCCTCCCTCTCATTACCAGCCTGGAACATATCCCTATCCCTATGCTGGGCACCTCCTCATCACGATGCCAATCTTAGGGATTCCCTTATTTTTTGAGGGCGAATCCCTAAGATTGTCATCGCCTTTTGGCGTGTCAATCTTAGAGATAGGGATACGTTCGAGGCTGGTAATCTCAGCCCCCTCCCCTCGTGCGTCTGTCTCCTGCCCTGCCCTCCCCCTGCCCTGGCCTCCCGGAGGAGCTCTGGCACCGGGGGCCCACTGGGGCTCGTGCGGTGCCTTCACCCTCCCCTCTCCCGCGCGTCCCCCCGCTCCCCCCTCTTGCGGGGCCCTTTTCGACCTGAGCGGTCCGATTCGGTATCGATCCCTGCTCGACCGGTCAGATTCGATTCCGACAGTTCGACGGGGCTATTTGAACGGCGCCGTTGTGGTCCGATCAGATATCCCGAGTCGATGCTGATTGATGTTGCCTCGTCTCCTCTCCCGTTGCTCCCGCCGCTCCTTCTCGTGTCGTCCCCTTCGGTCGCTCCCGGGTCCCCTGGTAGTGATCTGGCGGGCGCCAGCGGGCCTTGTTGCAGTCCCTCCTCTCGCCAGTCGGAGGAAGCTGGAGGGCCACAGCGCTTCGGAGAACTCAGGGCCCGCGGACTCAGGCTTGAGGAGGAGGAGGACGAGGAGAAGGAGGAGGGGGATGAGAGAAGGAAGGGATCATGGCGGGCGGTGGGGGCCGTGGCGCGGGGCAGTGCGGTTGTTCCTCCTGCCGCTGTTGCTGACCCTGGTCCGCATCCCTCCCCGCCTGCTCTGCACGCGATTCCTATGTCTTAAGTGTGTCCATCCCTCTACTCGTGTGCCTCCCTTCTTCTTCTTATTATTATTATTATTATTATTATTCTTATTATTATTAGTGTTCTTATTATCATTCTTATTATTCTTATTATTATTATTCTTATTCGTTTGATTATTATTCTTGCTCCTACAAGTGCGTTTGCCGTTTTCGTCCTAGCTCCGCTGGCTTCTTGCTCCTGCTGCTCATCCTCCTTCGATTGCTCCTGATCCTCCTTCTCCGCATCCTCATCATCCTCATCCTCCTCCTCCTTCTCCTCCTCCTGTCCTGTGTCAACATCGTCGCCACGTCTCTCATAACTTTCCTCACTTTGCTGCCGCCCCCGCCACGACGAGTGGACGGGCGAACCCGCAGCCTCCTGCCCCCCCGCCAGAAGGTAGCTCCCAGGAGAGGCAGCGGATCATTTGGCAGCTGATGTCCCAGCGGGGCCTGGTCACGACGAAGCCCCCACATATGAAACGGGCCGACTTCTGGGCCGAGACCGCGAAGCATCGCTTCGTGGCCTCGCCGCCGGGCGCCGGGATGGACAGCCACCGTACCTGGGAGGTGATCGCATTGGGCGGCATCCCGCTCGTGGGGCCGTCCCTGCGCAGGCTGTACACGGACAACCATTTCAACGTTGTGATGCTGGAGGCGGACGAGTGGAGGAATCTCTCGTCCCCCGCCGTGCAGAGGAAGATGGGGGAGGCGGTCGCCAGGCACACGGGCGGCATCCCGCCTGCCATCAGGGAGCAAAATGGTTGCTTTTGCCCCACCCCCGCGGCAATCTTCCTCCTCCTCCTGGAATCCCCTAGAGCCTCCTGCGACCCCATTGGTCCTTTTAGAACCCTCCGAAACGATCTATAACAATATGTTGGGCAGTGTGGATCCCAAACGCTGGGTTCACGCACGCACTCTCGATGTGCAAAACATGATTGTGCAGTCTGTGGATGGTGCATTTGGTGCGGTGCGCAATTAATGTTTCAAGGCCTTGGGGTCGCCAACTCTGCTGCTCAAGCAAACATCCCACCCACCCACCCACCCACCCACCCACAACTGATTGGAACCAACTCAACTTACCCTATGACGCGAGGACCCTTATCATGCAGCTTCATGACTCGGGCAAGCTGGGTGAGAATGGTGACGACAAATTCGACAACGACGACGACGCTAATGGTGATCGTGGTGATTGTGGTGGCGTTGATGACGAAGGCTTTGACAATGGCGATGACGATGATGATGAGCATGATGCTGAGTATGATGATGATGATGCTGCTGCTGATGATGATGACGATGCAGATGGTGATTATGATGATGATGCTGATGGTGATGAAGACGGTGGCGATGATGATGACAATCATCAGGTGATGAACGTGGTGGTGGTGATGATGACGGCGGCAATGGTGACGCTGGCAATGACGATAATGATGGTTGTGATGGTGGTGGTGAGGATTATGGGCAAGTTCGCGCGCGCAGTATTCTTGACAGGAGTGTCTTCAAACGCGAGCGGGTTTTCATATGTTTGAACGCATCTGCCTTGAACTGGTTATGCGGCAAATGGTCGTGCAATGATTTCGACATGCGCGCGTAGCCCGCATGGTATTGCTGGACAGCTGGCGGGCGCGCGATGGATGTTGGATGATTTCGTCACGTGCGCGCGAGTGGCCCGCGGGGTTTCGCTTGACAGAATGCCAAAGCAGACCATGCATGTCTGAAGGTTACGGCGGTTGCGCGCACAGCAAATTCGGCAGACCTTTGTTGGGGCGAATTCTAGACGCTTCGCGTAACATCACCAGCGTGAGGCCCCGGTTAGCCGCTCTAGGTGTGGCCGTCCTCCGCTGCTTTAGTTTAATTCGTTGCTGCGTGCCCCGCTTTGACTGGACCCGCCGCCGGCGCGCTCGCCCGCGGCCGCTGACTAAAAAGTAACATCACCAGCCAGGTCGCCGGCCCGTCGGCGTTAGGTAATTCGGCTCTTGCGCGGCCCACTCGGATCTGACTCGCCGCTGGCGCCCTCACCTGCGGTTGCGACAAAAAAGTAGCATCACCAGCCCATCCAGAAATGATGCCCAGAGGACTTGCCTCGATCAGGGAAGTGGGCAGCACACAGAGGAAGGGTCCCCCATAGGAGGCCTCTTGGAGCGTCTTGGGGGCCTCTTGGCGGTCCTGGACGCCTCGTAGAGCGTCTTGGGTGAACCGGAGAGCTTCTTGGAGCCTCTTGGGGGTCTCTTGGGGGCATGTTGGATGCCTCTTGGGCGCCTGTTGGGGCCTCCTGGGCGCCTCTTGGGGCCCAGTTGAAGCGCTCTCGGGAGCCTTAAAAGCGCTCCTAAGGCCATCTTAAAGGACATCGGTCAAACAAGAGGGGAGCATAAATTACCGCTGCCCCTCAGGAGCCCCGAAAATCCCATCCTGGGGGTCTCTTGGGGCGCTCTTGGAGCGCTCTTGGGCGCTCTTGGGGCCGTCTTGGGGCTCTCTTGAGCCTCTCTTGGAGCCGTCTTGGGCCATCTTAGAGCAATCTTGAGGCCTCGGATGGCCATCGGAAGCGAATTGTCGAGATGGTCCTAAGGTTTTGGAAGGATGTTGGCGTTTTCGGGGCCTCCTGGGGGAGCCCTTTGGCCACTTGGAGCCGTCTTGGAGCGGTCTTGGGGTATCTTGGAGCATCGTGAGAGCCATCTTGAGGCATCTTGGGATATCTTGAGCCATCTTGGAGGTCATCTTGGGCTCTCCCAGGCGCTCTTGGAGTAATCTTAATCAGTGCTCCCCCCCCAAGGGTGCCAAACAGTTTAGTAAAACCAGCGATGTTGGCATTCTCGCCGAGGCCTCTTGGAGCGTCTTGGGTGCCTCTGGGGGGCCTCTTGGGGCCTCTTGGGGGTCTCTTGGGAGCCTCTTGGGGGCATCCTGGGGGCCTTTGGGGGGCCTCTTGGGACCTCCTGGCCACATCTTGGGGCCCTTTTGGGGCACCATTGGGAGCCTCGCAGAGTCTGGGAGAGCCCCCCGTGCCCTTTGGACAGCCTCTGGAGCCCCTTGGAAAGCCCCACAGAGCCTTTCAGCCTTTCAGAGAAGCTTCAGAAACCTTGTGGGAAGCATGAGGGTTCATGGGAGGCACTCTGAAACAAAGCAGGAAGATTTCGGGCCATCACGAAGGAGGTTCCAGGGCATGTTCGAAACAAGCTTGGCTCAGATGAGCCCCTGGGCTTCGGGGAAGAAAGAAGAGGGAGGAGGAGGAGGATGAGGAGGATGAGGAGGAGGTGGAGAAGGTGGAAGAGGAGGAGGAGGAGGAGGAGGAGGAGGAGGAGGAGGAGGAGGAGGAGGAGGAGGAGGAGGAGGGGGGAGGAGGGAGGAGGACGAGGAGGGGGAGGAGGACGAGGAGGAGGAGGAAGAGGACGACGACGACGACCACGACGACGACGACGACGACGACGACGACGACGACGACGACGACGTCGACGTAGACGGGCCGCCAGTGGCTCTTGGGCCGCGTCTGGCGCGCGGGGCGTTCCAGGGAGGCACCAGCGCAGACCTCTGACAGTGCACAGTGCGTTCTTGAGGATCGGCACTCGGGACCAGGGAAGCCCCAGGGCCTTTTTGGACTCTTTGAGCAAAAGCGGCGGAAGTATCCAGCAGGAGCGTGCTGCAGGGGGGTGGGCCGTCTGCGGCGCCGAGGCGGGAGTGCCTGTCCTGGGTACAGAGCAGGGAAGTATCGAGCGGTAGCGCCGGCCGTGTTGGAAAACCAGCTTTTTCGGCGGCGAGCAGAAGCCCCCGCCCCGAGCTGGAAAGGAAGAAATATTGAGTGGGAGCGTTTGTGTTTCCGCAGTGCAAGCAAACTGGTGGAGGCCCAGACACGGCGACAAGGGCTCCCGTTCGAGATGTGTCCATGTGTATTCCGAGAGCCCCTGGCCTGGCCAGAGCGGCCCCCGAACTCAGGAACGGTGGCCGACAAGGAAGATGTTCCCCCGAGCGGGGGTGCGACCGAAGGTTGGGGCATGCAGAATGCAAAACACGCGTGCCGGTAAGAGCGAACAGTCTTTTGTTGTTGTTTAACGTGTACCAGTGAAGAATAATTATTGTTGATCCCCCCCTCCGGTGACAATTGCTGTTTCAATTGGAATTCTTCCCCCGGGGCCCGCACCTTGTTTTTTTTTGGATCAGGGGAAGTTACTTGGCTCAAACCGAGCTGTTAGCCCCCTGTTTATACCAACAGCGGCTCCCGCCTGACACTTCCTCACAATTTATTCCGAAGTCGCGCCCTCGCGCGGGACTCCCTCACAATGTGTCTACGAAGCGCGCTCTCGCGTGGGACCTCATCCCAATTTATTCACACGATGCGCCCTCGGCGCTCAGGAATCACGCTCTCGTTTTGGTTTCTCGCACGACTTACTTGGTAATCGCGCTATCGCTCGAAACTTCCCTGCGATTCATGCAAGACCCACGTTTCAGCAACCCGCCTGCTCGACCTGGTCGCCTGGGCCCGCCCTCCCGGCCTACCCGCTCTGGGTCTGCCCACCCGATCAGCCCATCTGGTTATACCATTTGTTGTTTGTTATTGCCCCCCCTGTTAATTTCTCTCGCGATCCATTGTTCTCACTCTCCCTTCCACCCAACTTCTATTCCCTTGTTCCAGGGGCTGCAGTACATGCGCGTGGCAGGTAAGACAAATGTACCTCCAAGTGGGTACGATCGAAGACGACGAGGGCGAGTATCCAGGGCTTGGGAACTACGTATTGATTGGCACGTGAGCAGATAGGAGCGAACAGTCTCACAATGATTGTTGTTGTTGCTGCTGTTGTTGTTATTATTCGGGGGCCAGTTTTGAGCGTGAGCCGAATTTCCAATGGAAATGCAGCCGTGCCGGAGCGAGGGCGCCAGTGCTGATGTAGGGCCTCTCGTAATTCTTTATAGTTCAGGCTCAACATGGACTAGGGAAGCCTCAGGTCTCTTGGGCGTATGGAGTAAAAATTGTGGAATTATCGAGCGGAGCGCTGTTGTTGTTTGGGGGCCGGTTTCGACGCACCCCCGAAACCCTTGAGCGTGAGCTTCGATGTCGGAGGAAATGCAGCCAGCGCCGAGGCGAGAGCGCCAAATCGCATTGAGGGGGGCCCAGCAATAATATCTGTTGAGCTATGAAGATTCAACAACGGAAGAGCGTACACTACGGCCCCGGCACGGGGCCGCACGTTCAACGGTCACACCCTGGTGGAGCAACGCGCACTCCAGTCCTGTGGGTTACGTGTCGGCGCTCATTACGTGACGACGACTCCTCCGGCCCTGCGGGGGGGCCCTGCGGCGGCAACGCGCCACGGTGGACAAACGTACACTCCGGCTCCGTGGCTTGATCATCCGAAGTGTGGACTCCGCAGAAACCGCTCCCCGTGTGCTACTGCCTTCTCTGGCCCCGTGTATGGGCTCTTTCGCAATCCCAAGACATCGTTTTGGGTGCTGTGGATTCCTGAGGAATCGACTGGGGTCCAAACAAATCCTTGGGACTCCCGCGGAATCTTCAGGAAACCTTTAAAGGCCTGACACATACTCAAGAATCCTTTGGAACCCGGAGGAATCTTCAGGAAGCCTTTCGAATCCTGAGAAATCTCCACAAGTCCCCAAGAATCCTTGGAAATCTTTCTAAATCCTCAGGTGTCCAGAAGAATCTTTTGGAGTCCAGAGGACACCCCAGGAATCTTCAGGAGTCCAGAGGAAACTTCAGAACGCGCTGGAGTCCCAGAGAATCCTTTTAGGTTCGTTTGGAGAAGAATTTTTGAAGGATCGCGCGGGATCTTGAGGAATCCTCGGGGGTACAGAAGAACCTTGGGGGATCATAGGGGATCCTGAGGAATCTTGGGGGATCCTGAGATCCAGGAGAAGCCCGAGGAATCCGGAGGTATCCTGACGAGCCAAAGGAATCCTGAGAAGTCCTCGTGGATCCTGAGGAATTCCGAGGACTCGCGAGGAATCCTGGGAGATCCTGGGGGATCCTGCGGTACCCTGAAGAATCCCGAGGAATCCTGAGGAGTCCTTGTGGATCCTCGGGGGGCGCGCGCCCAGAATGCTAACACCATGGTTGGAGGTGCGACGCCTGCATAATATGAAGTTTGAAGTTGCGAGGAAGTCCCACGCGAGATTGCGAATCCTGGATAATTTGTAAGGAAGTCCGGCGCGAGAGCGCGTTTTTGAAATATCTTGTGAGCAAGTATAAGGCGGGAGCCGTTGTTGTTGTTGTTGTTGAACATTATTAATTCTAAAGAATAATTATTGTTGGGACCCCTGGTGCACGGCCCCCCTGCGCCGCCTAGGCCGCAGCTACATTTTCATCATTTTCGTGAGGAAGCCTCAGGTAATTCGATGTGATCAAGATCCGGTTGTTTTGTTCCCCCCCGCTTTCCCTTGCAAAAAACACTATAAAATGACATTTCTTGTTCTAATATAATCAAATTTCAAGAATCCTCTGCAAAAAATAAGGTAAAGTGGACATTCGCGCGCGCAAGACGAAATCCTTCCAAAAGCTTAGTGTTCGGAGCGATTTAACATAAAAACATCAAAAAACCAATGGTTTTTCAACAAAAAATTGTCAAAATCTCATCCCGCGCGCTCTTGCGGATTCGTAGGAAACCCAACACTTTTTAAACATTTCTGTCAAACGGGCTTTTGCGAGCAACTTTTTCGAACTTCTGCGACAACGGTTGCGCACCTGCCAGGGCCATCATCCCTGTCAAATAATACCATGCGGGACACATTCGTTTTTTCTTCGCGCGCGCACGCCGAAATCTCCAAAAACCATTGGGCTTCTTAAGAATTTTAGCACCGCGCATCATAAAATCACACGAATCGCACCGTAGGTCCTCGAAAAACACCTGCACGACTTTTCAAAATTTCTACCCGCGCGCGCTGTCCTAACAACTTCTGTGGGTGTGTACTCCACGCCAGTGTAGTAGCCACGGTCGTCCGCAGGCCACGAAGTGAAGTGTCCGAACGTCATAGGGCGGGAAGCTGGGTGTGGGTGGTGGCGAAGAGTCGTGTGGATATTTGGTAGAGCTTGCACTGCCCCCCCACAAAGTGGGGGTATTGGCTGGCGTCGCATGAAAACCCTGGCACTGGTGAGAACACTGAGCGTTCGGGTAAAGTGATTGTTGTTGTTGTTGTTGTTGTTGTTGTTGTAACTCGGGGCCGAGGGCCCAGTTTGGTGACCCTTCGCTTCCCCTTTTATAAGAAAAATAAAAGAAAGGGGTGCGAGCATCAATAGGAGCACTTAAATTGACAAACGCCATGCGCCCCGGAGGGCGGGGATCAACAATAGTTGTTCTGTAGAAGTGAGACTTCAACGACAACAACAACCACCATCACCACAACAACAACAGTCAGGTTAAGGCTGTTCGCTCTTATCTGCTCGCGTGCCGCTCAGCACGATCATCCCAAACCCTCAATACCCGCCCTCTTCGTCTTCGACCGCACCCCCTTGGAGGTATACCCTTCTT
>CAUYUJ010014025.1:282500-305000 GCA_963575745.1 Prorocentrum cordatum
CTCGTGGGCAAACCTGGGACTATCGTGAGGCCTCCGAGGCTCATCGGAAGCGAAAAGGCGAGACGGCAAAACTCATCAATTCTCCTTAGGTTGTGGAGCCATGTTTGCCTCTTGGGGAGGGGTCTTTGGAGGGCTCGGAGAGCATGTGAAACCGTCTTGGGGCCGTCGTGGGGCCTTGGATGTGCGTCGGAGGCTATCTTGAGACATCTTGAGTTATATTGCGCCATCTTGGAGGCCATCTTAAGGGTCTCTGGGGCCCTCCTGGAGCCATCTTAGGCGATATTGGGGGCTCTAGCGTCTTCCCCCCCCCCCTTCCCTCCCAGGCCGAGTGGACGGGAGAGGGGGAGGGGTAAGCCCACCCCCCGAGCAGGGGAAGAAGGGCTTTCGGATAGATAAGACAAAACTCGTGAAACCACCTTCGCCCAGAGGGCTGGTGGGATGGCAAAAGATTTAATGCGTTCTCATG
The DNA here is from genome assembly GCA_963575745.1 of Prorocentrum cordatum. Classification (NCBI taxonomy): domain Eukaryota; class Dinophyceae; order Prorocentrales; family Prorocentraceae; genus Prorocentrum; species Prorocentrum cordatum. The sequence goes on from CAUYUJ010014025.1 coordinate 282,967, forward strand.
GTTAACGTACTAGAAATGGCGTTTTGGAGCGATTCAGGGCTGCCAGGGCGCAGCAGTTACGTTGATTCCCGATGGTCACGCGGTTCCCCCCAACAGGTATTTCCCCCAGTGGGAATGAATATTCGTATGGGGGTGCATTACAGCATCGTTAATGGGTCTTGGGTTTGCAATGGTCTTCTTCCTTCTCCTCTTCCTGCTCCACCTTTACCTCCTCCGCTGCCGCCGCCTCACTTGCTCCTCCTCCTCCTCCTTCTCCTCCTCCTCCATCTGCTCTTCGTCCGCCTCCTTCAGAGCGAGGCGTACTCCTCCACATCCTCTTCTTCCGTCTCTACTTTCTGATTGCTTATCTATCTTCTTTCTCCTCCTTTCCCACCGCCCCCATGTCAGCATCATCTACTTCCTTGTGGCCTTCGCCCGTCATCTGGTGCATAGGAGGTACCCTGGATCGAAGACCCCGTTTCCCTCTTCCTCGCTCACTCCTCCTGTTTCTCCTCCTCTTCCACGCTCGCTCCTATTCCTCCTCCTTGTCCTGCTCCTCCTCCTCCTCCTCCTCCCTTCATTCGTCGCTGCCCGTGGCACGGTCCTGGTTGGCACGGCGACCCTCTGCTTCGCTCTCGTTCGCTCTGCCAGCGGCCAATCGCTGCTGGGCGAGCGGGCTGCTGGTCCTTGCAGGCCACAGCGGTTGCGAGACCCTACCGCGAGGTGGCTCAGCGTTGCGAGATAAATCATCATCACCATCATCACCATCATCGTGCTCATCATCATTGTTGCGTATCTCCCCTCCTGCCTCTATCAGAAGATGAGCGGCTCGCGCGAGATGATGGCGGCGATGCTTGAGGTGGCGGTGGTGGTGATGATGTTGATGGTGTGTTTTGTTGACGGCGACATTGGTGGCAGGCTGGTGGCGCCGATGGTGGTGGAAATGGTGGCTGCGATAGTAGGCATGGTGCTGACAATCGTGGTGATTGTTCTAGTGATGATGATGATGACGATGCCGAAGGTGATGATGATGATGCTGATGATGGTGATGGTGATGCTGATGATGATGGTGATGATGATGATTATGATGATGATGATGATGATGAGGATGATGATGATGATGATGGTGGCGGTGGTGGTGATGATGATGATGGTGATGATGCGGAGGAGGAGGAGGAGGAGGAGGAGGAGGAGGAGGATGAGGAGCATGAGGAGGATGAGGAAAATCAGGATGAGGATGAGGATGATGATGGTGGTGATGATGATGATGTTCATGATGATGCTGATGATGAGGAAGAGGAGGAGGAGGATGGTGATGCTGATGATGATGATGATGGCGATGATGATGATGATGATGATGATGATGATGATGATGATGATGATGATGATGATGATGATGATGATGATGATGATGGTGATGGTGATGATGATGATGACGATGATGATGATGATGATGATGATGATGATGATGATGATGATGATGATGATGATGATGATGATGATGATGATGATGATGATGGCACAGCCTGGACGCTAACATGAGGACCACTTCAGGTTCAGAAGGGGTTATGGTTCCAGGGCCGCTCCTTAGATCTAGGTCGGGGGCCTTCGTGGCCGAGTTTCGCGGTGGCCAAGAATGCCCCTGCGTTCGTTATTAAACGTGCCTCATTGGGCCAGGCCGTGCGCGTTCCGCCAAGCCTGCCCTGCTCTCCTTCCCCCCTCCCTCCCACGAACTCGTGTGCAGGGAAGGGCCTGCCGTAGCGCGCGCCTGTTAGCTTCTACTCTCAGCGCCGCGGCTGCAGCCTCGAGCTCCTCGGCACGATGGCTATGATGGTGATGGGGGGTCTTCCCCCCGAGGACTCCGAGGGCCACTCCTACGGCAGCCTCAGGGAGCTCTGGCGACGAGAGCTCGACGGGGAGGAGGGCCGCAAAGGCACCGCTTGCCCTGCAGTCTGCTTCGCCGGACTATGAGCAGGGCGCAGGGACCGGAGAGCGGGAGCGGGAGTGGCAAGGCTTTGAGCTCGGAGGACCCCAGTGGCGCCGCCGGAGGCGGTGCCAGGGTGATGAGACCGCACTCTGCTACTCGGGGGGCCTGTTGAGGCCAGCTGGGACTTCTCGGGGGCCTGTTGAGGCCAGCCAGGGCTACCTGCGCAGTCCGAAGCCCTACCCAGCAGGAGGATCATGACCGCAGGAATGATGACGGGAGTATGATGGGAAGAGCAGAGTGAAGGGCCCATGAGGAGGAGGAGGAGGAGGAGGAGGAGGAGGAGCAGGAGGAGAAGGAGGGAGCGGTGGACAGAAGGAGGAGGGAGGCGAGCAGGAGGATACGTGGAGGAGGAGGAGGAGGAGGGAGAGCCGGTGTAGACGAGATGTTGGAGAGACCGGAGGTGGAGATGAATGAGGGCGAGTGAGACAAGGAGGAGAAGGAGGAGGGGGAGGAGGAGAGAAAAAAGGAGGACGGGGAACGAGGAGAAAAACGAGACGGAGGCTTCCGTGGCTAGCTTGCCGACGCTCACGCCCGTCACGACTGGACGGGCGGAGACCAGCGCCGCTCGAGGAGGGAGGGAGATAATGATGATGATGGTGATGATGATGATAATGAGGATGAGGATGAGGATGAGGATGATGATTATGATGAGTATGGTGATGATGATGATGCTGCCGATAATGATGATGATGCTCATGCTGCTAATGCTGATGATGATGGTAATGAGGATGGTGATGATGATGGTGGTGATGATGATGAGGATGAGGATGCTTATGATGATGATGATGATGACGATGATGATGTTGTTGCTGATGGTGATGATGGTGATGGTGGTGGTGACGATGATGAGGAGGAGAAGGGGGATGATGATGGTGATGAGGATGCGGATGAGGATGAGGATGATGGCGATGGTGATGGTGATGATGATCATGATGAGAGAGGGGGGGGCGATCAAGGATGTTGCAATGCACCACCCCGTCCCAAGTCCCCTTCCCATATGTCCCTACACGCCTTCCATTCACAACAAGAAGCGACCCCTTGACATACCAGCGCCCAGTGGGCTTGTCATTCAGGTGGGCGCCACGCTCGAATAATGAATTGGCGTCCATCGTTGTAGCTCGTATTTCGAAATGTAAAGGGTGTTGAACATATAGTTCAGCCAGGTGTTCAGCGATATCTTCTTTGCGAAGAAAAGAAGCGCCCTCGCATCCGTAACACTTTTGCCCAACTGAACGCTCATGGCCATGTCCAACGAGGAAGTCGCAAGCAAGAGTCCCAGTTTGAATTGGAACCGACCTCCGCCCGTGCAAATGCAACATTGGTTGAAGCTTCGAGTGTTCAATGTTTAGGTAGTTTCAAGCGGGAACAAACTCTTGAAACATGAGCGCCGTCCTTTTGTGTGGATGCTGCAAATGGTTAAGACAAATGTGCGCAGCGCCAATGCGATCCCTCCGTCTTTAAAAGAAGCCGCCCCCTGTCGTCGTAAATGTTGCAAGTGTTCAAAGCGAATGCGCTTGACGCTGAGGCGAGGGTCACATTGTAAACATTGGCACGGGCTTCGTCATTGTTCTTGGTGCGAGCATGTAAAATCAATGTGCATGGCGCCACGGCGAGCGCCAAGATTTTGAAACGACCTGTGCTCCATCCGTGTAATTGCTGCGGGTTCCAAACTTCAGGGCCACACATGGTGAGGAAGTCTCAGGCGAAATGTGCGGCCCACCCTACCGTTATGGCTGGGGGCGCGGCAGGTCGGAGTTAGCTAGAAGGAGCAGGGATGGAGGAGGAGGAGAAGGGACGGACGTGGCGATGAGAGGAAACGAAGGGGTGGGGACGCCCGAGGGGGGGGGGAGGGGAGGCGGAGGGGCGACATAGACGGAGAATTGGCGGGAGGAGGAGGATGGGGTGGAGGCGGAGGAGAGGAACGGGGGGGGAGGAAGACGATGTGCAGGGGGACGAGCAAGAGAAGCGCATTAGCAGGATTGGAGGAGCAGAGTTGGAGGGAAAGGGGGGAGGAAGAGAGGGAAGGCGAGAAGGAAGAGTCACGGGAGGAGGTGGAGGAAGTGGAGTTGCATCCAGCTTGTCCCATCTTCGCCTCGCCAAATGATCGCCAAGGGATAGAACGACAAACTTGCGAGACCAAACGCAGAGCGAAGCCTGATGGGTCTCCAGGCTGTCGTTTCTACCTCCTCCTAGTCCGCCCCTCGTCTTCCTCCCACGGTCACCCAATATCTTTCTAGATGCGGTTAGGAGCGCTTGCTTGGCGTGTCGCGCTGTCAGTTTTGGCCAACCACGTTCGGCGCGGCACACAACACACGTGCTAGCCCGCGAACATCAAAGTTCAGAGTTGGCTCCCTGCCTCCCGTCCCACGAGGCAGAGCGCTGCACCATCAGCGTGCAAACCGTAACGTGTCGCATGTGCCGCCGCTGCGATACGCTAAGCAGAACTGCCTGGCCACCGCAACTCCTCCCTGCCGCACCACCAGACGTGTCGGTGGGGCGGCGGGCGGGGTGCGGGGTGAGGGGGGGGGACGGGGAAGGGAGGAGGCGGGGGAGGGTGGATGGGGAGGTGGGAAAGGGGGGAGGGGGCAAGCTAGGTGCGCTCGCGTCATATCTGACGTTCTACCCCTCCTTCCCATCCCGTACCATGGCGCGAATCTTTTCTCTATTCGCACAATCGGATGTCGTAGCATGGCGTAGCATTACATGGCATAGCATGGTGTTGAAGTTCAACGCGTAGCATGACATAGCATGGCGTGGCGAGGGCTTCTGCGGCCCAGAAAACACCAACGCATTGACACATAATGTGTAATCACTTCCGATGGTTTCTTCGAGAGGCCATGTTGTAGATGTTGGGACCTACTTGGAAGGACCGAAACCATGCCGTGGCATGGCACTGGAAGTGATAACGCCAGCGCTGCAGCGGGAGCACGATTGGGAACGAGCGGAAACGCGGAAATGAAGCCAACGCAGCAGCGGGAGCACGATTCGGAGGACGCGGAGTCTGACATAGCATGACGTGGCGACGCCCCAAGGGGGGGGGCTTCTGCAACCCAAAAATCAACAAATCGACACCGAATGTGTAATCATTTCCGACTGTTTTTTCGGGGGGGGCATATTCAAGATGTTGGAGCCTGTTTGGAAGGACCGACAACCATGCCGTGGCATGGCGCTGGAAATATTGACGCAGGCGCTGCAGCGCGAGCACGATTGGGAACGAGCGGAAGCGCGGAAATGAGGCCAGCGCTGCAGCGGGAGTTCGGAACGAGCGGTGGCCCGAAAGTGGAGCAGCAGTTAAAAAAAACCCGCGAAAACCCGTTTCCCAGGAATCATGTGTGAAAAACCAGCACGCGGAGGGGGGCCGGCCACTTCCCAGACGTCACCAGGGGAGAGAGGAGTGTAGCATCCATATTGTGTAATTGTGAAGGGTGGAGAGGGGAGGGGGGGCGGAAAGGGAGCGAGGGGGACGGAGGGGGGGAGGGGGGAGAGGCAGGAGGAAAGGGGAGGCGGGAGAGTTGGGGGGGTGGGCGGAAATGGGCGGCGGGGGGGGAAGGGGGGCGAGGGATGAGGCGAATGTGGGCTCTCGCTTGGGCGCCAAGCACACTCGTGCCAAAAGTATTCAACAATCACAGGGGTGGAGGGGCGGTTTTCAGAAAGGGCCTATCGCCGCGGCTTCGCGCAGATTCGTTCTGAAAGCTTGCAGCGTGTGCAGCGATAGGGGGGGGCCTTGTCTTTCTCGACAAGGGGATCTCCCTGTCGCGCGGCGCACTTCCGTCTTGCAGATTGGGCTCTTCTTCAAACTTATTACCTCGCTTGGAGTTCCGTTGGGTTTAAGAGTAGGGGCGTGGGCCGATGTAACAGCGGCACGGGCAGAGGGCGGTTCCGTCTCAGCAGGGGTACACCGTTGCGATTTCATTGGGCTCCACGACCGGGAGTACAAGTTTTTGCAATTGCTATTCGGATAGGGACGGGGTGGTGTTCGAAAGGGGATTGCCGCAGGAAGCCTCGCCGAGCTGTATGAGCAGACTTGCTCGCGGTACGTACTTCTCGCTGGGGTGGGCATGCGCGACAGCGCCTTTATAAAACGGTGGTTCTCCTTGAACAGTAGGTCCCTATGGTGTGGGCATTTCAGGCGGGTTTCATATTGCAGTGAAAAGGCAGGTGTGTTTGGAGTTGTGCGGATGGCACTTGGGACGGGAGGGTGCTTTGTAGCATCCTTAACGCATGCTGGTTCATGGAGTGTGGTCCTCTCTTCCTCCTCCGCCACCGCTTCCTCTCTTCCTCCCCCTCGCCTCCTCATACCATCCGCCATCCCCTCCGATTTCTCATCGGTCTCCTCCCCCTGTTATTCCTCCTCGTCCTCATCCTGTTCCTTCTTCTTCTCCCTCTCCTCCTTCTCCTCCTCCTCCTCCTCTTCCTCCTCCTCCTCCTCCTCCTCGTACTCTTCCTCATCCTCTTACTCGTCCTTCTCATCCTCCTCCTCCTCTTCCTCCTTCTCCTAGTCCTCCCCATTCACCAGCATCGTCAACAACAACATCAACATCATCATAGTTTCTCATCCGTGGCCCTCTCGCCCTCATCATCGTCATCAGCACCAACATCAGCATCATCATCATCCTCGTCAGCATCATCAGCATCAGCATCATCGTCAGCGTCAGCATCATCAGCATCATCGTCATCAGCAGCAGCATGAGCATCAGCCCCATCACCGTCAACATCGTCATCATGAGCATGATTATCAGCACGACCATCAGCATCTTCTTCATCACCAGCATCATCAACATCATCATCACCACCATCATCATCAGCAACAGCATCACCACAACCAGCATCGTCATCATCATACCATCATCGTCAGCATCACCCTCATCACCAGCAGCATCGCCAGCATCAACATCAGCGTTCGGAGGTGAGGGGGTGAGATCGAAGTGGAACGGAGAGCCCCCCTACCGGGGAATCGGTTCCGGTTTTGTGTTCGTGCGTGCCGTGCGTGCGAGCGAGGCGAAGCTGCGTGAGCGGGCGAGAAGAATGTCTCCTCCGGCTGAGGCGCGGACGGACCAAATGATTGCTTTCCGAGACCGGTGGCCCGCGGTGTCCCGCCGGTGTCCCGCCTCCGGCTGAGGCGCGGCTGGAGGCCCGCGCGGTGTCCCGCCGGTGTCCCGCCGGTGTCCCGTCGGTGTCCCGATGATGATGATGATGATGATGATGATGATGATGATGATGATGATGATGATGATGATGATGATGATGATGTTGATGTTGATGTTGATGTTGATGTTGATGTTGATGTTGATGCTGCTGATGATGATGATGATGATGATGATGGTGATGGTGGTGATGGTGGTGATGATGATGGTGTCCGGATGATGCTGATGTTGACGGTGCTGATAATGATGATGGTGATGGTGGTGATGATGATGGTGTCCCGACGATGATGATGTTGTTGATAATGATTTTGTTGATCGTGATGTTGTCCCGATGGCGATGATGATGATGATGATGATGATGATCCTGGTGATGTTGATGATGATGAGATGATGAGGTGATGATGATGATGAAGATGATGATGGTATCCCGATGATGATGATGATGATGAGCTTGATGATGATGCTGTTGGTGATGATGATGGTGTCCCGATGATGATGATGATGTTGATGATGATGACGATGACAGTGTCCCGATGATGATGTTGATGATGAGGAAAATGATGAGGTGGTGATGGTGATTGTGATGATGGTCGTCCGATGATGATGATGATGCCGATGCTGATGATGATGGTGTCCCGATGATGATGATGGTGATGGTGATGATGGTGACGATGATGAGTGTGTCCCGGTGATGATGGTGTTGATGATGATGCTGCTGATGATGATGCTGCCCCACTGATACTCATGCTGATGATGTTGTTCATGATGATGATGAGGTAATGGTGATGGTGGTGTTCCGATGATGATGATGATGATGATGTTGTCCCGATGATGGTGATGTTGATGATGATGATGGTGGTGATGATGATGATGGTGTCCCGATGATGATGATGGTGATGATGATGATGTTGATGATGATGGTCATGAGGTTATGATGATGGTGTCCCGATGATGATGGTGATGCTGATGTTGATGACGTTGGTGACGATGATGTTGATGATGATGACGATTGTGATATCGATAGTGAGATCGATAGTGAGACCAAATGTGAGATCCATTGTGATTTCGATAGTGAGATCGATCGTGAGATCAATAGTGAGATCGATTGTGAGATCGATCGAATGAAATAGATCGAGTGAGATCGATTGTGAGATCGATCGAGTGAGATCGATCGAGCGAGACCGATCGTGAGATCGATAGTGAGATCGATCGTGAGACCGATCGAGTGAGACGGTGGGTCCTCCCCCCCCCGAACCTCCTTATCACCCGAAGGGTGGCCGTATAGGTATCATCGTCGTCAGCATCATCGTCGTATTAGTCGTCAGCAGCATCATCATCATCAGCAGCATCACCATCCTCGTCAGCATCACCATCAGCAGCGTCATCATCATCATCAGCATCAGCATCAGCATCATCATCATCATCATCATCATCATCATCATCATCATCATCATCATGAGCAGCATCATCAGCATCACCGCCAGCATCATGAGCATCATCATCATCGTTACCATCACCACGTTCAACAGCATCATCGTCATGACAAGTAACAATGCATATCAATATCACTTCCACCATCATCAACATCATCAGCATCGACGTCGTCATTGTCACAATCAACACAACCATAATCACCCCTATGCCCCTAATCATCCCTCTGCGTCCTCCCCCTTATGCTTCTCCTCCTCCTCCTCCTCCTCCTCATCATCATCATCATCATCAGCATCAGCATCATGATCACCATCATCATCATCAGCATCAGCATCAGCATCATCATCATCAGCATCATCCCCCCCTCCGGTTGCTCCTCATCCTCCCCCCCTCCTGTTCCTCCTCCTCCTACTCCTCCTCCTCCTCCTTCCCCTCCCCATCCCCATCATCGTCATCACCAGCGTCATCATCATCGCCGCCATCAGCATCATCATCATCATCATCATCATCATCATCATCATCATCATCATCATCATCATCATCATCATCATCTTCATCTTCATCTTCATCTTCATCTTCATCTTCATCAGCATCACTGTCATCATACTCATCATCAGCAGCATCATCATCAGCATCAGCATCATCATCAGCATCATCACCAACCCCTCATTGTTCCTCTCTGTCCTCCTCCTCGTTCTGCCCCCGTGTCCTTCCATGTCCTCCCTTGGCTCCATCCTCGTCCTCCTCCTCCTCCTCCTCATCCTCCTCCATCCTCCTCCTCCTCCTCCTCCTCCTCCTCCTCCTCCTCCTCCTCCTCCTCCTCCTCCTCCTCCACCCTCGGCGTCGAGCTCGGTGTCCTGCTCCCCGTGGCCCTGTTTGACGGACCTGCGGCGGCCGTCGCCGCCCCTGCCGCCAGTCGTTTGATCGCAGACGGCTGCGCTGAGCCGAGTCCTCAAGTCCGCGCGCGCAGGCTGGTACCAGCGGGCAGCGAGCCATTGGCAGGCGCAGGAGCGCTCGCGCCCCAGCCCCAGGGGCCCAGGGGCCCAGGGGACCAGGGGACAGAGAGAAGGGAGAAGGGGGTCATTCCCCCCCTCCTCCTCCTCTCTCCTCCTCCTCCTCCTCCTCCTCTTTTTCTTCCTCCGCCTCCTCCGTTCCCTCCTCTCCTCCTCCTCCTCCTCCTCCTCCTCCTCCTCCTCCTCCTCCTCCTCCTCCTCCTCCTCCTCCTCCTCCTCCTCCTTTCCCTCCTTCTCATCCTTCTCGTCGTGTTCCCCATCCTCCGCTTCACCCCCCCTGGCCCCACTGGCAGAAAGGGGCCCTAAACGGCCCCCTTCAGGGCCCTTTCCTTCGCCCCCAAATGCAGGCTGGCCCATTGCCACCCGCATGGAAGGGGTCACGATCCTCCCAGACGGAACATGCTAGACCCCCCAAGACCAGCCAGGAACGGGCGGCTTCTTGCCCAGACCCCCTTTTGAGCCCTCCAAGACAGCTCAATACAGACCCCCCCGCAATTTGCCCCATCCTTTCTCTTATCGAAGACGCCTACGGCGAATCACCGCCGCACCCTGCCCTTCGGAATCGCCCATGTGGCCAAGCGAGCTCCGCCAAGCTATCGGACCATGTGTTCCCCAAGCCGCTGTGGAAACCCTTCGGGGAACACTTGGGGAAGGATGGTCGGGAATATCAGAAGGATGAGGAGGAGGAGCAGGAGGAGGAGGAGGAGGAGGAGGAGGAGGAGGAGGAGTGCTTCTGGGGGCATTCGTAGGGCTGCTTGGGAGCTTCCTGGGAGCCTCTTGGAAGCATCTTGGGGGCCTCCTTGGGCCTGTTGGGGGCCTTGGGGGGCTTCTCGGGGTCATCTTTGTCAGTCTTGGGGCGTTCCTGGCCCGTCTGACGCCGTCGGAAGCCGCCTTGGGGGCATATCTGGGTCGACTTGGGGCCCTCTTGGGGTGTTCCAGGGCCGTCGTGGAGGCCATCCTGGGCAGCTTGGAGGCCTCCTTGGCCGTCTTGGGGGCCTCTTGGGCCGTTTTGTTGGTCCATCTTGGAGGCCTTTTCGGCGATCTTCGGGCGATCTTTGCAGGCTCGCGGGCCGTCTCGGGCCGTCAAAAGACCGAAAAGAAGTACATGCCACTATCCTTCAACAACCTAAGGGCAATCAATAATGTTGGCCTCTTCTGGCGTTCCCGGAGGACCTCTTGGAGCCCTCTTGGGGGCTTCTTCGGCCGTCTTGGGCCTTCTTGGTGGCCTCATGGCCCGTCTGACGCCGTCGGAAGCAGTCTTGGGGGCCTCTCTGGGCCGACTTAGGGCCCTCTTGGGGTGCTCCAGGGCCGTCTTGGAAGCCATCTTGGGCGTCCTGGGGGCCTCTTAGGCCGCCTTGAGGCTCCTTAGGGCCGTCTTGGGGGCCGCTTGGGCGATCTTTGGGGGCTCGTGGGCCGTCTCGGGCCGTCAGAAGGCCGAAAAGAGGCAAATGCCACAATCCATCAAAAACCGAAGGACAATCAATGATTTGGGCCTCTTCGGGCCTTCCTGAAGGCTCTATTGGAGGCCTCTTGGGCCGTCTTGGGACCTCTTTGGGGCCTCTTGGGCCGTCTTGGGCCATCTTGGAGCCATCTTGGACCGTCTTGATGGCCTCCTGGCCCGTCTGACGCCGGCGGAAGCAGTCTTGGGGGCCTCTCTGGGCCGACTTTCGGGTATGGCCAGGACCCCGGGTAAGGGGACCTGGTCAGTGGTAAGGCCCCGGAGCCTTTGACTTGGCCAGAATCACTAAACCAGGTTTGCCATAGCTGGTGTTTTTTCGGGTGCCGGCAGTTCCAGTTAGTGGAGATGGGACGGGGGGGCGCCCCCCGGTACAGATCACTAAACCAGATTCATTAAACCCAGTTCTACCAACGCCCGAGACTTGGGGCCCTCTTGGGGTGCTCCAGGGCCGTCTTGGAAGCCATCTTGGGCGTATTGGAGGCCTCGTAGGCCGCCTTAGGGCCCTCTTTGGGCCGTCTTGGGGGCCTCTTAGGCCGTTCTGGGACCATCTTAGAGGCCTCTCTTGTGCGATCTTCGGGCGATCTTTGGGAGCTCTCGGGCTGTCTCGGGCCGTCGGAAGGCCTAAAAGAAGCGAATGCCAACATCCGTTGAAGACCTAGGGAAAACCTATGATTTTGGCCTCTTTGGGCTCTCATGGAATTATTTGTGGAGGCCTCTTAGGCCGTCTTTGGGGCCTCTTCGGAGCCTCTTGGGCCCTCTTGAACCATCTTGGAAGCTTCTTGGGCGAAATTGGAGGCATCTTGGGCCCTCTTGGACCGTCTTGGAGACTTCTTGGGCGAACTTGGAGGCACCTGTCTTCGAGGCCATCTTGGACCATTTGAGGTGAACTTGGAGGCCATCCTGGCCGTCTTGGAGGCCATCGTGGGCCGTCTTGGGGGACTTTTTGCGGACGTTGAGGTCGTTTGTGCGGGCTTCCGTGCGGCCGGCGCGCCGTGCCGAGGCCCCAGGGAGAGTTCTTCAGGAACAAGATCCAAAACCAAACCGTGCAGAGTTCAGCACGCCAGGCACCCTTGTGATACGCACCATGGGGTTGCGGATCGAAGACGCTTGCGGCGATCACCACCGCCCCCTGCCTTTTTCGAAGCGCCTATGTGGCCGAACGTTGAGGCCAGACCTGCCAAGCTATCGGACCACGTATTCCCCGAATCGGTTTGGAAAGCCTTCGGGGAACACGTGGGCATCTTGAAGGTCAGTCATCTTGGCCGCCTGGAAACCATTTTGACCCTTTCGGGCCTTTTTGGAGGACGTCTTGGAGGGCTCTTGGGCCGTCTTGGAGGCCATCTTGAGCGTCTCGGAGGGCTCTTGGGCCGTCTTGGGGGCCTCTTGGGGCCGTCTAGGGCCTCGTGGGCGATCTTTGTGGGCACTTGGGCCGTCTCGGGCCGCGGAAGCCGAAAAAAAGCAAATGCCACAATCCTTCAAAAACTCATTGGAAATCAATGATTTGGGCCTTTTCGGGCCTTCCTGGACGCCCTCTTGGAGGCCTTTTGGGCTGTCTTGGGCCATCTTAGTGCCATCTTCGGCCGTCTTGGTGGGCCCCTGGCCCGTCCGACGCCGTCGGAAGCCGTTTGGAGAGCCTCTCTGGGCCGACTTGGGGCCCTCTTGGAATGCGGGCCGTCTTGGAGGCCATCTTGGGCGTCTAAAAGCCTCTCGGGCAGTCTTGGGGGCCGTCTTGGGGGCCTCTTGGGCCGTTCTGGGGCCATCTTGGAGGCATATTGGGGATCTTTGGGGGCTCGTGGGCCGTATCGGGCCGTCGGAAGGCCGAAAAGCAAAAAAAAAAAAAAAAAAAATCCTTCAAACACCTACGGATAATCAGTGTGTTTGGCCTTTTTCTGGCCTTCCTGGAGGCCCTCTTGGAGGGCTCTTGGCCCGTCTTGGAGGCCTCTTGGGGGCCTCTTGCGCCGTCTTGGGCCATCTTGAGGCCATATCAGGCCGTCTTCGGTGCGAATGAGGCCATCTTGGAGACATTTTCAGGCAATATGAGTCGTCTTGGACGCCATCTTGGCCGTCTTGGAGGCCTCTTCGGGCCCTCTTGGGGCCGTCTTGGTGGCCTTTTCGGCCCTTGTGGGGCCATCTTGGAGGCCTCGTGGACGATCTTGGGGCGATCTTGAGGGCCTCTTGGGCCGTCTTGAGCCGTCGGAATGCCGAGAAGAAGCAAATGCCAAAATCCCTCAAAACCCAAAGGGAAATCAACGATTTTGGCCTCTTCGGGCCCTCCTGGAGGACCTCTTGGGGGCCTCTTGGGCCGTCTTGGAGGCTTCTTGGGCGAATTTGGACGTATCTGGGACCTTCTTGGGCCGTCTGGGAGGCCGTCTTGGACCATCTTTGCGTGAGGGCCATCTTGGCCGTCTTGGAGGCCATCTTGAGCCGTCTTGGAGAATTGTTTGCGGACGTTGAGGTCGTTTGCGGGCCTGGAGCTCCCTCCCAGGACCCAGGCGGGACGCGACGGAGCCCCAGGGGGAGTTCTTTTGGAAAAGAACCAAAACCAAAACCGAAAGCATCTAGCACGCCAGGCACCCCTGTGATGAATCAACAGGGGGCGGCGGATCGAATGGCCTTCGGCACATCCCGCCACCGTGCCTGGGTTGTGGGTATGAGGCCTCTTGGATGTTCGTTGGGATCTCGTGGAAGGCCCCTCGGGGGCCTCTCCGGAGGCAGTCCTGAGGCCTCTCTTGGGGGGCAATGCCGGGGCCTCTTGGGGCCCCTGGGGCCTCTCTTCGGGCCCCTTCTGGGGGCCCCTCCCTGGGGCCCCTCGGGACCTCTCTTGGGGGGCAGTGCTGAGGCCTCTCTGGGGGCCCCTCCTCTCTGTCAGAAAGCCGGGGGCAGCCCTCGTGCTCGGCCCCCGCCCGCACAGGAGGCGAGCCTGGACGGCGTCCTCGGGGGCCACGCCGAGACCAACGGGCCCGACCTGCGCGAGTCGCGGCGCTTCCTGGAGACGCCCCCCCTCTCCCGCGGGCTGCGGCGGATCGTGCGCGCCCGCCCCGCTCGCACGGCAGCTCCTGCTCCTCCTCCTCATTCCTCCTCCTCCTCCTCCTCCTCCTCCTCCTCCTCCTCCTCCTCCTCCTCCTCCTCCTCCTCCTCCTCCTCCGCGCGGGAGCGGCAGGGGGGCGCGCGGGCCGCAGAGGGCACGGGAGGGGCAGGGGGCACGGCATGAGGACCTCTGGACCAGAGCCCGCCGGGGCCTCCGGGGCAGACTCTCTGACAGCGTGCACGCGGCTTGGTGTCCGTCTCACCAAGAGGTATCTCACGATACAGTCAGGGCGCTGATGAAGGAACCCTTCTCGTTGGGGAGGGGCTCGGTGTTCCTTGATTGTTTTACAGCTTGCCCTGGGTTTTCCTGAGGTTCTCCATGGGAAGTCGAAGTTTCACTGATGGGAAAAAGGGGCCTCGTTCCTCATTTGGGGTTCCTTAGGTCAACGCCCCGAATGTACGCTAGACACGCGTGAGAAACGCTTCTTCGCATCTGGCAGCGCCCGTGCTTGTTCGTGGGCGGGGGGGGGCGCCTGGGTTGGCTTGGGGAGGTGTGGCGGGCCGGGAGCCCGAGACGGACCGCGTGGACGTCATGGCCTCGCCGATTCGCTGCGGAGCCAGGCGGTGCATTGGCGGCAGCGGCGGACGCAAAGTACAAAGTTCGTGCGGACAGGGCCCCGAGGGTGGCTAAGAGGCCGCCGAGGCACGTCACCCTTGCAGCCTCGTCCAGCCACTCTTTCGAGCTCCGCGGGTCTTCCCATACATGTTGGTGGTGCACGGTGTGCGAGAAGGGGGATTCCCAGATACAAACTGCGGGAATTCGCCGCGGGAACCTGCCTAGGACCCTCAGCTAAAGAGCAGAGCGGTCCTGCAGTAGCAGTCGGCGAGCGCATCGCCCCAGCCGTCAGAGGACACGGCGCGCGCGAGCGCGCGCGCCCTTCGCACGCAATTCGGTATGTCGAAAAATGGTACCTGGATGTCTGTTCGAGTTGCGGTCTGCACGCGACCTCGGAGCCCTGGAATTTAGTTCCGCTGCAGAAAGGGGGGAGAACCCTACAGGTTTGGAGAAACTGTCGAGGCTCAGCGAAGGTGTGTTTCGAAGGGCGGCCCCCAGGGCGATCAGAGAGGCCACGGATGCTGGGGATGATGCAGCATGTACAGTGAGCGGCTTGAATAAGGAATGCTTACTTTTCAAAAGGGGCTCGGTCGTTCCTTAGGTTTGCATGCGTTGTTTACAGATCCTCATGCGTCATGTGTTATTTCTCGTTCCTTGTGCGCTATTCCTTGGGGTAAAAAGGGGGCTTCGTTCCGTATTGATCGTTCCTTTTAGGTCAGGCCGATGACTGCAGTGCAGCCGTGGGCCCGAGAGCCCCGCCCACGCCCTCCCCGGGTGGCGGGTCTGGCCAGGTGCCGGGGCTTCCGGACCCAGGAGGGACGCGGGGTGCCGCCGCGCGGCGCCCTCCAGGCCTGGCCAGTTCCAGGGAACCCTCCCCTTACGAGGACGGGAGCGGCCCCAGTGATGCCATCGTTCCCCAAGGACAGGGTCAGTGTACAAAAAAAAATCCCCTGAGTTCCTCGTCTTCCTCCTCCTCCTCCTCCTCCTCCTCCTCCTCATCCTCATCCTCATCCTCATCCTCCTCCTCCTCCTCCTCCTCCTCCTCCTCCTCCTCCTCCTCCTCCTCCTCGTCCTCCTCCTCTTCCTCCCAACCATCATCGTCGCCACCACTACCATCACCATCTGCAGCATGTCATTCTCATCATCTCTCCAGTAGCGGCAGGACTTGCTGCGGCGATCTGGAGACCTCAGCAGCGACAGTCTGGAGGACGGCTTGGACCTCGGGGCTGGCATCGGCAGGAGCCTGGGGTGGTGCGGGCTTTCATTTTTTCCATAGTTGTGTTTCTTATCTTTCTGCCCTCTTGGCCTGACTTTCTCAAAAGGGTCCGCGAGATATTGAATACGCCTTTCGACCACACTCCACATCGTCCTTATCCTCCTCGCCCTCCATCCCTCCTGTCCCGCCTCCGCATTATTCTTCCCCCTCCTCCTTTTCTCTCATCTTTCTTACCCCGGTTCATCGCCGCTGCCTCCTCCTCACCCTGAAGCAGGAGCAAGCTGTGGGGGCCAAGTTAGCCAGGTCGCCCGAACTAGCGGGCACCGACACATCCCACCCGCCTTCCCATAACAGAAAAATCAATCGTGGCAGAATTTGTGATTGGAAATGGAACGCGTTCCCACCTAGCGAACGGAAGGCGTTCGTTGGGGGGGTGGGGCAGGGGACAGAGGGGCCCCGCACGCAAATCGGGCGGACGATCCGTCCATCGGCTGCCGTGCGTTCGGCCTCGGGCGCGCCGGGCAGCGCGCGGCAACGGGAGACGGCTGGGCTGGAGGAGATGAAGGGCGAGCGGGAGTTTTGCTTGCCAGAGTGTCGAGTAGTCGTCATCTGTTGCTCCTCTCCCTCTTGGCTGCGGCTCTACGCACACCGTTTGCGTTGGTCCGTTCGCTCTTCAGCAGCGCGATGGACCACACGATCAGCCCAGCCAAGTTTGCCCAGCGTTGGCAAGTTAGCAGTGACGGCTCAGGTTAATTGATCCAGCGTGGCTAGCATCGCGCGGAGTTCCCGGATTTCAACAGTGTTTGAACTTGCGCGTTTGTCATGACACGGGTACCCTAGCATGGCAAGTTCTGGCTTGGCTCAACTTGCGCAGTCCGCCGACTCAGCCCAGCAGGCGGGGAACGACGCCGAAGCAGCACCGCATTAGAGATTCACAATCGTGAGCGGGGGAGGAAACAGGCAAGGGCGGGGAGGGGGGAGGGGGGAGGAGAGGGGACCGGGGAGGGGGGAGCAGGGAGGAGGGAAGAAAAAGACATGACAAGGCGAAGCGCTGCCTGGCAACCGCGAAAGTCCGACCCGGAACGCACGCGCCCATCCCGAGCAGCGAAGCATCGGTCTGGCACAAGTTTGTTCTACGGGTCGTAGCAGGCGAGGCCCCTTGCTTGGAGTAACCCTGGGGAGCCATGGCAAGGCCCCTCCTCCTCCTCCTCCTCCTCCTCCTCCTCCTCCTCCTCCTCCTCCTCCTCCTCCTCCTCTCACCTGAGGGGGCTAGTACCGTTCCAGCACCAGGGCTGGGGCGGAGGCGACATCCCCCGCACAGGCCCGCGAGCCCCCGACGGAAAAGGAGAGCAAAAGAAGGACTGCGACGACGGGCATCCTGTGGATCCTGGGAGATTCCCTCGCCGGGTGCTCAGCGCTGGGGACCTGCCCGACCTGGGTGGAGGGAGAGTTGCGTCAGCTTCGAGCCGGGTTCCTTCGAGCTTCGTTTGGGGCTCCTCTGAGGCGCCTGTGACGATGCTGTCATGCACCCTTGCTGCAGGACTGCCACGTCGACCACCGCGGCCGGCGGGTTCTCATTCGTTCCTGACCCCCTGAGGTCCCCGAGCCCCCCCGAGGTCCCCGCAGGCCCCTGGGAGGCCCGGCAAGGGCCGAAAACGTCCAAGAACCATCCGCGGGGGGCCAGGGGCAAGGCTTCTGAGAAGCCCTCGGGCAGCAGACCTGGGCGAGGCTCGACCAGGTCTGCTGCCCGGGGGCGCCCCAGGACGGCCCCCGGCAGTGCCCCGGGGCTGCCCGGCGAGGCCACGGCGCGCTTGCCGCGGCTCGCCTCGTCCGGGACGCCCTCGGCGTGGCAGCCTGCTCCCCTGGAGCGCCGCCGCCTGGGCGGCTCCGGGCGAGGTACCCTTGAGGGGCAACGTTAGGGGGAGATAGACCCGATCATCGACCCTCGATCTTCGAGGCACCTTCGATCCTCGTCCTCCTTCTCCTCCTTTTCCTCGTCCTCCTCCTTCTCCTCCTCCTCCTCCTCCACATTCTTACTATCGTCATTATCGTCATCATCATCATCATCATCATCATCATCATCATCATCATCATCATCATCATCATCATCATCATCATCATCATCATCATCATCATCATCATCAGCATCAGCATCATCATCATCATCATCATCAGCATCATCATCATCATCATCATCATCATCATCATCATCATCATTATCATTATCATTATCATTATCATCATCATCATCATCATCATCATCATCATCATCATCCTCATCATCAACATCAACATCAAAATCAACATCAGCAGCAGCAGTAGTACCATCATCATCATCATCATCATCATCATCATCATCATCATCATTATCATCATCATCATCATCGTCGTCGTCGTCGTCATCATCATCATCATCAACATAATGTGTCTCGAACGTGTTGAGCTGATCCGGTACGTTCTGAAAGCCCGCCCACCCTCCAGAGACTGGACATGACAAGGGTGAAGCCCAGTCACTATATGGCAGACACGGATGGACAGGACGATGGCGTGGCACGAGGTTAACAGCACGATGAGTGCACAACCATTCCGAGAGTACTTGCCATCTGCATGCTGGACTGGCGAGCGGCAGGCCAGCATCGAGAAAAAACGCTAGCTCTGACACCCAGACCACTGCATATATTCACGATCGCTGTTGCAGAGCTCCCCAACACTTGCTCACGGAGGAAAATTGTACAGACACTCCACTACTGAAGCGAAGCGAACTCACCAGTGCAATAGGGGGGGGCCAGAAAAAAAGAAACACTGCGAAGGGGAGATCTGCAACCATTCACATTGAGTGACAGTCACTGCCTTCATTGCCCAATAATGTGGTTCGAACGTGGTCCGTAGCCATGTTGGCTCAAGATCAGAGGTCGGCCGACTTGCTGCTGCCGAGCAGGCGGCCAGTTGTGGGAGCGCACTGAGTGGCACTGCCAGCTCCTGCTCCTCCCCCTCTCATCACTCCCTCCTCTCCCTCCCTTCTCTGATGGTAGGAAATGCAAATGTCTCCACGCGATGTGTTCTTGCACGTGCCGCCCTCATCCCCGCAACACTGGCGTTTGTGGTGTTCCTTATGATGCGACGGGGCATGCCTTTGCAAGTTGCCAGCAACATGCTCAGTCAGATGTTGCCGCCGATACCTCCTCGAGCACATGAAACTGCGACGGGGCAAGATCATGCAGCAGCTAGCGTCACTGCTGCGCCGTCTCCTCCGAGAAAGAAGGCGGCAGCCAGCGTCACTGTCGCGCCGCCTCCTGTTCAAAAGCACGCAGCTGCCAACGTCACTGAAGAGGGGGAGCGGTTGCTGCCGCTGGTCTGGGTGCACTTCCCCAAGACAGGGTCCTCGTTTGCATCGCTGCTTGCACATTTCGGCTGCCCCGACATCCCCACCAGCGTGAGAGTGACGCACCCGGCGGTCTTCCATCGCCAATACCCCAAAGAGGAGTGGTGCAACGGCAGCTTCGAGTGGTTCCACGCTGGCCACGACCCCATCCTCGTTCGCGAGCTGGGCGGCGCCACCCCGCCCGAGCGCGTCGTCAGCATGTTCCGGTCGCCCGCCTCGCGAGTGGTGTCGGGGTACTTCCACAGCTTCCACGACTGCTTCCCCATGCAGCGGAAGTACAACTGCACGGGCTACGACAGCGGCTGCCCGGCGGAGCTGTGGCGCGAGCCCCTTCCGGCGCAGGCGCAGCGGCTCAACGAGTACGCCGCGTGCGTGGACGAGTGCACCGCGCGCCTGCTGACCGGGAGCATGTGCGGGGCGACGAAGGCGACGCCGCCCGACCTGCGGGGCGTCAGCGTGGGCATCGTGCAGAGGCTCGGCTTCGTCGGGCTCGTGGAGGAGTGGCCCTTGTCCGTCTGCCTCCTCCACCTGCGCTTCGGGGGCGCCTGCCTGCCCGTCTCGTTCGAGAACCTGCACCCCATGGAGTCGCAGCACCGCGACACGCGGGCCGGCCTGGCGGAGCTGCTCACCGCCGACCTCGGCCTCGAGGAGGCCGTCTACCGGGCTGCCTCGGACCGCTTCCGGCGGGACGTGCGCGGCCACGGCGCCACCGCGGCTCGGTGCCGCCGGGTCTGTCCGGGCAGCGCCCAGCACTTCCCGGGCGACTGACCGCCTCCGCGCGCCTTCTCGTACTGCCTAAATTGCCAGAGGATCTGGAGAAGTGTGGAACGTTCGTGCACTTTCTCGCGCGAGCAGCCCTGTGGTCTTGGCCAAAGGCGTGGGCACGCTACGGCGCCAGCGAGGACACCATGTCAGAGGAAGTGGCCATGCGCGTCTACGCGTGGCCTTCTCATCGAGCTTTATAAAACTGTTTAACTTGGGCGCCTCGGCGCGCTGCGGCCGCAGCCGCCGCTGCGCGCTCGGCATGCGCGTGCGCCGGTCGATGGGAAGAAAAAGTAACGGCGATGTCGGTTTCGGTATTGTGGGAACGCATGGCTCACGCTGTCCTTCAATTCGCTGTGGCGTTGTCGTTCGATGCGTTCGCATGTCGGAAATGTTTCCAACGCCACCGTTAAGCAACATCGCCGTTCGCGCGGCCTTGGTAGTTGTTCAGCTCTCACCCATGGGGGTCCCCCGCAACGGGTGTTCGGGTTGCTCAACTCCTGTGGAAAAAAAAATGTGGTTCGAACGTGG
Source organism: Prorocentrum cordatum (assembly GCA_963575745.1). Lineage (NCBI taxonomy): Eukaryota > Dinophyceae > Prorocentrales > Prorocentraceae > Prorocentrum > Prorocentrum cordatum. The sequence goes on from CAUYUJ010014025.1 coordinate 303,514, forward strand.
TAAGCTGATCCGGTATGTTCTGAAAGCCCGTCCACCCACCCAGGGATTGGACATGATAATGGCGAAGCCCAGTCGATATATTGCAGACACGGATGGACAGGACGATGGCGTGCCACGATGTTCACAGCAGGATGAGTGCACTACCATTTCGAGAGTATTTGCCATCTGCATGTTGGGCTGGCGAGCGGCAGGCCAGCATCGAGAAAATACGCTTGCTCTGACACCCAGAGCACTGCATATTTTCACGATCGCTGTTGCAGAGCTCCCCAACGAGACTGCGATGGATGACACTCCACTGATTCCGAAACCCACTTGTGATCTGAGCTGCATGGCAAATCGAACCCACGGATTTTCTCGTCACCATCACAGCCCACTCCCGCCAGCCAAGCACGCGACCTCTGCTGAAGATCTCACGTGCTTCCAGAGGCGGAACCAGAAGTGCGGGAAGCTCCCACGACGACGACGACGACGACGTCCACGACGAAAACGACGACGACGAAGACGACGACGAAAACGACGACGACGACGACGACGACGACGACGACGACGACGACGGCGACGACACCAGAAACCAAGGCGACGACGAGGGCGACGACCGTGGCGACAACGGCCCCTCAGGACGACCCTGGCGATACGACGAAGGCGACGACCTTTTGGGCAGTGCCACCGGTGACCCTCGAGGGGGCCGCCGCCCGCAGGGTGGCCGTGGAGGTCCTGCTGCCCGCGCTGCCCCGGCTGCACCTGGTGGAGCCGAACGCCCGTCTCCTCGAGGAGGCGCGCGGTCCTCGTCGATCGTCCATCGTCCTCCTCCTCCTCCTCGTCATCCTCCTCCTTCTCCTCTTCCTCGTCCTCCTCCTCCTCATCCTCCTCGTCCTCCTCCTCATCCTCCTCATCCTCCTCCTCCTCCTCCTCGTCCTCCTCCTCGTCCTCACCCTCCTCCTTCACCGCCTCCTCTTCCTGCCTCCACCGCCTCCCCCTCCTCCCCCTCCTCCTCCTCCTCCTCCTCCTCCTCCTCCTCCTCCTCCTCCTTCTCATCCTCCTCCTCGTCCTCCTCCTCCTATTCCTCGTCCTCCTCCTCGTCCTCCTCCTCCTCCCTCCACCGACCGCCCCATGTCCCGAGTCTGTGGCAGGGTCGTCAGCTTGTCGTCGTCGTCGTTGTCGTTCGCTGATCGTCGTTGTCGTCCATCGTCGTCGTCGTCGATCGTAGTCGTCGATCGTCGTCGTGAATCGTCGTCGTCGTCGTCATCGATTGTCGTCGTCGTCGATCGTCGTCGTCGTCGATTATCGATCATCGTCGTTGTCGCGCGTCGTCCTTGTCGTTGTCGTCGCCATCGCCCTCGTCGGGGCGATCGGGTCTGGGGCTCCGGGCGCGATGTTGCAATTTTTTCGCTACGTCGGATCTCAGGGTTCAGGGGGGGGAGCGGCGGCGTCTGCGGACGATCGAATGGGCGTTCAAGCCGATCTCAACGAAATGATCAGGGTGAGGG
>CAUYUJ010014025.1:310000-327746 GCA_963575745.1 Prorocentrum cordatum
TATGCTTCTGGATGCGAAGACCATTCGGTTGAGTATACCCCTACGTGTGACTGGACCTGTTTGCGAAAGCAGGAGAAAGTATGGCACCCCTTTGTGTCCAGAGCCGCGCCGTCTGCGTTCTTCCTTTCTCGCTTCTCTCCTTTCCTCCTTGTCCTGCTCCTCCTCCCCCTCTTCCGCCTTGGAGCCGTATTGGAACTGTCGATGGCCATCTCCCTTTCTCCCTCGCATGTCTGCTTGTACATACGTATAATTTCAGAACTTACCGTGCATGCGATCGTTTACAACATGGTGGACCGTGCGTATGTCACGAACCTTGTATACATGTGTTTCTCTCCCTCCGTCTGGCTGTGCACGCGCGCGTTGGGCACTGAGAGTTAGGATCATAGCGCCATGAGTCTATGAGCAATGCATGCGTCATCCTTGGGACTGTATAACATCAGTGTAACACATGTACTTCTGTAATCGCATCCCCACGAATTTGCCCCAAAAATGTGACCAACTATCTTGGCACTGCGTACCATCTCACGTGTACCGTGTACCACATCATATGTAACAGATGTGATCAACCTCTGTGGGTGTGTACCCCACGCCAGTGTAGTAGCCAGGGTCGTCCGCACGCCACGAAGTGAAGTGTCCCAACGTCATAGGGCGGGAAGCTGGGTGTGGGTGGTCTCGAAGAGTCGTTTGGATATTTGGTAGAGCTTGAACGGCCCCCCCACGAAGTGGGGGTATTGGCTGGTGTCGCAAGAAAACCCTGGCACTGGGGAGAACACTGAGCGTTCGGGTAAAATGATTGTTGTTGTTGTTGTTGTTGTTGAATTCTCATCTCTGAAGAATTACTATTGTTGATTCTCCCGCACCGGTGCATGTTGTTTTTTCTCAATTGAACTGTGCCCCATCGACGCTTGCACCTTGTTTTTTGACGAGGAAGTCTTGGTGCTCAAACTGTGCCCCTGGGCCCCCGGATTACAACAACAACGGCTCCCGCCTGAGACTTCCTCACAATTTACTTAGGATCGGTGCTCCCGCCTGTGACCTCCTCGTAATTTAGTCAGGACCCCCGCTCCCATCTGAGACGCCCTCACAATTTACTCAGGAACGGCGCTCCCGCTTGAGACTTCCTCGCAATTGAAGCAAGACTTCCTCGCAATTTATTCAAGACCCCCGCTCCCGGCAGAGAACCCTTTACACTTTATTCAGGAATTGCGCTCTCGCCACTTTATTCAGGAATCGCGCTTCCGACGCTCAGGAAACACGCTGCGCCAAGGACGCCGTTACAATTTACTTAGCATTCGCGCTCTCGCCATACTCAGGCATCCCGCTTGAATGTCCCACCCGCCCGACCCGCCCGTCAGGGGATCGCCCGCCCGTCGTGGGCTCCCGCCCGAGACATCCTTCAGGAATGGCGCTTTCACTTAGGACTTCCTCAAACGTTCACGCTCTTACCTTCCTGCTCCTCCTCCCTCTCCCTCCTCCCTCCTCCCTCCTCTCCTCCCTTCTCTCTCCCTCCTTTCTTCCCTCACCCTGATGCCTCTCTGCCCTATCCCCTCTCCCTCCTCTCCCACCTCCCTTGTCCCTCCCCTCTCCTGCCTCCTCCCTCCCTCTTTCTGTCTCTTTCTTTTTTTTTTTTCTTTTTTTTTTTTTTCTCTCTCTCTCTCTCTCTCTCTCTCCCCTCTCTCTTTCTTTTTGTCTCTACCTCTCTTATCTGTCTTTATCTATCTCTCTCTCTCTCTTTCTCTGGCTCTCTCTCTTTCTCTCTCTCTCTCTCTCTCTCTCTCTCTCTCTCTCTCTCTCTGCCTCTAATCAACCGCCCCCCTCTTCGCTCCTTCTCTCCTGGCGTGTCCCCTCTTTCTTCGTCCCTCCCCCTCCATTCCTCCCACTCTCCCTCGTTCTCCCCTTCCTTTTTTTTTGCAGGGCCCACACCAATTCCAATGGCGGGCACATGTACGCCCACGAAGGATTGTCCGCCCGATCAGGTTCGCCCGCCTGTCTCAGCCCGTCGCCCCCCGCAAAGAGAAAGAATCCCCCCAAAGGGGGTGTGATCGAAAACAACAAGGGCGGGTATCGAGGTTGTGGGGGATTCATTTTGAATGACACGCGGGCAAGTAAGAGCGAACAGTATTATAATGGTTGTTGTCGTTGTTCTTCGTTGTCGTCGTCCCACACGCGGCCCACCCGAGACCCACCCCGCGGCCCACCCGCGACCCACCCGCAACCCACCCGCGACCCACCCGCGACCCAACCGCGACCCACCCGCGACCCACCCGCGACCCGCCCAGCGACCCACCCGCGACCCACCCAGCGACCCACCCGCGATCCACCTGCGACCCAACCCATGACCCACCCACAGTTTTTAAACAAAAAATTGGCGTTTGCGGCGGGCTTGTTTTGCAGCTTCAAAACGTCTGCGCCTGCGGCGGGCTTCTTCAGAGCTTCGCAGACTGCCGATGTCCCTGGGTGCATCGCTAAAGTGAGAATCCGTGGTGGGGGCTGCTTGTTGCGATGTTGTTGTTGTTTGTTGTCGTCTTCCCACCCGCGACCCCACCCGCAACCAACCCCGCGACCCACCCAAGACCCAACCGCGACCCACCCAGCGACCCACCCGCGACCCACGTGCGACCCACCCCCGCGACCTGGCTCCGTCGACCCACCTGCGACCCAACCAGTGACCCACCCACATTGTTCTAACAGAAAAATCGGCTCCTGTGGCGGGCTCGTTTCATAGCTTGAAAACTTCTGCGCCTGCGGCGGGCTTCTTCAGACCCTCGCAGACTGCCGACGTACCCGCCGCCCCCTCACTCTTATCCGCAACTGCGGGGTGCTACGTGAAAAAGCAAATGCGAGGGCGAAAGCACGAGGAAAACCCCTGGAGATGCATTCACAAGTCTCTTTCTGGCCACAGGATGGGCGTGAGGGGCCAGGGCGCCACCCTTCGGCGGTGCATTGCCCAGGCCTCGGCTCGACTGACAGCGGTTCGAGCCCTCTGGGCCTCGTTGAGGACGGGAGGAGGAGGCGGGGGAGGAGGCGGAGGCGAGAAAAGCTTCCGCTCCAGGCGTGTGCCTCGCATCTCTCCTAAGAGCAGGTGGGGCAAGGAAAAAGGAAACGGGGGTCATCCTCGTCGAACATGGCGACGGGCCTGGCCTCGTGGGGCTCAGCGGGCTGGGCAGCGGGCGTTGCCGTATCGGCAGCGGCCTGGCCTCCTTCGGCGGCGGGGGGGGTGGGAGAGGACGGGGAGGAAGAGGGGGGAGGCCAACGATGGGACTCGGGAGTCCTTTTAGGACGCTCACTACGCCAGCCCGCGAAATCAGGAGCTTCCCGGAATTTACCTTCCAGCGTCACATGGAATGGAGAGGGATCCACGTTTTTGTGGTCACCAGCTGCTTTGCTGTTTTCCTTACCTTCCTGGTCGGAATCGTAGTAATTGCTGTCGGTGGCAGCACACGCAGACAGAAATGTTTCCATCATACCTGTGGCGAGAGCGTTACACATAGCCGCCGGGTATATATTTTTCCTGGGCAGTCTTGAAAATGTTATCCCGATGATTGCCTGTCAGTGTTCTGTGTGCCCCTGGCCCGTGGTTGCACCGTCAGTCATTCAGAATGGCGCTCTCGCCCCAGCGCGGGTCCTTGTTTCTGGATTCGAGTCCTTCCGCATCGTTGTCGCCCCCCTCCTTTCCCCTCCTCCACCTTCCCCTGGTCCTCCTGCTTCTCCCTCTCCCTCTATGACTGTTCCTGCTGCTGCTGTTCATCCTCGCCCTTCTCCGTCCTCATGTTTTTTTCCTCTTGCCCATCCGCCTCTGCCTCCTCCTCCTCCTCCTCCCCCTCCTCCTCCTCCGCCTCCTCCTCCTCCTCCTCCTCCTCCTCCTCCTCCATTCCTCCTCCTTATAGATATCTCTTCCCTGTCGCACCCCGAGGCCAGTCTGCAGGGCTGGCCGGGCGTTGCGCCTAAGACTTCCATACCGCTTATGACCCTGATGCTTGAACATTGAAACGAGTTTCACACATTGAGGATGGGTCGTTTTCAAAATGCGGGTCTTGCCCTGTCGACGCGTACATTCGTTTGAAAACGCAAGAGTTTCACGCATTGAGGGCGGGTCGTTTTCAACATGCGACTCTCGCCGTAGCGCCGCGGACATGTGTTGCAAAACATTGCCAGAACTTCACGGGTTGCGTAAAGGTGGTTTTCAATATGTGGTTCTCGCTTCAGTGCCGCGCACATTCGCTTTAAAAAGTTGCAGGGGCTTCACAGATTGAGGCGGGGTCGTTTTCAAAACGTGGCTCGCGAATCAGCGCCGCGCACACTCGTTTCGAATATTTGCCATACTTTCGCAGATTGACGGCGGGTGGTTTTCAAATGTGGTTCTCGCCTTAGCGCCGTGCACATTCGTTTCAACAAGTTGCAAGAGCCTCACGGATTGAGGGCGGCTCGTTTTCAAAATGTGGTTCTCGCCCTGACGCCGCGCACGTTCGTTTCAAACATTTGCAAGAGATTCACGAATTGAGGGCGGCTTGTTTTGAAAATGTGGTGTTCGCTTCGGCGGCGCGCACATTCGTTGTGCACAGTTTGAAAGGCGTTATGGGTGATCATGGTTAACGTACCACAAATGGCGTTCTGTAACGGTTCAGGATTGTCAGGGCGCAACAGTTACGTTGATTCGCGGTGTTGAGGTCCCAGGAACGGTGCTCTGGCACGGTTCAGGATCGCCAAGACGTGACAGTCCACGCAGAATCGTAGCGTGGATGTCTTGGGAATTGTCTTGTGGTACGCTTCACGATGTTCTCACGGTTGTCTTTTGACCTTGGCAATTCCTTCAATGGAACTAAATATTTGTAGGGTCCGATGATTAGCGGGAGGGTGAAGATCAACATCATTGATGAGTCTTGGATTTACAGTGGTCCTTCTCCTTCTCCTTCTCCTTCTCCTCTTCCTTCTCTTTCTCTTCGTCCTCCTCTGTACGCTGCTCCCTTTGCCGATTGCGCACAACACGATGGGGCCTTTTTTGGAGGTCCATGTCCGCTATGACACGCGTCCGCGGATAAAGAAACACACATCACAGTGGGAAGGGATGGGCTGGAGGGTTGGCAGTCACAATTGGCGCGAGCGCACGTGGTTTGCCCCGCCCTCTCTCTCTCTCTCTCTTTCTCTCTCTCTCTCTCTCTCTCTCCTCCACTCAGCTCCCGCTCGCCCAACGGCCCAACGTCCCCTCGACATACCCCTCTTTCGCTCTTCGCTGGCCTTGTCCTGATCCTTCTTCCTCCTCGAACTCGATCCCCATGCACCACCTCTCACCTCACCAACGTCCTCAGCATCATCGTCGTCATCATCATCACCATCATCATCATAATCATCGGCGTCCCCTTGTCGTCATCCATTTCGTCCTCCTCCTCCTCCACCTCCTTTTCCTCTTCCTGTTACTGCATATTCCGCTTGCAGGCTCCCCTTCCCCATTCCCCCCACCTCCGCTTCATCCTCGTTTTCCTTCCCTCACTCACCCACACACATACACACATTCCTCCTCCTCGTCCCCCCCCTCCTCCTCCTCCTCCTCCTGCTCCTCCTCCTCCTCCTCCTCCTCCTCCTCCTCTTCTCCCCGTTTCTCCCAGAGCCCCTCTCCTCACCCTCTCACCCCCTGCCCCCTTTTCCGCCGTCTCCTTCTCCTGCTCCCCGCTTCCTCCCCCTACCATTCACTCTCGAGGTTGGCTTTTCTGGCATGTTGGTTGATGGGGGGCCCTACGCCGCTGGGCGGTGCTGGGCCTGCTCTCCAATTTTCGTCGTTGGAAGGCCCAGCCTTGCCTCTCGAAGTGTCCAATCCAAGGCACCCTCCCGTTCACACCCTCCGCCCCCCCTGCCAGCACCACCGCCCCCCTTCGACCCCCAAACAAAAAAGGCGAGAGGCGCAGCGGCGAGTGCAGCGGCCGGACCGTGGGGACGGAACCTTCAGCAGGGTTACGAATTCTTTCGATCTGCACCCCACCCCAAGTTGTTTTCCTCTCCCCCCTGGACCCTTCCTCTTCAGGCGTCGAACCTCCACCTCCCGTTCACCCGTCCTGCTACCCCTGCCAGCACCACCGCCGCCCTCCCCCTTCCGACCCCCCAGCAAAAAAAGACGAGAGGCACAGCGGCGGGTGCTGCGCCTGCGCGAGCCGGGCCAGGACCGGCCCCCGCCGCGCTTGCCCCGCTTGCGGCTCCGCTCGAACGGTGGTGTGGGGAGGGAGGCTCCTTCTCCTCCTCCTCCTCCTCCTCCTCCTCCTCCTCCTCCTCCTCCTCCTCCTCCTCCTCGTCCTCCATTTTCCTTCTGCATAACGCCTCCCTATCGCACCCCAAAGCCAGTCGGAAGAGCGGGCTGGGCGTTTTGCTTGAGATTTCTCACCACTTATGAGGCTGAATCTTGGATAATGGTAATGGCTTCGCAGATGGAGGGCGGGTCACTCCCAAAATGTGTCCCTTGCTTTAGCGCCGCGTACATTCGATTCAAACTTTTGCAAGGGCTTCCTGGTCACCACCCACCAAACCACCCCAACCCAACCCGAAGGCTCAGATTTACCCTCAATTTCCAGTGGGGGGGGGTCGGGAAACATCGAAAAAACACATGTGGAACCCTTACCCCCCCCCCAGCCCGAAATTCGGGTCTTCGGGTTGGGTTGGGGTGGTCTGGTAGGTAGTCACATGGATTGAGGACGCGTCGTTTTCAATTCGGCTCTCGGACCGCGCGCACTCGTTTAAAATGCAAGAGTTTCACAGAGCTGGTTTTCAACATGTGGTTTTCGCTTTAGCGCCGCGCACATTCGCTCTAAGACTTTGCAAGAGCTTCCCTGATTGAGGGCGCGTCGTTTTCAAATGTGGTTCTCGCGTCAGCGCCGCGCACATTCGTTCAACAAATGCAAGAGCTTCACGGGTTGAGGACAGGTGGTTTTCAAAATGTGGTGTTCGCCTTAGCGCCGCGCACATTTGTTTTGAAAAGTTAGAGTTTACAAGCTCTCAGGGTTTTTCGTATCAAATGTCATATTTTGGAACGAGTCCAGATTGTCAGGGCGCACCAGTTACGCTGATCCGCGGCGTTGCAGTCCCCAGGAATGGGTCTTTGGCACGCTTCAGGATCGCCAAGCCGCAATAGTCAAGTTGACCCGTGGCGTTGAAGTCAAGACTATGTGGTCTTTTGGCACGTTTCTGGATCTTCAAATGGTTGTCGTCAAACGGGGCATTTCTTTCGGTGGAAGTGACTCCTTGTATCGGGTATCTGATAGGGGGAGCTTGGAGGGAGTGTATATTCCAGGGTAGATTCCAACCGCGTTGATGAGTCTTGGGTTCACATTGGTCCTCCTACTCCTCCTTTTTCTCCTCAGCCCCTTTTCTCCTCATTGTCCTCCTCCTCCTCCTTCTCCTCATCCTCCACCTCCTCCTCGTTCTCCTCCGATCCTCCTCCTCCGTTCTCCTCCGCCCGTCCTTATTTTTGTTTCTCCTCAGTATCCTCTTCCTCCTCCTGCTCCTCCTCGTCCTCCTCCTTTTCTTCCTCCTTCTCCTCCTCCTCCTCCTCGTCCTCCTCCTTCTACTCCTACTCTTACTCCTACTCCTACTCTTATCCCTACTCCCCCTCCTCCTCCTCCTCCACCTCCTCCTCCTCTTCCTCCTCCTCCTCCTCCTCCTCCTTCTCCTCCTCCTCCTCCTCCTCCTCCTCCTCCCATGTGTCCTCCTGTCCTCCTCCTTTTCCTTCTCCTCCTCTTATCCCTCCTCCACCACCTTCTCCTCGTGCTCTTCCGCTCCTCATCCTCCGCTTCTCCTGCTTCTCCTCCTCGGTGTTTTGCTCCTCCGGTTCTCCTCCTCCTGTTCCTCCTCCTACTTTTCCCCCTCCCCCTCTTCCGCCTCATTCTCCATTTCGTTGCGTTCCTCTTTGTGGTTCTTCTCTTGTGTATGCTCTAACGGTATGTCCTCTTGCCTTGCTTTCTTCTCACCCTGTCTTTGCCGCTGCCTTTTGTGGATAGCAAAGGTCACGTGCTTTATTACGCGCTCTACATCGTCATACTCGTTTTACACGCTATACATCGGTTTTCCGGAAACAGAACATCTTTCATTGTTCTACACTCCCATTTCTAGTTGGTAGCGGAGCACGTTCGCCCACTCTCCGATACCATGGCCGCCATGTCCCGCCTCGTTTCGATGGCAATGGTTCCTGCATCGCGACGCCTGCAGGAGACGTCAATCATTCATGGGCACGTCCGGGCTGGACCAACCCATCCGAAGGAACACTACGCCGTGCCGTTCTACATGTCGCTCTACATCACGCTCTACATCCGCATTCAACATCATCGCCTTCGAGCACCTCTTCCCGCTAACTGTGGCAGGATACGTGATTCTAGGTTCCGCCAGCGCATCCACCCATCCGCCAAGACTTGCGACCGAGAACGTGCACAACCAGTACTTCACAAAGGACAACATCATTAAGATCTACAAGGACCGCTCTGCGATCCATCCCGGGCATGCTTGGATTGTGCCCAGGCAGCTCGCGGACCCCACATTGTCAGTGCCCCCACCCGTGGGGTGGCCTCGGGTGTTAGACAGCTGCTCGACACAACGCCCACATCTGCGGTGTCAGCACAAGGTCCTGAGCCTCTTGGGACTGTGTTTCGAGAGCCCTGGGAGCAGCAAGCAGAGCAGAGGCATCTGTCTGATGCACACCTTTTCCGGTCGTGGACTTGGCAGTGGTCAGCACAGTGACCACACGAGGTACGAAGAGCGTTCACGTGAGTGTTTCGCGGGATGCCCCGATCACCGCGAGCACAGGAGTGACGCAACAGACAAAACAGACGGCCAATGCGCTGACGAGGAGGAACGCATCCGGGGCAAGTATTCTCGGCGACTCATGATCCCCGGCCCCCAGCACCTCTACGACCGGCGGGGGGAGGCACACTCAAGATGGAAGACCATCGGGGTCGGCACGCGTGCCATCGCAGGCTGCGTCGTTTGCGTGGACGCATGCGGCGGCAGCGGCAACAGGCGCCACTTCCGCACTTGTGGGCCCCAGCACCAGGCTCGCGTGCCTTTTCCAGAAGCGGGTGCGCGAGGTGATGATCCGAACTCGGACCTCGACGATCTTCGCCGGGCGACCTACATGTCGTCGCGCATTACCGGCATGGCGCGCGAGCGCGTGGACGAATGGCCGCCAGCTGCCCTGGCCCAGGGAGGGTTAATCATCGGCAACCTAGTGCATGCGATCACCTTCCCAATTCGCAACTTGGTCGGGCGATGGGGCCCGCCCTTTGGTAGGTGATCTACGTTCAACTGTAAGGAGGAGGAGGATGAAAAAGAAGGCGATGTTACTCAGATGGCGCCAGGGTTACTCTACTATTTCATACTGTTCGCACTACAGGCCTAAGTCGGCGTGCTCCTTCATTTCGCTGCCTCACTGCACTGCAAGAACGCAAAAGCCTAGATCATGTACGGCCAACGTCAAAAAGGGAGGGTGAGAGGAGGAGGAGCCAAAGGATGGGCGAAGAGGAGGAGGGAGAGAACGGGAGGGAGAATGATAGGTATGAACACAAATTCTAAAGTAGCGATCGGTAACCACGAAGAGCTATACAAAGACAGGGGGAGGAGGAAGAGTCCTCCTGGGGTCTACGCGTCACCGTGCGGCCCGAAGGTCCGCTTCACTGCGTGCGGCCTGGAGCAGCTGCAGCTGGACAGGGCCAAGTGGGCCCTGATCCACCTCCTCGTCGTCCTCGTCGTCTTTGGCCGCTTCCGATGTCTCTTTCTCGTCGCGTTCATTCCCCCCACCTTCTTCGCAACCTTGTCGTATTCGGCCCTCCCCGTCCTCGTCTTCTCCCTTCACCTCGTCGTCGTCGTCGTCATCGCCCTCACGATCCTCATCGTCCTTATTCTCCTCATCACCACCATCAACTCCTCGTCCTTCTCTTTGGCCTCCTTGCCAGAATAATTTTCCTCCGTTCCCTCCCTTCCCCTCCCGCCTCCTACTCCCCCTCAGTATCCGTACCCCTCGTCCCCCCAGCACCCGACAGCGCGCCAGGTACGACCTACTCTTCATCCTCTTGTTTCTCCTCCTCCTCCTCCGCTCCATCCTGCCCGTCATCCTGCTCCTAACCACCACCAACCACCACGACCACCACACTTATCCGTAAGGGTTTTGCCCCATGCCGTTGGCCCATTGTTTCGGATAATGGGAGATGCAAAATCTAAATCATGAGGTCTGGGCGCCGCCGTGAAGCAGTGTCGGGACCTGTTTGTTTTCCGACCCTGACCCTACGAATCTGCGTCACGGGTACCGCCGGATTTCAGAAATGTTGCAAATCCCCTATGCTTTTGGACCCTAACCCTGCTGAGCTGCGTGAGGGGTGCCACCGAATTTCAGAAATGTGGCAAATCCTTTGTGTTTTTGGACCCTGACCCCGCCGATCTGCGCGAGGGGTGCCCGCAAATTTCAGAAATGTGGCAAATCCCATGTGTTTTTGGACCCTGACCCCGCCGATCTGAGTGAGGGATGTCGATTTTGATCCACCCCAGCAATTCAGAGCAACAGTTTGGGGCCTCCCCCCTTCGCGCGGTCCATCAACAAGGAACAGTAAGCAGCAAGAAGACAACCAGGAACAGTAAGCCGCAAGAAGCAAAATTGTAACAGTGGAAACTGGAAGCTGCAACTGGCACAGGAAACTGCGAAGCTTCGGCCTACAGTCTGGTGGCCCCACAAGGGGGGCCGGCGGATCATCATCGACATCATCAGCAGCATCAGCGTCCTTATCAAAATCATCATCATCATCATCATCATCATCATCATCATCATCATCATCATCATCATCATCATTATCATTATCATTATCATCATCATCATCATCATCATCACCATCATCAGCATCATCCTCAGAATCATCATCAGCATCATCATCATCACCACCATCACCATCATCCTCATCCTCATCCGCCGCAGCAGCAGCAACGCTACATCATCATCATCATCATCATCATCAGCAGCAGCATCAGCAGCAGCATCATCCTCATCATCATCATCATCATCATCATTAGCATCATCATCATCAGCATCATCATCATCATTATGATGGCCATCATCGTCGGTGTCATCATTGCGTTGTTCTTAATATTGGTGTTCAGCGTGACCTCGATATGTGTTTTCGTCGTCGTTGCCAGTATTATCAACATCAGCAGCAGCGTTATCATCATCAACCTCAGCAGCATCATCATCGTCATCATCATCGTCATCGTCATCATCATTAGGATCATCACCATCAGTATCATCATAATCATCATCATCCGCATCGTCCTAATAATCAGCATTGTCCTCAGCTTGTTATTATTCATGTTGGTGTTCAGCGTCATCATGATCGTTCTCTTCGTCGTCGTCGCCATCATTGTTATCATCAGCATCATCAGCATCATCATCGTAATCATCATCTACATCGTCATCGTCGTCATCTTCGTCATCGTCATTTCCATCATCAGCATCATCATCAGCAGCACCATCATCATGGACAACCGCAGCGGCATCATCCCCACCATCAACGCCAACGCTCTTTCCATGCTGTCACTATTATAGAATAGCACCATCGTCATCACCAGCATCATCGTCATCACCAGCATCATCATCATTGTCATCATCATCAGCACCATCATCAGCATAATCATGAACAACATCGTCTTCACCATCCGCATTGGCATCATCATCAGCAGAATCATCACAGGTACCCTTTTCATCAGCAGTCCAATCATCATCAGTAGCATCACAGTCATCATCCTCAGCATCTGCGACAAGGCCGTTGTCATCTTACCAGTATCGATATCACGGCCATCATCACCGCGATCACTCGTCATCGTCAGCATCATCATCAGCATCATCAGCATCATCATCGTCGTCATCATCATCGCCATCGCCACGACCATTAGTCATGATCATGGTCACTGCCATCATCCGCATCACCATCATTGTCATCGTCGTCATGGTAATCATCATCAGTAGCAGCATGATTTCCAGTACTTCGCTGCTACGAAAGTTCGGCCAACATTCAACGCCTCCCGTTAGGCGACGGGGGCCCAGCACAACGTTGGCAGTGGGCCCGTTAGGCCGCGGGGCCCCAGAACAATGCTCGGTTGAAGCATTTTTCGTTCCAGTCTCGGGCGGCACCCCCCTTTAGAAATCGAGCCCGCGGGTTTCGAAATCCAGTCGGGCTCGTTTTGGGGAGGAAGTCCTAGGCGAAAGCCACGTTTTGAAAACGAGCCCGAGGGTTTCGAAATCCAGTCGAGCTCGTTTTGGGGAGGAAGTCTTAAGCAAAAACTGCATTTTCGAGTTTTCGGGTCAGGCTTTAAAATGTTAAATGCCAAACGGTGTGGCCATTTCGAAACGGCGGTTTCTTTTGATATTTCCCTGGAGAAAAAAAGAAGAAGAAAAAATATATAAAGAAAAAAACGATTTCGAACGATTTCGAAACTTTCGGGTTCGATTTCGAAATGGCGCTCCCGCCTAGGACTGCCGCACAAATCAAATTCGAAACCTGTCTGCTTCGATTTCGGAATGGCGCTCCCGCAATGGACTTCCTCACACATAGAAATCGAAACCTTTCTGCCTCGATTTCGAAATGGCGCTCCCGCACAGGACTTCCTGCAAAATGAGGTTCGGCTGTTGTTCCGTTCGAACTCGAAATGGCGCTCCCGCCCAGGACTTCCTCCAAACCAGAATTCGAAACCTTCGGGCTCGCTCTCAGGCTTTGGAGTGATGCTCACGGCCGTCGTGGTGTTCATAACCAATGTGATGCTCAGGCGTTGTTTAGCTGAAAACTCAAAACGGGTCAAAACTTTCGCAGCGCCGATGTATCCCCCACATCATCATCAGCATCACCATCATAAGCACGATCAGCATAATCATTATCATTGTCATCACCATGATCATCATCATTAACAACAACTGCACTGCCAGCAGCACTATCATCATCATCATCACCATCATAATTACAGCATCCCCATCAATTGCGTCATGGCCATCATCGGTTCATGACAGCAGCATCATCCCCATCCTTCAGATCATCCGCAGCATAATTATCATTCGCATCATAACCAACACCATCGATATCAGCATCATCGTCAGAAGCAGCATCATACACAACGTTGGCATCGCCATGATCGTCATCAACCTCGCCATCGCCGTTTTGATCAGCATCATCAACGTCGCCATCATCATTAACAGCACCGCCATCAGCATCATCGCCATCATCATCGTCATCCGCATCACCATCATCGTCGTCATCGCCGGTAACGTTGTATAAACATCATCGCCAGTATCGTCACGACAGCAGCATTATCACAATCACCCCCCGATCAGCAGCAGCAGCATCAGTCGCATCAGCAGCACCACAATCACCATCACTATCGTCACCATCAGCATCATCACCATTACCACCCTCATCATCATCATCACCACCACCATCATCATCATCATCATCATCATCGTCATCACCATCGTCGTTTTCAGCCTCATCTCCATCGTCACGCACGTGCGGAGGCCAGCCACCTGCTGGCGGTGGCGAACTAGCTCGCGTTGGTGCGCAGGGGCGCCATAGCTTGCCAGCCGACGATGGCGCGCAGGGACGTCTCGAAGCAGCGTGGCGCCCGCCAGGCTGCCGCCGGGCACGCACCCAGAAATCGTCCAAGCGTGGGAGGAGGAGACGCGCAAGGCGGCAGACAACCTCACTTGATCGTTCTCGTGCCAGCGGCGCAAGGAGCTCTGCGAGTGGATTCGCTCGTCGCTGGCTGTTGGCGCGAAGCAGGCGCACTAGTGCAGTCGCAGTCCGCGCGGCTGAGTGCCAGACGAGATCAACGCAACCCAAGGCGGGCCTGGCGGTAGACAGGAGCGGGTCGACATGGTCGCGGAGCACTGGGCGAGCGACGTCTGGACGCACCAGCAGACTGAGGAGACCACGCCAACGCGCCTTATCTTCCTACCCCTGGCAAGCCCAGGTTTTCCGGAAAATCCGCGATCTTCCCTGCCGGCGTCCGTCAGGCCGCTTGCCGCTCGCCCGCGGGCGTCGCGGCGGCGGCCCCGGGGCGCGGCCGGGATCGCAGCAGCGGCCCCCCGATGGCCCGGAGGCCCACCAGTGGCGGCGGGCGCCCAGAATCGCGCGGGCGCGGCACCCCACGGGGCCTCCCCTGCGCAGGCCTTCGGCGGAGGAGGGGCGCGGCCGCCGAGGCCTTCAGCAAGAGCGTGGGCTTGGGCGCCGACCAGTTCAACCCGCGGCAGCTGGAGTACGTCTCCGACGGCTTGCTGGACGTCATCATCTCCCTCTGCACGGCGGCGGAGGCGGCCCATCGGCGCGCCGAAGTGGCTGCCGCGCTGGCAGGTCAGGGTCTGTCTCCCAGAGGCCAAGGCCTGGGGGGCAGGGGTCGCCGACGAGGCAGCAGCAAATTTCTGAAGGGGGGGAGGGCCGAGCTGCGGCGGGAGCCATCTGGCGGCAGGCCCTGCACAACGAGGCCAGCCGCGCGCAGCAGCTGGAGATCGGATGCGCGCTGGAGTTTTGGATGGCCTACGAGGTGGTCTCGTTGGCCACGGCCCAGGACTGCGCGCTGGGCACGGGCTACCCCGAGCAGATGGTGCAGGCAGCCCTGCGCGTCTACGCGGTGCCCAGGCTCATCGTGATCGACGGGGCCGCTACCTCAGATTGCTACGAGCTGGCCAGCGTGCTCATCGCGGGCCGCAGCCTCGCGGGCATAATCCCCCGCTGTGCGATGATGGTGTTGGACGCGGAGCATAGGCGCTGCTGGAAGGAGGTGCACGTGGCCATCACGTTCGAAGGCTGCTCGCCGCGCATGGCAGGGTCGTTCTGGGACGCGGCCCACTACCTTGGCGGCGCGGCCCGCGACTTCATCCACGGTCTGGAGGCCGATATGGGCTGCGCCGTTTCCCGCCCCAAGTCGGAGGCGTTGGCCTCATCGGGCGGGCTGAGGGACACCTTGGTGGATGTCATGAACAGGGGCGGCTCAAGCAGGCCGAGGAAGCAGGCGACCTGCGCGTCGACTACGGCGCGGCGGCAAGGGCCGCGGCGGCGATTGCGGAGCGCCGCGCCAAGGCGGCGGAGCAGTCCTACCGCGTCGCCCAGGCACGGGGCGCGCGCGTCCCCAGCGCGCGCAGGCAGGCAACGAGCGGCTCGCCACAGGTCACGGAGGTCGGGCGCGAGGCCATGGCCTGGTCGGACAGCAGGATGCAGCGGTGGAGGGGCCAGGTAGCCGCGATGCTTCTTTTTCGGGCGCGCGGCGGGGCGCGGCGTCGCCCTCGGCGCCCTGGTCTCGGCCGCGGCGCACGATGGCCCGCTGTTCCGGCACGTCTTCAAGCCCTTGGACGCCCGGGCCAAGGGCTTGTAGCTGGCCAGTTGCCCGCCAGACCGAAGAGCCACCATGGGCGCGCTCATGGGGGCGAAGGAGGTCGAGTAGGACAAGGGCCAGCAGGTCTCGCGGCCCCGGGGTCAGCGGGCGCTGCGCCGCCGACGCGCCGCGGGCTGGGATGGCACATGACGTCCGCCAAGCTAGTCCGCGACGACCTCGACCGCGCGGCGGGCCTCATGGAGGTCGGGCACCACGCCATCGAGGGCTTCGTCGAGTTGGGGCCAACCAAGGCGCCGTGGCGCGAGATGGCGGGCCACCGCTCGGAGCTGGAGGCGGTCCGCCGCGGCGGCGCCATCGCGAGCGCGCGGTGCCAGTTCCTGACGAATAAGGCCTCGGCGCGAGTGGCAGCGCGCAGCTGCTTGGCCCGCAACGCCATGGTAGGCTGCTCGTGGCCAGTCGCGCGGCGCGCGGGGGCCAGCCCGCCGCTCGCGCCCTCGGCTCGCAGCGCGTGGTGCTGCGAGGAGGTGGGCACTGTGCGGCACTTGGCGCGGCGCTGCCCTGCGCTGGGTGGACCGCGATGCCTCTGGCTCGGGGAGTCGCCCGGCTTCGCGGCGCTGCAGGAGGCGGAGGCGGCCACCGCCTCCAACGGCGAGGAGCTTCTCCTATGGTCGCGGGGGCCCCTGACTGATCAGAGGTCGGAGGCGCCGCAACCCTTCCCGGCCATCGTCATTCGGCGCGCGGGCAGCCACCCGGGCGACGTCTCGGCGCGAGATGCGTTCCCGGATGGTTCAGCAGCGCGCGCCCGCGACTGCCAGCTCGCACGATCAGGTTGGGCCGCAGTGACGACGTGGGCCAACGACGCCAAGCGCGCGGCCGCGCGGGGGAACGCGCCGCGGCCGCTCCCGCGGGGCAGCGGCGCGGGCGAGCTGCAAGCAGCTGCGGTGGGCTTCCCGCACTGCGTCGGCTACGCGCGGATTCGGCCCTGGCCCGCGACGGATGGATTGCGGAGAAGCGGCGGCGCACTGCGTGTCGGAGGGCGAATGGCAAGCTGCGGCGCCAGTTCTGGCGGCCCGTCGAGGACCGCGGCGGCGGCGACGCCGGCGACGCGCCAGCACAGGCGCACTGCGCGGAGCACGACGTCCGCGAGGAGCGCATCTCCGACAGGCAGCGCGCGGGAAACGCCAGGGCCGACGGTCGAGCGCAGGAGGGCGCCAGCCTCCGCGCGGCCCCGAAGGAGCGGCTAGAGCCCATCGACACGGCGGACCACCTGGCCCTGGAGCCGACCTCGCGGATTGGCGCGGCCCTTCGGGGCGCCCGACGACCGCGCGGCCCGGGGCCCAGATGTCACCCGACGCGCCCGGCTCGGGCGCCGCCAGAAGCCCAGAGCTGATTGCGGCGCGCAGGGCCCGCGGCGCGGCGACGAGGAGGCGCGCGCTGCTGGCGAGACCCCGCGGCGGACGCTTGGCGCGCGGATCGCCGCGGCCCCCCCGCCGGGAGGCCGCCGAGCTTGGCCCCGCAACCGCCGCCGCCGCCCACGGCCTGGTCTGCGGGGGCCGCGGCCGCGGACGCGCGGGCGCGCGCGTGGCGGCGCGCCGGCTGCTGCGCCTGCCGCGGAGAGGCTGCTGGAGGCGGCGGTCAGGCGGCGGCCGCGCCTCCCCGGCCGAGGCCGCCGCGGTGGGGCGCAGACATCCACGACGCGCACGTGCTCTACGTGGAGAGGCCGCGCGCGCTCTGCAACGCGCGCGGCTGCGGCGCGGCGTCGGCGAGGGCCACGGGCCTGACACAGCTGCGCCTTCACCGCGCGACGTCCGACAGGCAGGCGGGCGCCCTCCGCCGCCTGCGGCGCGGGCTGCGCCCGACGAAGCCGGGCAAGCTGGGGGGGGGTCCGAGGCGCTGCGCAGCAGGCGCTGGCGCAGCCGCTCACGGCGTTGAGCGGGGGGCGAGGCCGGCGCGGTGAGGGCTGCCCCCACGCGGGACCGGAGCGGCGATGTTCGCCCCCCTCGTCATTTGCGCTGGCCAGGGCAGCCGCGCCTGGAGGCGCGGCGGGCCTTCGGCGGCTTGCGACGGCCGTGCGAGGAGCGCGTCGTCCGCAGGAGGGGGATCATCATCATCGTCACCATCACTATCGTCAGCATCGCCATGGTCATCGCCTTCACTATGTCATTATCATCACCAGTATCACGAACATCATCCGTATCAGCAGCATCATTACACCAGCATCATGACCTCTATCCTTAGCACTCGCATCATCACCGCCATCTTCATAATCATGAGCACTGCCATCATTGCCATCATCGTCAGCATCATCAGCCGCATCATCACCTTTACCCGTATCATCATCAGCAGCATCGCGATCATCGTCATCATCAGCAGCATCATCAACACCGTCATCACCATCATCATCACCATCAGCATTACC
>CAUYUJ010014025.1:327846-415346 GCA_963575745.1 Prorocentrum cordatum
AGGAGGAGGAGGAGGAGGAGGAGGAAGAGGTGGAGGGGGGAGGAGGAGGGAGGGGGAGGGAGGAGGAGGGAGGAGGAGGAAGACCAGAGCCAAACCCAAGATGCATCAACGATGATGCTGCAACACACCCTCCCTATCCACGTCCCCCTTCCCAACGGGTACCTGCAAGCCTTCCCTTTCACTGCGCGAAGCAGCCCCCATGAAAGACGAACGCCCCCTGGTCCCGCAATTCGGGTGGGAATTCCGTTGTGTAAGGAATTGCCCCCCCACCCCACCCTTGGACCAGGACGGTTTCAGGACTGGGGGGGGGAGTTTCTGTGAACATGGGGGGGGGGGCAGTGTCTTTCACAATGTTGGGCTGTTTGAGCCTCTTTTTTTCTTGGCCAGACTTCCTGGCAGCGCGCCCGCGCAGCTCGTGCAGGCACTGGTGGTGAGCCGTGCTGGGGGGCAGCTCGGGCGAGAGCCACGCGCCGCAGAGCAGCCGCCTCCCGCCCGTGCAGCCGCTTGTCATCCCCAGACGAGCGCGCGCGGCGCCGAGGCGAGAGCCCGATGCTGCAGACGGCTCGCCGTCCAGCGGTGCATCTTCTGACAAGCTCACTACTCAGTGCCGATGAGGCAGAGGGGTGCAGCAGGAGGAGGAGGAGGAGGAGGAGGAGGAGGAGGAGGAGGAGGAAGGAGGAGGAGGAAGTGGAGGAGGGGTAGGACTATGAAGGGGTCGAGGCGGCGGAGAGATGAGAGGAGCAAGGAGAGAAGAGACGGAGGACCCAGGGAGCGGAGAGGAGGAGGAGAGGAGGGAGTGAGGAGGAGGAGGAGAGGTGGGGAGGAGGAGGAGGAGGGACGGAGAGGGGAGCAGAGGAGGAGAGGAGGAGGAGGAGGAGGAGCATCAGGTGGAGGAGGAGGAGGAAAAGGAGGGGAAAAGGAGGGGAAAAGGAGGGGAAGGTTGAGGACAAAGAGTGGGCGCAGGGGGAGGAGGCAGAGAAGGGGGAGGTGACGCATGAGGGCTTGGACGCGCGATCCCGCCCCTCCCGCTTGCCCCCTCGAGGGGTCCTGGAGCGTCCTCGCCCGAGGGGGGGAGGCATCTACCACTCCGGGCCGTCGTTCGCGATCCTTGCCGCCGCCGTCGTCTGCTACACGGAAGGTGCAGGCCTCGCCCGCTTCACGTACACCGGCGCCGTTCTGGGGTGTGTGGCCGCCAGCACGCTGACCACAGGACACACGACCCCCGCCACGCCCGCCAATCCGATCCGACCTCCCCCTTCCCCGCGTCGACGGCACCCCGCCGCACCTCGGAGCTCTGCCAGGCGCCATCTCGCACCGGCCTGAGACGGCCGTGGCCCCCTCCCCCTCACCCCTCCACCACTCGTGCCCAGGGGGGGAGAGGAGGAGAGGAGGCGGGGGCAGGAACTGGACTGGAGGCCGTGGCGAGGGTCTCGGGAGAATGTCCACCTGCGCGGGCACCGATCCTGGCTGGGCCAGCCCCGCGCCCGGGAGCGGCTCGCGCGCCAGCCTGTCGAGGCTCGGGAGGGCGTGGTCACCGATCCTTGGCCCAGGATTGGCCCAGCCTGCATCGGTGTGGGTGGAAAGCCAGCGGCGTGTCCTGCAGGAGTTGTAGTGTTGTCGGGCTTCTGGCTGGTGAAGCTGGCGGGGGCCCTCGCAATGAAAGTGGTGACCCAGGCGCGCTCCATCGGTCTCATCCTGTGCTCCGTGTTCTTCTTCGGGGAGTTCTGCACTGGTCCGCAGTATCTGGGCTACACGATCACTTTAATTGGCATGGGACTCTTCGACAACGCCAAGCAGATGCTGAAGAACGCCGCCTGCGGCGACGAGGCCAAGGCCAGGCAGTGTTCTTGACATCGCCCAAGGGGCTCTGTAGGAAGGCGTGGGACTGTAGACAGGAGGCGCTTGAGAAGAAAAGGTGCGCCGAGGAGAAGTCGGAAGAAGGACGAGGTCGACAGCAGGGAGGGGGATAGAGGAATAGAGGGAGGAACGATGATGATGGTGATGATGATGGTGGTGGTGATGATGGTAATGGTGATGGTGATGGTGATGGTGATGGTGATGATGGTGATGGTGATGGTGGTGATGATGATGACGATGCTGATGACGATGCTGATGCTGATGCTGATGCTGATGCTGATGCTGATGCTGATGCTGATGATGATGATGATGCTGATGATGATGATGATGATGATGATGATGATGATGCTGACGTGGAGGAACGAGTGGGGACTGGCGGAAGCGAGACATGATATGAAGCTCAAGGGCCGATTGGCATGCGTTGTGTTTTTGGCCCCCCGATGCCCTGTGCCCTCTTCCTCCTTCCTCCTCCTCCTCCTCCTCCTCCTCCTCCTCATCATCATCATCATCATCATCATCATCATCATCCTTCTCCTCCTCCTCCTCCTCGTCCTCCTCATGCTCCCCTCGCGTTCCTCCGTCTCCCTCTCCCCCCTTCCTCTCCCCTCTTCCTCGTCCTTCTCCTCCTCGCCTTCTCCTTCCCTTCTCATCCAATTCCTCAACTTATATCCGGCCCCCTCCTCAGCCCACTTTTTTCGTGTCCCTCCGCCGCATCTAGCGTATCCTCCTTCTTGTCCGTTGCCCTTCGCCATGAGGCACCGTCGAGGCTGACGGAACCCGTGCAGGATATGTGTTTCAGGTTTGAAAGAGGCCTTGTAGTAGAACGGTGGCGTTACAAAGTATCGGTTGCGCCAGCAGTAGCAGCATCAGTATCAGTAGCAGTAGCAGTAGCAGCAATAGTATGAGTAGGCGTCGGAGTAGTAGTAGTAGTAGTAGTAGTAGCAGCAGCAGTAGTCGTAGTAGCAGCAGCAGCAGCAGCAGCAGTAGTAGTAGTAGTGGTAGTGGTAGTGGTAGTAGTAGTAGTAGTAGTAGTAGTAGTAGTAGTAGTAGTAGTAGTAGTAGTAGTAGTAGTAGTAGTAGTGGTAGTGGTAGTAGTCGTCGTAGTAGCAGTATGTGTCCCAGTAGTAGTAGTAGTAGTACTACTACTACTACTACTACTACTACTACTACTACTACTACTAGCAGTAGTAGTAGTAGTAGTAGTAGTAGTAGTAATCGTAGTAGTAGTAGTAGTAGTAGTAGTAGTAGTAGTAGTAGTAGTGGTAGTAGTAGTAGTAGTAGCAGCAGTAGAGGTAGTAGTTGCTGTTGTTGTAGTAGTAGTAGCAGTAGTAGTAGTACTAGCAGTAGTAGTAGTAGCAGTAGTAGTAGTAGTAATAGTAGTAGTAGTAGTAGTGGTGGTGGTGGTAGTAGTAGTAGTAGTAGTAGCCGTAGCCGTAGCAGTAGTAGTCGTCGTAGTCGTAGCTGCAGCAGCAGTAGCAATAGTCGTCGCCGTCGTAGTAGCAGTAGTAGTAGAAGCAGCTCTATATTACTCGTAGTAATCGTAGACGTAGTAGTAGTTGTAGCATTCGGACTTGCTCTTGTTGGCCTAGCAGCAACAGTAGTCGTAGCAGCAGAAGCAGCAGCAGTAGTAGTAGTACTAGTAGCGATAGAAGTAGAAGTTAGAAAAGTAGTAGTAAACGTAGGCGTAAAAATGAAGGCAGTGGTTGGTAAGCGTAGTCGTAGTCGTAGCCGTCGTAGTAGCAGTAACATTAGTAACAGTAGTAGTAGTAGTCGTCGTCGTCGTGGTAGCAGTAGTACTACTACTACTACTACTACTACTACTACTACTACTACTACTACTACTACTACTACTACTACTACTAATACTAATACTACTACTACTACTACTCCTACTACTACTACTACTACTACTAACTACTACTAAGTAGTACTAGTACTAGTACTAGTACTACTACCTAGTCAGTACTAGTAGTCTAGTACTACTAGTAGTACTAGTACTAGTACTAGCACTAGTCGTAGTAGTAGTAGTAGTAGTAGTAGTAGTAGTAGTAGTAGTAGTAGTAGTAGACGTAGCAGTAGTAGTACCAGTAGTAGTCGAAACCAAGTGCCCTAGCCAGCCCAACCAGCCAGTCCAACCAACCAGCCACCCAAACAACTCAACCAGCTCAACCAGCCCAACCAGCCCAACCCGCAACCCCAGCCACCCCGCCACCCCGCCAACCCGCCCACCCCCGCCGCCTGCCCTCCGTCACCGTCGAAAGGGGGGGGGAAGTGATTTTCACAAGCGAAAACCACAAAAATCAACCTCGCGGGGTCCGGCGGGACAGCGGGGGGAGGGGAAATCGCACCGTACTATGGGGGAGCGGGATTCGCGCCCGAGGTGCCCGGCGGCTCCGGGATGGTGGAGCTCCACAGCCACACCGCTGCGGACCACTTCCTGGACGGCCTCCTGCTGGAGCTGAAGTCCAGTGTGCCGAACGAGACCGGCCTCTTGCAGAGTGGTCTGAAGGTCACCACGCCGAGCGAGCAGCAGAAGAAGGACAAGGAGTTGATCAACCATCTCCAACTTGCGCCAGAGGTGATGACGAAGGGGAAGGAGATGCTACTCCAGTCACCATTGGAAGTTGGCAGCCTGAACGACGCGATGGAGACGAAGGGTCGCCCAAGGTCCAATAGGAAGTGGACCGCCTCAACGACGTTATCGAGAAGAGAGGCATTGCCAAGGCCAACAAGGACATCAAGGATATGAAGGACACCCTCCAACTCTTCCGCAAGAGCCACGCTGAGATGAAGCCGCAGCTGAAGGAGCAGCTCACCGAGGAGGTGCAGGAGAAGCTGGCCGAGACCACACATGATCTTGACAGCATGAAGTTGCAGATGAACGCGAGCCACGCCCGCGTAGACCAAGCCAACGATGAGATGAAGGAGATGGTGCTCCAGCCCGTCGGTCAATCCAACGGGCAAATAGAGGAGATGAAGAGAAGCAGCTCCAGACGGAAGTTGGTTCTTCCAATGACAAGAACGAGACGAAGGGCCTTGCCAAGGATAAAGAGAATATGAAGGACATGCAGAAACAGCTTCAATTCTTCGCCGGCGGCCAGGCTGAGATGCAGCTAAAGCTGATGGAGCAGTTCACTAAGGCGCAGCTCAAGATGGCAAACGTCGGAGAAAAGGACCTTGACAACGCGAGGCTGCAGATGGAGTATTGCAGTAGTCGCCTCGACAAGGCCGATGTCGAGACGAAGGAGATGATGCTCAAGCTCCAGACGGAAGTTGGCGCCTCAGAGTTAAGATGGAGACGAAGGGCCTAGCCAAGGCCACCAAGGACACCAAGGAGATAAAGGAGAAGTTCCAGCTCCTCCAGGACGGCCAGGCTGCGATGAAGGTGCAGCTGAAGGAGCAGCCCACCCACGAGATGCAAGAGAAGCTGGCCAAGTACAAGCCCGTCGTGCTCGAACGCACGCAGCCGCTGTCAGAGACCGCCCTGCTGCGCGGCCTCGCGAACACCAGCGGGGGGACCAAGCAGACCGCTTTCCCGTGAGGAGGCTGCGACGGGCGTGCAGCCCGCCTCCTGTCCCCTCGCCCCCCGCGGCCCTTGGCTGGGCCGAGGCAGCCCCTGCGCCTTTCGGCAGGCAGGTGAACCACAGCTGCCTCGGGAGCATCCCTCCCGCGTGTCGGTTGCGGGCGGGCGTGGAGCGCACTCACTCTGTAACCGAGGCGCCCTTGGAAAGGTCTCGCGAGGCAGCTCCTGCATCGGCAGGTGAACTAAAGCTGCGCACCCTCCTGCATCGGCAGGTGACTTGTAGGGTGCGAGAATACTTCTTATTAAATCACCATTGCAACGATGACGTGTACAATCAATCCTCCTCCTCCTCCTCCTCCTCCTCCTCCTCCTCCTCCTCCTCCTCCTCTTCCTCCTCCTCCTCCTCCTCCTCCTCCTCCTCTCCCTCCCCTCCTCCTCCTCCCCCTCCTCCTCCTCATCTCTTCCTCCTCCTCCTCCCCCTCCTCCCTCCTGTCCTCCTCCTTCCCCTCCTCCTCCTCCTCCTCCTCCTCTCCTCCCCTTCTCTCCTCCTCCGCCTCATCCTTCTCCTACTCCTCCCTCCTCCTCCTCCTCCTCCCTCCTCCTCCTTCCTCCTCCTCCCTCCCTCCTCCTCCTCCTCCTCCTCCTCCTCCTCTCCTCCTCCTCCTCCTCCTCTCCTCCTCCTCCTCCTCCTCCTCCTCCTCCTCCTCCTCCTCCTCCTCCTCCTCCTCCACCCCCTCCTCCTCCTCCTCCTCCTCCTCCTCCTCCTCCTCCTCCTGCTCCTCCCCCTCCTCTTCCTTCTCGTTCCACCCCCGCGCGAGAGGTCCTCCTGTACCTGCCCGATGACGACCTGACGGCCCTCCTCGGCCGTTGCCGTGAGGCACTCAGGACGGCGCCGCGCGCGGCCGGCCCCCGGAGCTCCAGACGCTTGGGCTGGGGCGCGAGAGCCGATCGCACAACGCACAGCTGTCGAGGAAGAGGAGAAAGGCGCAGAGGAGCAGGAGGAGGAGGAGGACGAGGAGGGGGAGGTGGAGGATTGGCAGGAGTGGGAGGGGAAGGAGGATCTGGAGGGATGGAGGGGGAGGAGGAGGAAGATTGGGAGAAGTGGGAAGCAAGAAACAGAAGAAGGATAGCAATCATGGTGAAAAGCAAGCGAACGGAAGAGGAGGAGGTCCCATCATCAAACAAAACATGGCCAGCGTCGGTCCCAAGGGCCGCCCGCACAACCGCCTCCCGTCTGGGAGCCCATACCCCCCTGGGACGGGGCACGCGTTGGGCAGCTGCCCGCGGTCGGACCTCCAGCAATCGGGGGTGGACAGACCTCCTACCCTGACACGTCGATTAGTGAATTGGCCGTTTTCGGTTCGCGAGAGGGCGTCGCGGCCATCGTTTTTGCGGTTTTTGGTCCGTCGGTTTTGGTCCCAGGCAGTTTTCACTAAGGGGAGGTTTACTAAAGGGAGGTTTGTCCACCGCCGAAGCAAGTCTGGGGGGTTGCTGTGCATGCACGACCGCCCGCTCCGTGCCCAGAGGGTCGGAGCAGTGCCCGATTTGGGATTCACAGAGCAGGGGGAGGAAGAGAAGGTGGAGGAGAGCAGCAGGAGCAGGGGGTGGAGGGCGGAGGGAGCACAAAAGGAGGGATTTTGGACAAGGGGGTGGAGCAAGGAAGGCAGGTGGAGCGAGGGAGAAACAGATCAGGGCTGGAGGGGAGGAATGGGGGAGGAGGAGGAAGGGAGGAGGAGGCCGGAGGAGAGAGAGCAAGGCAGGGAGAAGGTGGCGGATGAGGCTGCTATGTCTCGCCGAAGTTCCGCGGGTGTGGGTGTAGGTGTAGGTGTGGGAAGTGGAAGTGGCTGTGCGGGTGCGTGTTCCTTGTGGGTGCGGGTGTAGGTGCGGGTGTTACTGTGGGTGTTCCGTGGGTGTGGACCTGGCTTCGCAGTCGCAGGGGGAGGAACTGGAAGGAGCAAACGGAGGTGAAGGAAGAGCACGATGATGCGCCGCGGGGCGGCGCGCAGCGGGTCCTCTCCTCGGGGTACCCGAGCTGCCCGCCGCGCACCGCCTTCGCTTCCTGCTGCCCCCGCCCACCCAATGGTTCAGGACAGACGCAGGCGCCAGCTTCGGAGCGCGCGCAGATAATAGCGACAACAGAAAAACGCCAGGTGCTGAAGCTCGCGCAACGCATGCTCAAGCGATCGCGCTCGAAGCGATCCGCAGTCGAATATGATCGAAGCTCACGTTGGCTGCGCAAGAGCAGACCAGCGCGCGCGACACCCCGGCGCACCGAAGCCCAGGCTTCTCATGCACACAGGAAATTGGTTCGTTCTGTTGAGAAAGCCACGCGCCAGGCCCCAGAGGGCCCGGCTGCATTTCGGCTTTTCCAGGGCACGAAGTGCCTGGGAATCTACGCAGGGGAGGAGTTTAAGCAGCGGCCTCCTCAGCTCAGGAATGGTTAGCTCCCAGACGGCGCCGGCGCGAATCGTGACGAGATCAGGGGGGCGGGGGGAAGGCGGGGCGGGGGCGGTCATTGGCGCTTTTGCGAATGATGAATAATTATTCGAATACACACATATATATATATATATATATATATATGTCAAGCGATTTCTAATGCGACATACGTGATACGGACTGTTGTATGCTTTTGTACAACAAAACAACCTCTGTGGTGGTCTGCCTGTCTGTCTGTCTGTCTGCCTGTCTGTCTGTCTGTCTGTCTGTCTGTCTGTCTGCCTGCCTGTCTGTCTGTCTGTCTGTTTGTCTGTGTTTGCCTGTCTGTTCGTCTGCCTGTCTGTCTGTCTGTTTGTTTGTTTGTTCGTGTGTCTCCCATCTCCCCATTTACCATTCCTCCATCTCGTCTCGTTTCCCTTCCCCCGCATTCCCCCCCCCCCTGCTCCGCTCACCGCCGATCGCCTCCCCCCCCTTTCCCCCCCCCCCTCTTGCGTCCACCCTTCTGGCGTTGCCTCCCCCCGCCTCTCCCTCCGCCCATCTCTCCCCCCTTCGCCACGAGCACACACCTTCCACGTTCGATCGGCACCCGCTGCAGGTTCTACGGCGCCGAGTGCGGCATTGGACTGGAGAGAGTGCGGCGGCCACAAAAATCCCTTCGCCACGCCCTCCCCAACTGCGTCGGCGGCGCTGGACGACACCAACTCCGACGACGTCCGCGACACCTCCTCCTCCTCATCCTCCTCTTCTTCATCATCATCATCATCATCATCATCATCATCATCTTCATCATCTTCAGCAGCAGCAGCAGCATCATCACACCCTCATCGCTTCACCCTCGTCCTTTCATCCTCTTTCTCCTCACCCACCATTCCCCCCCGCATCCTTCACATCGCCAGGACATGCCATCATCGTCTTCCGTTCCTCCTCACCATCACCCCCCCCCGTCCTCCCAACCCACCCTCGCCACGCCTCGCCCTGCCCTCCGCGAGGACGGGCGGGCTCCTCTGCGTCAAAGAGAACGTCGTACTGGAGGGAAGGCATCCCGTGCGCGAGTGCTACTGACGAGGAGGTGAAGGTAGCGGAGGCAGAGGAGGAAAAGGAGGAGGAGGAGGGAGGAGCATGGAGGAGGACCAGGAGGAGGACCCCGTGTTAATCCTAATGAGGGTGACTGGGTCAGGAGAGTGGTAGTGTTGTTGTTACCGAGCGCGCGTCGCGATTGATCCCGCTTGGATCAAGGGAATGATCCTTCCCATTCGTGTTGAGCGTAGCGGTTAGCAAAATAGCGAGGTGAACTCGCGAAAAATTGCGGGCGCTGCCGCTGCCGCGGCCGCTGTAGGACCAGGAAACCCGGGGCGTGACTTAAACACCAGGCCAGGTGGCGACTATAATTACGTGAACGTCGCGTGATGAGTCAACCATGAAGGGCTGAAAGAGTTCATCGAACGACAAAAGACCACCATGATGAGAACGGCGACCAGTGATGAGAGCGATTGCCTACTGCCCATGGCCCAGGCAATGAACTCGTTGTCACTAAGTGTGGTGAACAGGAACATGTTCGCCGAGAACGAGTCGAAAAGAGTTGAGGAAAAGTTAGAGCACCGAGAAGACCAAGCGGATGGACAGAAAAGCACGTCTGACAGCGTTTCCAAGATAGCGGAGTCAGTTGCCGAGAGCAAGCACAAAACGGCGAAGGGTACCAAAGTGGTTAGGGAATGCAAAGCCATGCTGTGCAGCAGTTAAAAACATTCGTTGGTGGTCGAGGCAAGTTCAGGGAATGGAGCGAAAAGCTCCGGAACGCCCTCGCACAGGTCAATCCGAGTTACCGCAAGGCACTCAATAACCTGAACAACAATCTGGAAACCATGGACTGTGTATTAGACAAGGATGAAGACGACATGGCGAAGACATTCAGCGGTAAGTTAACGGTGGCCGAAATCACAAAATCGCAGGCACTTGGACAAAGACGATGAATGAGTTCGAAAGCAACCAGATGAACAAGTGAGAGGAGGACATGTGGCACATCCGCAACGACAGTCTGGACGGAGTGGAACAGCGAGGAAAGTTGAAAACGTTACACGAAGAAGACGGACCGCAGTCGCACCCAAAAATACAAGTGGTACTCGGCATTTACTGGCGGGAGCCCGGACAAACCGAAAAATATCATAAACGCGGCACCACAGTTAGAGCAGTGGACGGCGTTAAAGAAACGCTTGAGAAGCACGGGCGGGCTCACTCGTTGAATCTGCTGTTCTGTAACACCGCGTTACGAACTATCATATCATATGCCGGTGACCGGCTCGAGGACTGGCACTTGGACTATGTCAAAGCTCCTGATTCGCTAACACAGGAGAACGATCAAAAGCTGCATGTGAAATATGAGGACGGGGCCCGAAGAGCAGGTTAGACGCGGACATACAGCGCGACCCTGCCATGGAAATCGGAGGCGTTGACAACGCTAACGACGACAAATGCGAAGGCAGAAGCAAGTGGAATGATGCGGGTTACGTCGACGACAACGGCCATTGGTGGCGAGAGGAACAGCGGCACCAGTGGGACCAGGAAAACATGCAGGATGAAGACGCAGGAGTAGATGCCGTTCACAAAAGAAAAGGCGAGTGAAAAGGCCACAAATGTTACGATCGCGGGGGATTCGGGCACATCGCTGTCAACTGCTGGGCATAGGAAAAGGCAGAGGGAAAAGCAGTCGCAGAGGAGATAACTGGGAGGTCACGGAGGCAAGGGGGACCAAGGAGAAGGTAAAGGACAAGGAGGCAGGGGACATAGGGGGGCGCCTTCCAGCTTCCGCGAGGGAATGTTACGCCCGCGGTGACACAGGATACAATGCGGCCAACTGCCCTTCGAGGGAAGGCGCGAATGAGGTTGAAGAGTCGCAGAGCTGCGGAGAGAATTTAACTGCGCCGAACATAGAGCAACCCCAGCCACCCAGATGTTACAGCGTGGAACCTGAAGAGCCTCGCAGGCCGGCAGGACACGCGGTCCTTCCGCACGATCCTGACGACCGGCAAAAACATCACTGCCCGGACAAAACAAAGAACGGGAAAGTTCAAGTCGAAGAGCAGTTGCCAAAGCAAGCGAGGAGATAACTGCGCCCATCAAGCTGATCCCCACGCCAGGGGTCAAAAGGTGCATCGAGCACGAGCTGAGTTGGTTCGAAAACTGCGCGCAGGCGCAGTTAGTGAAGAGTCCGCGCGACGCTCCAGAAGTCGACGCGGCCCGTCAAAATGAGCAAGACGATGCATTCGAAATAGCGGCGGTTACTCTTGACCCCGGTGCTTATTTATCGCGCGGTGGAAGTACGACTGGTTGGTTCGCGCTTCCCCGCGCGGCCGCAAACCCACCGAGCCCCCCCGGTCAGGCCAGCACTGCGGCGCCGCCAACGGGCCCGTTATACGCAACTACGGTCAGAGAGCGATCAAGGGCATAAGTACAGAAGGCGCAAAAGTTGCCGCGCCGATTCAAGTTGCGGGCGCTCGGAAGGCACCCGCGCCCGAATTGCGCGAGAGAAAAACGGGCGCGGAAGGCCCAGCAGTCACTCGGGGCATAGAGCGAGCAGGCGCAGAACAGCTGTCGAAGAGATAGGATGTGAGCGGGAGCAAGGGCTTTCTGGAGCAGGGACCCCAGGCAGAGGACCAGTTCGACTAGGACCTCGCCAACCCGTCGGCGCCGCCACTGCGTCAGGGACAAAGCCAGGAGGCGCAACCACCGAACGGAAGCAAAAGAGACGGGAGGAGCGCCCGCGGCTACAGCGGGCCCCGCGCGGTCAAGAAGGCATGGAAGGAGCGATGGCGGAGAGAGAGGCATACCCCGCATTAGCGATGCCTTGCCGCGAAACAAAACCATATTAGAGCAATGTCGCCATCAAAGAGGAAGTGGGCCCGTGCCCACTCAGAGGAAGGGGCGATTTGACTGCGGTCACGCGCCGCGGGATAGTGAAACCGCGAGCAGTGCGTCAGAGAACAACTGCAAAACCCAACGATAATCATGTGCTGATACCATGGTTAGCGTCGCATGCATCATCGGTCATCAGTAGTTCCACAGACGACGCCGACGCGCGGCCCACGGGAGATGTTGAGGCGGCAAGCATGCCAGACAGCGCCGCGAATTCGGGGAACGCGCGACGCCGCGCAAGACTTCGCCCAAGAAGCAATGTTCAATGTAAAGGCCCAGGTGGGGTAGTTGAGTCTTCATCGGCATTTGGCGAGGTCAGTCAGGGGCCGACCACGGGGGCGGCGCGCGGGGCCGCCGGGGCCGCTGAGTCCAAGAGGAACGGAAGTGAAGAGGAAACGCGGAACATTGAGGATAGCGCCGCCATGCGCAGGCCACCGCGGCAACCAGGCCCCAACACAGCGGGCATTCAAACATTCGGGAGACGAGGGCGCGGCGAACGCAAAACCGATCATTGCCAGAGGACTTGCTGCGAGGAGACCACATATGCGGCAAAAGGACCCACTCCTGGGCGCCATAGGTACAGGGCCTCTCTTTCGGGGAGACGAGGCGCGCGAGCCCCGTGATCATGGGCGCCATCAGCGAGTCATTGAGCGGCGAATAGAGAAGTACGACGATCGTAACGCGCAAGAGAGATTGGCCCTCGCGCAAGTAAGACTAGAAGCGAGAGCCGAGGTGGAGGAGGGGGGGGGGGGGGGGCACGCCCGGAAACAAACGATAATTATAATAATAAGAACAAGAAAAGGCGGAGGCGAGAGATACTTGGGTCTTCGGGGCAAGAAGGCAATCAGACAGCACCGAACTCCGAGGAAGGAGCCGCGCGTTCCTGACGCGGCTCCCGCTGATGCGAGAACGGGGAAAAGGTTGCGATTCAGAGCGGCTCGGAACACGCGCGTCGTTGACAACAGAACAGGCAGGACACAGGAGTTTGAAGAAGATTGGCGTCAAGTTTGGCTTTGAATTTTGGACGAAGAGTGGGCCGGCTGAAGTGAGTTGACTCTCGGCGACGACGATTCAGAAATGGAAAACAACATGCTTGCGCCGAGAGTTCCACCGCGGCCCCCAGCTATAGTTAAGAGCATACCAGAGAAGATAGGCGGCAAAATGGATGCCGAAGACAAGCGCCCAGAACACGCCCGAGCGCTACACGAAGAAGACGAGGGCGAGGGCGCGTGGGGGGATCAAGCAAGGCATGGGGATGTTGGGTTTCACTAGCAAGGTCACTCTCTGGATAGTTAACGCGGGCTTGAGCATCATCATGGATGCGAACGAGATCCGGAGGGCATCCAGGTTGCATTGCAAGTGTAAAACGCGGCACGAGCGCATGTTGACGAGGCAGACCCCCGAGCACGAGCGACCGGCATTGCAGAGAAAATGGTACTGATACATGGGTTAGCCATGGACCCGACCACGCGTGACAAATATGGTAAGCCATGCGAGTCCAATCA
This sequence comes from Prorocentrum cordatum, assembly GCA_963575745.1. NCBI lineage: Eukaryota > Dinophyceae > Prorocentrales > Prorocentraceae > Prorocentrum > Prorocentrum cordatum. The sequence continues at coordinate 341,080 of CAUYUJ010014025.1, forward strand.
TGTAGTTATTAGTGGAAAAGCTAGAAGTACTGCTTATTATCGGCCCAATGTGCGCGGCCTTCAGCGCATTTCAGACAGTCGGCATTAAGAGGTCAGGCGAGCAGAGAGCGAAGGACATGTTGGAATAAGTCGTTGAACCCGTGACTTCGCGATGGATAAATGCGAATACAGAGAAGATGTGGCTTGTACTTCGTATCCGAGCACCCATCCCGAGCCTCATGTTGGAGCATCAGACCTTACTTCAGCAAATCAAAGCTTATGTTCACGAGGGTGACATGTGCTAGTACGCGGTCCAACAATCATCGGACTAGAAGAGAAGAGCTGCTCGTCTACAGACCGCGCGGTCCATGGCCAACAGTGCTCATGCAGGCCAGGAAGTGAACTTGCGGCGCCAGGGACCACATCGGCACGTGGAGTTACGAGGGGGTGGTCGCACTCAGAAATCAGTGATGTCATGACCGACTACGCAAGGCGATCTGACAAGGGCCGGCTAAGCAAATGAAGGAAGATGAAAGACATGGGTGCTCATTCAGAGCAGATGAAGTTACCAGTCAACCAGCCGAGGAGGGGCTCATGTGCACCACCAAAGTACAGTACGCAGAGGATTCGAGCTGTTATGAGGTGGAATAGACACGCGAAGACCATGGCAACACCAGACTACTGTTACCCGGTGAACAACGGCCGACCCGACGGGGGCCACCACGCCAGATCGGCGCCGTTTTTGGCACCTGCACTTGGTTCCTGGTGGGCCCCCCTCTCTCAGGCTGCGCGTTGTCTACCCAAACGGTGCGCAGCCATGCGTCCACAAGGTCTTGCACCGCTCAGGTGCGCTTATTCTGGCCGCGCGCTGTCTGCCCGGGCGGCGCGCGGCCATGTTTCCACAAGGCGTTGCACCGTTCAGTTGCGCCTCCCTCCCACTCCCCCCTTGCTTCGGCTGCCCCCGCCCCTTGTCGCCAGCTGGGCACCCCCGCCCCTGGCGCCGCGTCATCCTGACGCGCGGGCCCGTTTCCAGGCACCCGCACTGGCCTCGTAGCTTCAGTTTTGCCGTCCCGCCGTGCAGCCGCCACTCAGGCACCACAGGGACGCCATAGCCGTGGGCGCTTCCCCACGCTCCCCCGCAACGCCGCCGGCGCTGGGCTGCGGCCTACTGCCGCCCAGCCCGCCAGGGGTCGCCTGCGGGCGGGGCGCTCCTGGTCCTCGTTCCTCCCCTCCCCCCTGTCCCCCCTCGTCCGCTTCCCCCCCCCCTCCTCGCGCGCCGCCATGACATTGCCTCGCTGCTGTTCCTGGCGTGCAAACCAGCTCCACCCCCGGTGCCGCCCCGCTGCGGTCGCTGCGCTTGGGCGCTGGGCCCTGGCGTCGCCCGTGGGTGCGCCCTCGCCCCGGCCCGGTCGCTGCCACGATGAATGGTTTGTCTTCCCCCTCCCTCCGCGCGGTCGCCCTCGTCCATGTCCCTCTCTTGCACGCCTGCCAATTGGCCATTCGGTTGCCTCGAATTGCCACACGCTGGAGCGGACCGCCTCTGCTTCGCCGCCGACGGAAGAAGTATGTGTGTGGTGTGCTTGCCTATGTATGAAAGAGCGCGTTGTGTGGACGCTTGGTGGGGGATGGTCGATACGGGAGGCCCTATCCCTCTGAATTGCAAGGCGCCCCGCCCTCCCTCAAGGGGTGGTCTCGACCCCCCCTCTCCCCCCCTACGCGCTGGCGACAATCGAGGACGGCGGGCGCCAACGCTGGCGCTGGCGGCGATGACGACGACAACGACGACCGACGACGACGACGTCGAGGATGACGACGGCGACGACGACAACGATGAAGATGGTGATGACGATGATGACGATGATCATGGTGATAGTGGTGATGCTGAGGATGATGACGATGAGGAAGATGATCATGATGATAACGATGATAATCATGATAACGATGGTGGTGGTGGTTATGATGATTATCATGATCCTCATGATAGTGAAAAGGATGGTGACACTGATGATGATGATGACTATAACGGCGATGATCGCGACGATGATGGTGACGATGATGGTCGTGGTGACGATGAGGATGATGATGATGGTTCGCACGATGCATGATGAGGACGAGGGCGAAGCTGATGGTGATGCTGATAGTGATGGTAGTTGTGGTGCAATTGATGGAGATTACGATGATGGTGATGAAAAAGCATGATGGTGATGGCCAATATGATGATCAAGAGGATGAGGATGAGGGTGATGGTGATGATGACGATGGTGCCGATGGATCGATGATGCCGATCATGGTGATGACGATTATGAGGATTATCATGATGATGGTGATAGTGATGGTGATGATGATGATTCCATCGACGACGATGAACGATGCTGACAATGATGATGCTGATGATAGTGGTGATAGTGATGACGATGATGCTGATGATGATGATGGTGATGATGCTGATGGCGATGAAGGTGCTGACGATGACGATGATGGTAATGAGGATGATGATGATGACGATGACGAAGATGTTGATAGTGATGATGATGGAGGATCATGACAATGACGATCACGATGGCAATGGTGATTGTGACGACGATTGTGATGGTGGCGACGGTGATGATAGGAATGTTGAGGCTGATAACGATGATGATGATGATCGCGATGATGACAGTCATGATGAGGATCTTGATGGTGTCGTGATTGTGGTGATGACCGTCTGTATGGTGATGACTACGATGATGATGACTACGATGATGATGGTGATAATGACGGTGATGGCGATGGCGCTGATTATGATGATGGTGATGATGAGAATGTTAGTCGTACAGATGATGATGATGATGATGATGATGATGATGATGATGATGATGATGATGATGATGATGATGATGATGATGATGGTGAGATGCTGATGAGGATGACGACGATGACGATGAGGATTACGATGAGGAGGAGGACTATGATGAGGATGAGGGTGATGATGATGCTGCGGCTGATCATGATGATCGGGATGACGATGATGAGGATGAAAATTCTGATGATATTGATGATGCAGGTGTCGATGGTGATGTCGATGAGGATGAGAGTGATCGTCGTCTTCGGTCGTCGCTCCTTGGTCGTCGTTTGCCGGCGCCCGCCGTCGGCGTCTGTTGACCAGCGGCCAGGGGGAGGAGTTAGGGGTGGGGCGGGGGTGAGGTGAGTCCCCGCGGTGTTCCGTGCTCGCCGCATGGTGGGCGGGAGGAAGGCCCCCCAGTTCCGACGTGTCCGGGATGTTTCCCAAGCAAGCGTCCGCGAAACGCGCTCTCCAATGCATGTGTCTGTGTCTGTCTGTGTGTGCTTTGTGCTGTTTTGCCCCTGCGTATGCGTCAAGAGTGTGTGATCTGTTGTTCGACATGCCATCGGCGAAGACCGTGGCAATGCGTGCGATCACGGGGCTCCCCGCCAGGTGGCATGTAGACAAGACTGACAACAGCATTGCGCGGACGGACGCGCACTACAAGGAGTGGCTCTGGTGAGGGGCAGAGGACTCGGATTCGGATCTCGAACGATTGCGACACAATGTTCTTGGGTCACATGGCTATCAAATCCCCCCCGGTGCTCCGCGGGGGCCAAGAGGGAATGGCAGAGCACCTCCACCGCTCACCGCGCAGCCTGGCGCTGATGGTGGTGTGCGTGGTGATGTTATTTGTTGTTGTGCTGGCCAAAGAGGTACTGCTGGTGTCGCATGTGCTGTGTACGCTATTGCTGCTGGTGGTGGTGCTGCTGCTGCTGCTGCCGCGCATGGCGTTGCTGCTTCTGGTAGTGCTCGTCTCGGTGGAACTGCTGGTTGCGCTAGAGATGGTGGGTGTTGGCACTGGGACACTTCGCCCACGGTTGCGACGACTGTTCTTGCTTCACCGTTGGCCACAATCACTATTGCGACTGTTGAGTTGGCCTCAGTCCCGGCCACATGCATGATTGCGATTGGTGCTTTCGCCTCCTCACAGGCCACATCCATGATTGCGAATTTTGTTGTCTCCCCAGCGCCGGCCACATCAATGATTGCAAATGTTGTTCTCGCTTCAGCCTCAGCCATCCATGATTGCGAACATCGCTTTCGCCTCAGCGCCAGCCACATCCACGATTACGACATCTGCTCTCGCCTCAGCGACGGCTACAGACATGATTGCGATTGTTGCTCTCGCGTCAGCGCTGGCCACATCAATGATCGCAGTGTTGCTCTCGCTTCAGCGCCAGCCACGTCCATGATTGCGAACATCGCTTTCGTCTCAGCGCCAGCCACATCCACGACTACGATATCTGCTTTCGCCTCAGCGACGGCTACGGACATGATTGCGATTGTTGCTCTCGCGTCAGCGCTGGCCACATCAATGATCGCGAATGTTGCTCCCGCCTCAGCGCCAGCCAGATTCGTCATTGGAGCCGAAGATGGATCAGTGATTCTTGGGCTTACGCCACACCGCCGACCCCTTGGGAAGGAGAAGTGGTGCGTCGCTGGGTGTGTGTTGGGGGTTTCTGTGGGCTCCTCCAGAGACTTTCGGCTGGATGCGAGGACGGCGAAGGAGCGAGGAAGGAAGGGTCTTCGGGGCATCCAGCCGGCGCGTCTGGGTCGTGTGTCAGGGACTTTGAGGATGTGCGTTAAGATCACGAGAGAAGCCTCTCGGATACCTTCGGGAGACAGTTTGAAGGCCTTGGGGGGATTTACTTGGGGCCTCTTGGGCCCTCTTCCAGGTGTCGTGGGTGCGTCTTTGGGGACTCGTGGGGCCCCTCGTTGGGCTTGTGGGGTCTCCAAAAATGCTTTTTGGGGGCAGAGAGCTAGAATGTTCAGTTCGTGGTCCCTTTCCTGGGCCGTTCTTGAAGCTTTCTTTGGGCGCTGTGAGGCTGCCTTGAAGTTCTGTTGGGCCGTCTTAGGGCCATCGTGGACTGTCTAGAGGCCAGCTTGGGTGTCTCTTGAGTCGTCTGGAGACGGTGTTGGAGGCTTCGTGGGCCGTCTTCAAGCGTCGGAAACCCGAGAAGGCTGGAAGGTCAAAAACCTCAAAAAAAAAAAAATGCAAATCAAGCCGCTTCGAGGCCTCTTGGGGCGTCATGGAGGCATCCTGGGCCGTCTGGAAGCCATCTTGGGCGCCTTGGAACATTGCTTCTGCGACTCGGGGCCTTCTTGGACCGTCTGGGAGATGTCTCGGGGTCCTCCTGGCCCGTTTTGAGGCCGTCGATGCCGCCCTGGCAAAAGTGCTGGAGCTCAATATGCCCCCCGACCGGCCCGGCCGGCCCGGGTAGACCCCCCCCTCCAAATCGACACCGGGTCCAGCTCCCGGGGGAGGGGTTTGGGGAGGGGGAGGCATCTCACACGCCGACGATCCCCAAGGGGTCGGCGGATCCCGCCATCCTTGGGAGGCCGCGAACTGCGAATTGCGAAATTGCAGCCATTTCCGTGGCTCATGGGAGGACCTGGGAGGCCTGACGGAAGGGATCCGTCGCAAGCGAGCCGAGAGCGAGCGCTGTCGGCGCCACCCCCAACCAGCACAATAAGGCAACGACGACGCTCCCCCCTCCCCCCTCCTCCTCCTCTTCCTCCTCCTCTTCCTCCTCCTCCTCCTCCTCCTCCTCCTTCTCCTCCCTCCCTCCCGAGTAACCACTTTGCCGGAGACCCTAGGCACAACGGGTCTGGTGGGAGGGCTTAGGGTGGTAGGGTCCAAGCACAATCCTCCCTCCATCGTGCATGCACTGGCCACCATACCACCCGTTGCAAACGGTTCCGCCGAAAATTTCCAACTTGTCGACGTGCTGGATCGACCACGTTGGAAAGGGGTAGGGGGAGTTTGACCCCACTGTCCAGACCAGGGGCATCGATCCCCTGGTCAGGGGGGTCGTTAGGCCTGTTCCCCCCTGGTCCCAAGAGACCCCAGTCGTGGGAGCGCGGCCGAGGCGCCCAGACCAGGAGCGCTGCCCCACAGGTCAGGGGAGTCGTTAGGGCTGTTCCCCCTTGGCCCCAAGAGACCCCCCTATCAGGAGCCTCCCGCCCTGGGCCCCAGGCCTACGAGGGCCCCTTTCCTGTGCAGAGGTGCGCCGCCGAGGCGCCTGGACCAGGGGCGCTGCCCCACAGGTCAGGGGGGGTCGTTAGGCCTGCTCCCTCTTTGCCCTACGAAGCCCGACATTCGGGGCCCCCCGCCCCAGGCCTCCGAGGGCCCCTATTATATTGAGAAGGTGCGCCGCCGAGGCGCCTGGACCAGGAGCGCTGCCCCACAGGTCAGGGGGGGTCGTTAGGCCTGTTCCCTCTTGGGGCCCTAAGAGACCCCCCCGTTCGTGGGATGACGACTCCGAGGTGCGCCGCCGAGGCGCCCGGACCAGGGGCGCTGCCCCACAGGTCAGAGGGGGGTCGGCAGGGCTGTCTCCTCTTGGCCTTAAGAGACCACCCATTCGGAGGCCCCCGCCCAGGGCTGCGAGGGCCTCTTTCCTGCACAGAGGTGCACGGCCGAGGCGCCCGGACCAGCGGCGCTGCCCCACAGGTCAGGGGGAGATTCGGTCTCTTTACAACCAGAACAACCACTTTACAACCAGATGGGTTACTTTACAACCAACATAGGATTGGAAAGTATGGTTTTTCATCGAGAACGTCCACTTTGCAACCAGAACGGCCCACTTTACAACCAGAACGGACCACTTTACAACCAGAACGGGCCACTTTACAACCAGAACGGACCACTTTACAACCAGCTCAGAGTGGCCGTGCGTGTTTGGGCGTTCCGCAAAGTGCTCCAGAGCAAGTGGGCGCTCTGAAAAATGCCCCAGAGCAAGTGGGCGCTCTGAAAAATGCTCCAGAGCAAGTGGGCGCTCTCAAAAGTGCTCCAGGGCGCGCGGACGCTCTGAAAAGTGCTCCAGAGCACGTGGGCGCTCTGGAGCCCGAGCGCCTGAACTCTTTGCGCAGGCCCCAGCGATGCCTCTGAGCCCGAGCGCCTGAACGCCCTGCGCAGGCCCCAGCGATGCCTCTGAGCCCGAGGACCTGGGCGCTCTGCGCAGGCCCCAGCGATGCCTCGGAGCCCGAGGACCTGGGCGCTCTGCGCAGGCCCCAGCGATGCCTCTGAGCCCGAGCGCCTGGACGCTCTGAGCAGGCCCCAGCGATGCCTCTGAGCCCGAGCGCCTGGACGCTCTGGCGCTCTGAGCCCAGCAGACTAAGACAGGGCTTGCTAGCAGGGGCCAAGCGGCCTCAACAAGGGCCCCGTGCTCGCACGGGAATAAGGCGACAGCATACGTAGGAAGGCTCAGGGCGACGCGCTGCCCATTTTAGGGACCACTCACAGGAAGCGAGCACAGTGGCCTCCACAAGGGCCCAGCGCTCCAGGGAACTAGGCCATTGGCACCGCGGGTCTCTTGCGCCACGTTGGCCCCTGAAGCCCCACGGTGTTCTGCAAGGGGCTCAGTGCCCCAGCTCCAATTGGCCCCCTGCTGCTCCTCTTCTTGGAAGATCGAGGTTCAACGTCCCGAATAAATGCAACTATTTCGAAGATCGTTCCTTCCAGCGTCAGCCACAGCGCCAGCGCAGCAACGCAGGTATCCTGCTCGGGCAGCAGCCTCAGCCACCGTGCCAGCGCAGCAGCTTGAGCCACCGCGACAGCGCATCACCGCCACCTTTGTGCCTGCTACCACCAAACTTACCGCTGCAGCCCCGCTACCTCCACAATTCCGACTGACCCCCCGCTACCGCCGCAAATCCTATTGCAGCCCAGCTACCACCACAGTTCCCACCGCTGCCTGGCGACCACCACAGTTGCCACCGCAGCTTCCCAACGCCATGCAGTTCCCATTGTAGCCCGCGCTACCACCACATCTCCCACTGCAGCTTCCCACTGCCATGCAGCTCCAGTCTTGGACGGGATCATGGTCTATTCGTATGCCCTGCGCGACTAGCCTTCGCCCGTCAGAAAAAAAAGGCGGAGCAAGCAATGGCAGAACTGACCGACAGAGCTTAGAGAGCAGGTCAAAACCCTAATCCGCCCACCAGCACGCAACATACCATAGCGCACCAGGTCGCCGCATCGCCAACGCGTGCGCAGTGCTTCTTCGTGCGCGATGGGCAACTTTACAACCAACGTGCCTCAGAGAGCCCAAAGCCACCCTTGCTTGCCCACGGAGATTCTAGGAAAAGGCCCGCGTGCATTCAATATGTGTTTTTACTTGCCTGGTTGTAAAGTGCCCTTCCTGGTTGTAAAGTGCCCTTCTCGGATTTTGTAAGCTGGTTGAGTGACCCATCTGGTTGTAAAGTGCGCTTCTGGTTGTAAAGTGACCCACGCGCAGGTCAGGGGGGGTCGTTAGAGCTGTTCCCCCTTGGCCCTAACAGGGTTGCATTCTTCACACCTGCTGCCCCACCTCCCGCGCACGTCCGCCCACAGCATGCCCGCCTCCCCCCTGCCCCCCTCCACTTCGCTCCGGCATAGGAGCGACGCTGCGACGCCGCCTTCTCCCGGTCTCGTGGCCGACAGGGGGAGGGCTTTTGACAGCCCCGATTAGCCCGCCCGCTCGGACGTGAAAGTGGCGGCGCGCTGAGCCCCCCCTCCCCCCCGGCCTTGGGGCTGGTCGGCGGAGTGCATTCGGACTACCCCTCTCCCTCCGCGGCGCTCCATATTCCACCGCCCACGCGCACGCCTCTCGCCGCCTGGACCCCCCATTGCTCGCCCGCCCTCGCTGCTTCCCAAGACGTATGTCGAGGTATCCCTGGTCCGAAACCGGCCCAAAGTTTTGGGATAAAACGGGGCCCTCCCAAGGGGGGTCGGCGCTCGGCCCAGAGGGGTCGGCGCTCGGCGCGGACAGCGCCCGGCGTAGCCGACGCGCGAGACAGAGGAATCGGGGTCGGTGGCAAGTTTAGGGCGTACATCCCGCAAGACGTACATCGAGTTATCCCTGGGCCGAAACGGACCCAAAATTTAGGTCGCTGTCATGGGCTGGTAAGAACCATAGCACGACCACAGTGCAGTGCAGCTTGGAAGCTTGTGGCATTCCAGGCCCCGGAGCCAGCCGGCTCAGCGCGCGCGCAATCCAAAAATCTCCCTCGCGGCCCCTCGTGGCCCCTGCCGCGCCAGGGCCGCTAGGCTGAAGCGGCCCCGGGGGGCGCTGGCAGGCAGCGTGGCGTGGGGGAAGGGCTCGGGGCTCGGCGCCCTGCAACTCCTCCTCCTCCTCCTCTTCCTCCTCCTCCTCCTCCTCCTCCTCCTCCTCCTCCTTCTCCTCCTCCTCCTCCTCCTCCTCCTCCTCCTCCCTCCTCCTCCTCCTCCGCCGCCGCCTCCGCCTCCTCCTCCTCCTCCTCCTCCTCCTCCTCCTCCTCCTCCTCCTCCTCCTCCTCCTCCTCTCCTCCTCCTCCTCCTCCTCCTGCTCGTCCTCCTCATCCTCCTCCGCCTCCTCCTCCTCCTCCTCCTGCCCCCCCTTCTGTCCCCACCCAGCCCTCCCTCTCCCCCCCTGGGCCGCGCTGGAACCCGCGGCTTGCCAGCGGGCTCCTGCGCAGGCCGAGCCTGCCTAGCCCGCCCGACCGCTCTGGCGGCCCGTTCCGCCTTCGGCAGGCAGCTTGAGGGTGGGGGGCTGTGGGGCTTGCCCAGTGCTAGGGCAGGGCCCTGGGGGGTACGCAGCGCCGCCGCGCTTGCCCGGCCTGCAGGTATCCAAGGAGGCACCCGAGGAGGTACCCGAGGAGGTACCCGAGGAGGTAGCCAAAGAGGTACCCAAGGATGTAGCCAAGGAGGTACCCAAGGATGTACCCACGGAGGTGCCCCCCCGAGGTACGGCCGAAACCTACCACCGGGATCACTGGGACCGGTTCCCTCACGACCGCTGGCAAGCAGAAGGGGACTACGGGTACTTTCCCTTTCGTGCCAGCCGCTGGTGGACAGCTTTCTGCCATGCCTCCGATTTTAAGGGTGGGTCCTGCTCTTGGCCAAGTACTGGACTCGGGCTTCCCTGCAGGTTCGCAGGCGCCAGTATTTCTCTGACGGCCGCTTAAACCTCAAAGATGGGTTTAGGCACCCTCATTAAAACCGATCGCGAGCTTGGTAATCCTTCAGAGCGTGAATTACCTACCCCGGTTTCGCTTCCAGGCAAAACCAAGTCATACCGCGCGCCTCCTTGTCAAGCGGCCTGACCAGTACAGGCCGTAGTTTGGCATCGCTTGGTATATCTTGGAAGCGAGGGTGGTCAAAAGCGAGGTAGGTTTCTTTGCCCCCTAATCCTCCCCCTCCCCCGCGTGCCACAAGTGGCACGACGCCGGAGGCCTGAGCCCCCCTGGCTCGGGCCATCCCCCGCCCGCCCTCCCGCTCCCGAGCCAGCCCAGCATGCACCCGGGGCCCTGCCATCGCATGTCAGCGGCGTAGCACGCAGGAGGAGGAGGAGGAGGAGGAGGAGGAGGAGCGAGGAGGAGGGAGGAGGGAGGAGGAGGAGGAGGAGCGAGGAGGAGGGAGGAGGGAGGAGGGAGGAGGGAGGAGGGAGGAGGCAGGCGGGGGGAGGGAGGAGGGAGGCGGGAGGAGGAGGGCCGTTTCCTGCACGGGGCCTGTCTGGGGTCATGCTCCATTCGGACAGCGTCAGACTTGTCATGCCTTTGCGGCGCAGTGCACGTACACGCCGCTTCCAGGGTTGACCTCAAGTTGGTGGAGTGTCATTCCTTCCCCTCTTCCTCGACCCCTCCCTCATTACGTTCCCCATCCTGCTATCCTGCTCTTCCTCCTCATCCCCTGACCCCCGCTCCATCCTCATTCTCCTCCTCCTGGCCCCTGGCCTAAATCAAAGAAGCCTTCCTCCGCCCCGTCCTCTTTATGATCGGAGTCGGACTCTGGCTCTTTCAAGACTTACCACCACCACCACCACCACCCCACCATGATGATCCCTGTACTCCTCCGCGTCCTCTTTTGTCTCCTACCCCCCCCTCCGTTTTTCCGTACACGCCTCCTGTCTGGATCCAGGAGATCTTCGCGAGGGCGAACTTAGACGTGGTGCGCGAGGCCAGGCAGACTTGCTGGCCAGACGACGTCATCCCCGTGAAGATGTGGGCGGGGCGGGGGGGTGAGGAGGTGGAGGAGAGGAGGAGGAGAAGGAGGAAAACGACGACGAAGTGGAGGAAGGACGAGGTGGAGGAAGCAGGAGAAGGAATGGGTGAAGAAGCAAAATGGGAAGGAAGAGGTGGAGGGGGATGATAAGCAGGCGGAACCATTACATGGGCGCATTACGTTGTCTTGCGTTGTGTTGCTCTGCGTTGATTTGCGTTGTATGGCATTGCTCCAAGTTGCTTGGCATTGCTTGGCGTTGCGTGGCATTGTTCTGCATGGCATTGCGTGGCATTGCTTGGAATTGGCTGACACTCCTTGGCCGCGAGGAGCCAAGACCAAGGAATCCCGGGAGGGCAGCCGGGAACCAAGGTCGAGGAACCGTTGTTTGGCATTGATTTGCGTTGATCGGCATTGCTTGGCACTGGTGTGCTTGCCTGGCGCTGCTTGGCATGAAGTTTCAGCGCCTGTCGTTGCTCGGCAGTTGTTTGGCTCTGCCAGGCAGCAAGAAACCTAGACCAAGGAACCCGAGGAAGGTTGCAGGGAATTGAGATCAGGGAGCTCCAGCAAGGCAGGAGGGAACCAAGACCAATTAAGCCGAGGAGCGCTGGGAGCCACCTGGGATAAGCAACGTCGCACCCACCGCTTCGTCGTAAAACGTGTAAGGACTTCGTGGGCTTAATTGGGGAAATAGATTTGCGAGGGATCCAACCCTTAGCAGCAACATCTGACATTTGTGGTGACACTCTCTCTGCACGATCCGTGTCACAGGTGTGCGAAAATGGGCTGGGGGCCCATGCAATTTGTTTTATTGGGGCCGTTGGCGGAACTGCCCATGGGGCACGAAGGGTTGTGCCGGAATGGGCGGGCCCCGGCGGGCGGAACGCGTGCGAAGCTGGCCGATTGGCATAGAAAAGGCAATCAACTAAACAGTTTATGGCCCAGCAATGACGTTTGTCCTCTGGGGTCCGCGTGGGGGTCCTCTTGGATTCCTCTTGGGCTGTCTTGGAGGTGCGGCGACGACGACGAGGGAGGAGGATCAGAAGTAGGGAGGTGAATAAGGCGGATGATGGAGGGGCCTCCGTGCTAATCGGTAGGGGGGAGCGGGCAACCCTGGGTCCCCATCCCCTCCCCGTGGGGGAAGGGATGCGTGAAAGGGAGGGGCTTCCCCTGTACGAGATGAGCTGATCTAGTAGTAAGGAATTGGCTAGAGTATTGTCTGGGATGGGCGGAGTCTGTCAGTTCGTCGCTCGACAGGCTCCGACAGGCCATCACGCACGCCGGCGGGGGAGGTGAATTCAAGGGGGGGCTTCCCGTAGTACGAATTGGGAGGATGGAAGGGTATCTTGAAGCATCGTTGATGCAGACTGGGTTCACTGTAGTCATGCTCCTTCACCTTCTCCCACTCCTCCTCATCCATCCCTTTTCCTTAACACATAGCTCTCCCCTGTCGCACCCCTAGACGCGGCGTCAGTAGGGCAATCGTTTGAAAAGTTTGCAGCCGCTTCAAGGATGGAGGGCGGTCCGTGTTCAAAATGTTGCTCTCGCCATAACGCCGCGCACATTCGCCTAGAAAGTTTCAACAGTTCCAAGGGCTGCATGGACGAAGTCCCGCTCTGGCAGGCTTCTGATTGCATGACGCAACAGGCACGTTCATTCGCGGTGCTGAAATCCCCGGGGTCGTGTTCTGGCACGAGTTGGTCTGTCAGGGCGCAACAGTCACGTTGATCCGCGACCGCTGAAGTCCCAGCAATGGTGTTTCAGTACGATTCAGGATGCTCAGACAGTTGTCTTCGAATGGGGCATTTCTCGCACTGAAAAGAGTTCTTGCAGCGCCCTATTTCGAGGGAGCTTGGAGGGAGGGTGAGTTGCGACATCGTTGATGCATCTTGGCTTTGCACACTGCTCCTCCACCTCCTCTTCCTCCTCCTTCTACTTCTCCTGCTCCTCCTCTTCCCCCTCCTTCTAATATTACCTGTCGTCCCTGCTCCTTTCTCCCTTTTTCACCCCTTCCTATCCTCTTCCTCTCTCCATGTTCGTCCCTTCCTCCGAGCTGCTTCCCCTGCCTCCTCCCCCTCTCCCTCGCTCCCTCCATCGCCTCACCAGAAACGTTCTGCCATTGTTTCTCGCTCTGGCTTCTTAAAAAGGTGGCGGCTGCCGCAAGCAGCCAAATCGAAGACGCAAACTCCGAGCATGTGCATACCTTTTTTGCTCCTGTGTTTCGGTAGATGCTACGAGCCTACAAGACGAGCACGAAAGTTCTCAGCAAATGCGTCCTTTTCGCAGCTGCTGGGACTGCAGACCATGCTCGACGCTCTGAAGTGTTTGGGCTGCCGGCTTCTACTGCCAGCCTCTCGTCCTCCCCCCCGGTGCCTGCCTCTCCGGCCGCTGGGCAGGCAACGGGTCCCGCGCCTCCTCCGACGCCCGATGCCTCCCCTCTCTCTCTCTCTCTCTCTCTCTCTCTCCCCTTCCCCCTCCCTCCCCCCATCCCTCCCTCCTTCCCTCCCTCTCCCTCTTTTCTCGCTCCTCCGTGGCTCTTCCCTCCTCCTTCTCTCCCTCCTTCCCTCCCTCCCTCGCTCCTCCTCCTCCCTCCTCTCTCGCCCCTTCCCCCCCCCCTTCCTTCCCCCCCTCTCCCTCCCACCCTGCCACCTCTCTCTTTTCAGCCGCCCCCAAGGTTCAAGGAGGCAGCCCAGCCACATCAGACCAAAACCATCGCCCCGAGGCCGCATCTTGCCCAAACCCCGCATCACCCAGCCCCCGCTACAGCCCCGGAGGCGCCGCAAGCGGCCAGTACCCCCTCCGACGGGGACCTCTGGGGCACCCGGAAATGTTTGTCCGAAGGCGGGACCGTCGATTTTTAGCATCTTCTGTTTTCCGTTTCCTCCCTCCCCCATGCCATCCGTCTTCCCCATGTTGCCGTCCTTCTCCTCTCCCTTCCCTCCACGACCCCGTATCATCCCCCCTCTCCCTCCACACTTACACAATATGAATACTAATCTCACTCCCCTGACTCTGTCGGGAGAGTGCCCAGTCATCTCTGCATACTGTTTTTTCACACCAGATTGCATTAGTATTTGTTTATCCGATGTGTTTTTTCAATCCGGTCGTTTCTGGGTCTTCAAAATCGTGCTCCCGCTGCAGCGCCGCCCTCATTTCCGCCCCCGTTCCCGCGCCTCCGGACGGCACTTGGCATTCGAAAGCGCTCGCATCGGGCAGGCACGGTTGCGGAGGACATGGAGTCAGCATTCTGGACAGGTTTTGTCCTCTCGTAGACGGGCCACTTGCCCTCCAAGTCATCCGGTGCCATGCCACGGTGTGCAATGCGGTGCTGTGTTGTGCACCATTGTGCGATGCCATGTGTCCCGTTGCTATGCGTTGTGATGCAATGTTTCGCTACGCAATGCCACACAATGCTATGACGTGACATGCTCTGCCGTGCTCTTCTTCGCCATGCTTTTCCATCCATCGCGTACCCTCTTGGGATCATTGCCCTTCTCGACATCCAACTGCGCTGATATATAGGAAATCCACGCCATGGTTAGGGATGGGAGGGAGGGGTAGGACGTCAGATGTGACGCGAGCGCACCTGGTTTGCCTCCCTCCCTCCCCTCCCCTCCTCCCCTCCCTCCTCTCCCCTCATCCTTCCGCCCAATCTCATCCCCTCTGCACTTCCCCCCATCGCGCCCCCCTCCTGCCCCCCGCCCCCAGCCCCCTTTTTTCTGCCAAATCGGCAGCGGCAGCGCCTCGGGCAGCTGCTGGCCGGTAGTAGCGCTGCCAGGCGTTGGTTCGCACCCCCGGGCGAGTCCTCCTTCCCCCCATCCCGCCCCCCTCCCCTCCCCTCCCCAGGATAATGTCGACGAGGGAAAGTAGTTGGTGGGAGAGCAGGAGGAGGAGGAGGAGCAAAAGGAGGACGAGGAGGAGGAGGAGGAGGAGGAGGAGGAGGAGGAGGAGGGGAAAAAGAGGAGGAAGTGGAAAGGAAGAAGGAGGAAGAGGAAATGTGGAGGAGGAGGAGGAGGAGGTGGATGGTGGAAGGTGGAAGAGTTGAGGAGGAAGATACAGGGGAGGACGAGGATGCTGATGATGATGCTGATTCGAGGAGGAGGAGGAGGAGGAGGAGGAGGAGGAGGAGGAGGACTAGGAGGAGGAGGAGGAGGAGGAGGAGGAGGAGGAGGAGGAGGAGGAGGAGGAGGAGGAGGAGGAGGGGGAGGAGGAGGAATTGGACGAGGGAGGAGTTATACAGGGTGGAGGGGGAGGAGGAGAAGAAAGAAGCAGCAGGAGGAGAGAGAGCAGGAGGAGGAGGAGGAGGAAGAGAATGAGGAGGAGGACGAAGGAGGAGGAGGAGAATGAGGAGGAGGAGGAGGAGGAAAATAATACTAATAATAATAAGAAGAAGAAGAATAAGAAAGAAGCAAGAGGAGAAGGATGAGGAGGAGGAAGAGGAAGACAAAGATGCAGAGGAAGAGGAGGAGGAGGAGGAGGAGGAGGAGGAGGAGGAGGAGGAGGAGGAGGAGGAAGGGGAGGAGGTCGCCCCTGGCCGCCCGCGCGAGGTACGCGCTGCGC
Source organism: Prorocentrum cordatum (assembly GCA_963575745.1). Taxonomy (NCBI): domain Eukaryota; class Dinophyceae; order Prorocentrales; family Prorocentraceae; genus Prorocentrum; species Prorocentrum cordatum. Next base: position 356,619 of record CAUYUJ010014025.1, read on the forward strand.
CCCGCCCAGGGCGATTCTCGGGTCCGACGGGCCGCTACGGACCGCGGGGCGCCGCCGACGAGCCGCCGCGCCCCCGCGAAGAGGCGAGGGGGCTGAGGAGGGAGGGAGGGAGGAATTAGTCATTCCTAACGCTCCCCTCGCCCTTTTCGGCTGCCCTGCCCACTCTCCTTTAACACAGTGCTGGCAGGGCTGAGCACTGACGCGGAGGGACCGTCTCCGCAGTTGTTCGCTTTTTTTTCAGAGCAAAGCATTGGTAGAGGAAAGCCGTGAATGGTGGCAATTGGCGCCGTGCAGTCTTGAAGGTCTGAGTTGTCGAGGCACGCTGGCACCCCTCCCTGCGGCCGTCTTCGTGCGCCGAGGGACCGTAGGGAGAGCCTCGGGCCCCCCCCATAGGCAATGGCGCCGTAAGGTGTGGAGTGGAGCCCGCTGCGCAAAACAAGTTAGTGATATGAGCCTCGGATAAAATAGCACTCGAACGCCTGGACTTCTGCTCAGCCTGGCTAAGGACTTTCGGCTTCCTGTGAGCCGCAATCCGATCGAGGTTTCCCTGCCGATTCTTATATGTCAAGAAGAGGGAGCGGGGGCGGCGTTGTTGACGTTCGCTGCGGGGTGAAGCTGAGCCGTGCCAGCCTCGTCGGCCAGCAGCCGGCCCCCTGGCTCCGCAGTGGGGCGCAGCCGAGGCCGGCGCCGCTCCACGTTCGCCCAGAGAGGAGGAGGGGGGAGGAGGAGGGAGGAGGAAAAGGCGGACGAGGAGGAGGAGGACGAGGAGAAAGAAGACGGGGGAGGAGGACGGGGGAAGGTGAGGAGGAGGAGGAGGAGGAGGAGGTAGGAGGCTGGAGGAAGAGAAGAAGGATGAGAAGGACGCGGAAGAGGCCCAAGAACCAGGGGACGGGGGAGGAGGACGAGCGAGGGTGAGGAGGGGGGCGTCGACAACGAGGAGGGGGGGAGGGGAGTTCCAGGATTTCCGCCGTCACGTCCTGATAGGGTTATCCTGGCGAAGGGCCCAGCCATATGTTTGTGGAAGCCGCCGTTGTGAGAACTGCCTTTGGTGGAGCGTCCTATGGGCACGACGCGCGCGAAGGGTGCGCCGCGATGGGGCGGGGCCGCCAGGCGGGCGCTGCCGCTGGGGCCTTCGGTGGAACTCCCCATGGGACCACGAAACTTACGCGGGGCGTGCCAAGGTGGGGAAGGGGGGGCGGAGAGCAAATCCATGCCGTTGGGTCGTTCGGTGGAGTTCCCTGTGCTACCACGAAACGTGTGAGAGATGTGCCAAGGTGGGGCGGGCGGTATGCGAACCATGCCACTGGGACATTCGGTGGAGCTCCCTGGGGGGCCACGAAACGTTCGAGGGGTGTGTCAGAATAGAGGGGGAGCGGCATGCAAACCATGTCACTGGGACATCGGGGCCACGAAAGGTGCGAGGGGTGTGCTAAAGTGGGGGCAGGGGCGGCACGCGAACCATGCCAGTGTGGCATTTGGTCGAGTTCCCGACGGCGCCACGAAACGTGCGAGGGGTGTGTCAGAATAGAGGGGGCGGCACGCGAACCATGCCACTGAGGCCTTCGGTGGAGTTCCCTGTGGGGCCGCGAAACGTGCGAGGGGTGTGCCAAATTGAACGAGGGGCGGCATGCGAACCATGACACTGGGGCCTTCGGTGGAGCTCCGTGTAGGGCCGCGAACCGTGAGAGGGGTGCCAAATTGGACGGGGGCGGCATGCTAACCATGCCACTGGGGCTTTCGGTGGAGCTTCCTATGGTGCCACGAAGCGGGCGGGGGTTCTGCCAAAGTGGACGGGGGGTGGCATGCGAACCATGCCATTGGGTCCTTCGTGGAGCTCCCTGTGGGGCCACGAAACGTGCGAGAGGTGTGTCAGAATCGAGGGGGGGCGGCATGCGAACCATGCCACTGGAGGTTTCGATAGAGCTCCTTGTGGGGCCGCGAAACGTGTGAGTGGTGTGCCAGAGTGGGCGGGGGGGCGCATGCGAACCATGTCATTGGGGCCTTCTGTGGAGTTCCGTGTGGGGCCACGGCGCGTTTGAGGGGTGTGCCAAGGTGATGCGAACCATGCCACTGGGGCCTTCGGTGGAGCTCCCTATGGTGCCACGAATCGCGCGTGGATTGTGCGGACGGGGGGCAGCATGCGAACCATGCCACTGAGGTGTGCCAGTGTGGAGGGGTGTGCCATAAAAGAAGGTGGGCGGCATGCGAATCATACCACTGGGGCCTTTGGTGGAGTTCCGTATGGGGCCACGAAGCGGGTGAGGGTTGTGCCAAATTGAGGGGAGCGATGGGAGGAGGGAGGAGGGTGAAAAGGAAGGGAGGAGGAGGAGGAGAGGAGAGGAATCGAGAGGAGTCGCGGGGATTGTCTCTTCAAAACGAGGTTCCAAAAACACCACGTGGGAGTTGATGCTAGACGAGAGCAGCGGGATTTTCCATGGCAGCGCATTGGGTATACGCTGGCGGAAAAAATCGCGGACGGCATCTGTCATGCCGCAGAGGTCATTCACACCGCCCGTGGTCCCAAGGCTGTGAAAACAAAAAACGCGAAGGGTCAAATGTGCAATTTCCACAGGGAGTTGCGCTGCTCAAGATTCGCCTCTAACCATGGATCACTGCCGCCAATCATCTTGCATGGGGCATGTTTGTTGTTTCCCGACGCAACTTGGATGAGGGCGAGGGCCTCGAGACCGACTTTGCTGTATGATTTCCGGAGGAGGTTTTTCATTGCCGACAAATTCAGAGAAAATGAATGCAGGTGCCCCCCCCGCACCCCCACATGTCCGTGCTCGTGAAACAGAGCAAGTTTCATCAAATTCCTCCATTACCCTATTCGCCAAAGTTCGACGAAAGTTTGGAATTTTTGGCTCTGAAGGGGCGCGCGCCACCTCCCATTCCTGAATTCCCTCGCCGGGACCACCGCGGAGAAAAGGAAGAGAAGATGGGGTGCTGGCGCTAAGCCAGAGGGCACCCTAATTGCTGGTTACTCCAGCGGTTCTGGGCCACCCGAGGCATCCGAAGCTGCTGGCTCAACACTTGCTCCACTCCGGGCGACTCCGCCAGAAAACGCCGCCAGACAGTTCAAGGCGCCCCCGCCTGGGGTTAGATCTCGGTCTCGACCTGCAGCGCCGCCGCCGCCAGTTCCACTCGCAATTGCGACTGAGACTCCGGACGCACTCCATGAACAGCCTGACCCCGCGGTCGGTTCAACCGATAGCGATGGGATTACAGGCGAGCTTTTCACTTGGAACTTGCTAATGGCGGGGACAGAAAGGAGGCCGCGCCCGTGCCCAACTTATTCGGGGGCGAGGACCCCAACCCGATGCCAACGCACCTAGCGCCCAGGCGCCAGATCCATAGATGGCCCCCGCACCGTCGCAAGAAGAAGCTCGTCCAACGGAAGACAAACAGCCGGACGGCCCGTTCTTTGAGCCACCGCCCGCGGAAGACCCGACGGATGATTGGGGCGAAACGACAGCCTTGTCGCCAGTCAAGATTGAGATTCGTAGAGCGCTGCGGGAGGTTTGGCAAGTGCAGTTTAGCCCATGCCCAACATCATCAATTTAGTTCGCAGCATTGACTCCCACCCCGTGGACCTTAACATACTCCGCTCACATACTCGCGCCCAGGGGTCACGCTATTTGCGAGGGGTCGAGAAGCATGGGCTTTATGCGATCGATCTTGGATCTCCGAATCGGCGTGAATTGAATTTCGGAAGGGTCCATAGAGGCTATCCAGGAAGACATGGGTGCAAATTTCGACCCCGACGCACCGCTGCCCGGGGCCCCTGCTCGGCCGATGCCGCGGGAAGTCGCGCTGGAGGACATTGCCCGATTAACCGGCGGTGATCCTACGGCCGCGGGGCCAGGAGCCCGAGGGCATGGTCGGCTTAGCCAGCGGTGACCCTCATGCTCGTGCTCCTGAACCAGCGCCCGTGGACTCCTCCGCCCCAGCAGGTTTGGGAAGCTTTCCACCTGCTGAACAAGTTGAGGTTGAGCGAGTCGAAGAAGAACCGCTGGAAGAGGAAGCGGCCGCGGCTGCCGAATCCGGCTTACTCGGGAGAGGGCGGCCGAAACAGTTCGACGCTGTCTATGAGCCCAAAAATCGGAGCCATGGAAAGAGAAGAGGCACCCAGCATGCGGGGCTTAGCCTCGGATGGCCAGGGCGACCTGGGAGCACCGAGCAACGACGGGCAGGGCATGTGCGAGGCTGCCGGCGCGAGCTCAACCGGCGCCGAACAGGAGGTCGCCCTACCCGCTGAATTCCCCCGACGGGGGCGACGCCAGACAGCTCGCGCCGAGACGACAGACAGCTCGCGATGGGGACGACGCCACTAACGGACCAGGATTGGCCGAGAAGCACGTTTGCAGAGGCGGCCCACCCGCGCATCCAGACAGGGCGCAGTTACCCCTGGGAGCTCCACTCCCTCAGGGCCCACAGCCTACATGCGTCGCCCTTTCGCGATGGCCGGAAAAATGTTGTTTTTGACGACGGAAGAGCAGGGGTGCGATCATCTGCGAGACTCCGCCCATCTTTCAGAGCGACGTCGAGCGGGCCCAGCTCCATTCGGTGCACGCGCGGATTTTTTGGGGGATGGCGATCCTTCTCCGAGAGTTTTGCGAAGCTGCAAAGAGATGGATTCGATCGCGAGACGGCCGCAGTGCAATGCAGGGTTTAATCAGGTGTTCGCCAGTCTCCGCACAGATCTTCGGGCTAAAAGCAAGCGACGATTACTTGTTCTGCGATTTGATCAGTAATCTGTTGCAGCGACCAGTAGACGACGACTCGCGAGACAGATCGAGCAATTTCCAAATTTGGTATTGATCAAGGCTCTCCAGGGGCAGTCGGCGTTCGTCGTCGACGTCGAACGTGCGCGTGCCCCCATGCGAGTCCAATGGATTGCGAGAAGTGCACGGCCCGTTGTTGCACGCAACATCGCTGAGGCCAGCGGTCGCAGCAAGGAGGCATTCAGTGCCCGGAGGCGCCGCTCGGCCACTGCAACTTGACGTGGCTGCCCCCCTTCGCGGCCAGAGGCATGCCGGACGAGGCGATTACAGAACGTGGGCGTGATCCCACTCTGACTGAGCCCCCTTGCGCATCCCGCCACGGATGACCCGCGCCCCCGCGCCACGGCCCTCCCAGCCGGTTCAGCCAGTCGAGCAGAGCCCAGCGCGCTGCCGCCCAAGGGGGGGGGGGCCTGGATTGAGCAAGAATTTCCGGCACGTCCACGCAGATCATCAGGCCAAACGGGAGCGCGCGATGAATTTCAATCCCAGAGTGCCCCCGCGCCAACGTCGACTCTCCCTGGGCGGGGCGTCGGTTTCGAACCGGCGCCCCAGATAGCCCGGTAGTTCGAAAACCATGGAGTTGTCTCGCACCCAGGCGGGGGGAGGCGACATTTGGGTCTGCGCGATCAGACACGGGCGAGCCTGCTCACCACCATTCCCCCGGATCGGATCGCTGCGCATCCCCAGTCAGACGAGCGTGCACCTCCATGAGTTGTCGATGGTTCTCGCGAACGCCCATGATGCAACCGACGACGGAGCCGTGCTCGCCGCGCCTCCCCGGAAGGAAGACGGCCGCATCTCGCGCGCCCATTTCGTTTCATTCCCGGCCCCGGATTTGGCGCCAAACGAAACCCTTTTTCATTGGTGGAGCAGGAGGCTCGCCCAGGCCCGAGGCAGCGCGGCGCGGAGTCGGCCACGGAGGCCGAGGGCTTGGTTGCCAGATCGGCCTGGGAGACGCGCGAGAGGCCAGGGCCTTCCGCTGCCACTGCCGCGGCCAAGAGAAACTCGAGCTTGCACGCCAGGTCCAAGCGGCAATGAAGGACAAATCGAGAGATCCGCCCGAGGAAGTCCCAGGCAGGCATAGCGCATCTTCGCCTCGAGCTCAGCTCAGTGCGTTCGCGGGATGCGTGGAATCCCACCGATAAGCCCCCCGTCAGAAATTTGCAGTATGTTCGCTTCTTGGAGCCGTTGAAGAGGAGGCTCGCGGCGCGCATGAGGATCCAAGGAGACCTTGCTCCAGCGGCGGCGACACCAGTGGAAGCTGATCGACCAGTTCTCAGTGCCCAGGTCACGCACCCCGCGTTGGCGGTATTCGATTGGAGGGGAGTGAGGGTAGGTCGCGGTTCCTGCAGCGGTTTGGCAGGCGCGAGAGATGTCGGTATTTTACGCAGTAAGCGCGATACCCACGACGGCGTGACCTTCTCAGGAGGCCGCTGGCATAACCGCTAACCCACAGAGCCCCGCGCCCGCGGATCCCGAACCACGGGGGAATGATCCGTCCGCGCTTTTGGGCGCCTTCCGCGATTGGCCGCACCGGACTTCCAAATCGGCCACGCGACGCAGGAACGTTCTCCAGGCAATCGAAACAGGAGCGCCTCTGGCGTTGGGCCAGAGAGAGTCCGCACGCGCGGCTGAGCCGCCCGTGCCGGTCATTCTCGATGGCCCAGATGACAGCGATCATGAAGTCGCGTTCCCGTTCACGTCCCGTTGCGGCGACCTCCGCGCACGCTTCAAGTCGCACCGCGGGAGCAGAATTCGCCGATGGAAAAGGGATTGGAGCTTTAACGCCCCGTGGCTCGAGTGACGAGCCTCCGCCCAACGTGGCCGAGGATCCCACTGTCACGATCTTCGCGAAGATGCCCGAACCGCGCGCGAAAAGCGCGGCGCGCCAGCACATGATGGAGCGTTTGACGAAAGGCAGCGATGAGGATATCGCAACGCCACCCCAGTACCTCATCATCTGCGTTGACCACTCCTGGAATAATCCAATTTTGCAATCTGAATTGAGACCCCATGGAGCCCTTGGGACAATCAATGAGCGCATTGCGAAACACGTGTCGGAAGGCTGCTTTTTTCCTTCCAGCTGGGGACGTCAATCTGGAAGCGCCATCCGGGCTCGAGCGCTGCCCGAGACAGCGGAACACGGGCGCCTGCGCTGGGCGCGGCGGCAAGGGCGGCAATGGAGAGCCCGGATACAGTTGAGGCGTACACCAAAGATCCGGGTTTGAACAGCAGGTTTCAGATACGCAACCTCGCCCCGAGTAACCCTTGCATCGTGAAACTCGGAGCCAGATCAACAGGCGCGAAGGAGCGGCAGGAGACAACGCCGAGCACCGGGGGCAGATGGCGGCAAAGTAAGATGAGCAAATTGCAACGATCGCCTTTGGCTTTTTTTCGCGTACATGGAGTGCGGAAGACCCATCGTCGGATTAACCGAGAATGTAGACTCAATGGATGCGGGCGGTATCGTCGGCTCAACCCGTGGCACGACAGATCCTACCGCCTTGGCGTCACCTAGAGAGGCAGGCACCGAGGTCACTGCTGCCTGAGCCAGTGACGTTGCCCCTGGCGCTGCTGCGCCAGTCCCATCAGCGCGCCTGCGCCCGGCGCCGTCGCTGACTTAGTCCGCGGCGATGCTCTGGTGCTGCGATGGACATTAACTTTGCCCCTGATGCGACTGCTGGTTCAACCAGTGGTCCATGGCCTCTCCAGCAGGATTTGTCTCTTCCACCAGCGCTGCCTACTCGTCGCCCCAGCGACCCGCCTGCGCCGAGCAGACCGGCTCCCCGCCGTGCCGGCGAGTCGCCACCGCCGAGGGTCAGCTGCACAAGTGAGCCTAACCCGAGTAAGCGATTAAGGACCCCCCCCCCCCTCTCCGGTGAAAGGATAACGCACCCGGCACCCGGAAGCGTTATCCTGGCACCAGGAGGGGGTACACCAGATCGCATTCGCATTCTTATTCTCATTACAATTCTAATTGGGATGCCACCCGAGGCGGGGCGCTGGAATTATTCATTTTCCTTCCATTTGCGCGGTGCTAATAATATCGCTCGGCGAAAACCCCCCAAAATAATTATTTAATCGCTTCGCTCATTCCGCCGGCCCATATTGTCGCACCGTTGCGGGCTAGCCGAGTTTTGCGGCCTCTTGGGGGCCTTTTTGGGGCCTCTTGGGGCCTCTTTTGGGCCTCTTGGGCGCCTCTTGGGGCGTCTTGGGGGCCTCTTGGGGGCCTCTTGGGGCCTTTTTGGGGCCTCCTGGGCGCCTTCTGGGGCGGAGGGCTCGATTTTTCAGTTCTCTGTATCCCTCTTGAGCCCCTCTTGGGCCCGTCTTGGGGCCTCTTGGTCCGTCTTGGGCGGCACTTGGGCCGTCTTGGGGGCCCTCTTGGGCCGTTTCGGGGCCGTCTTGGGAGCTTCGTGGGCCGTCTTGGAGCGATCTTGGGCGCCTCTTGGGTCGTCTTGGAGCGTCCGGAAGCCGAAAAAGCCAGAACGCCAAAAACATCGGAAAAAACCAATGAAAATCAACGATTTTGGCCTCTTGGGGCTCTCTTCGGAGGCCTCTTGGAAGGCTCTTGGGGCGTCTTGAAGGCCTCTTCGGCTGTCTTGGGGGTCTCTTGGGCCGTCTTGGGGTCATCTTCGGCGCCTTGGAGCGCTCTTTGAACGTCTCGGGGGCCTCTTGAGCAATCTTGGGGGCCTCTTGGGGCACTCTTGGCGCGCTCAGGGCGGCCTGAGAGGCCGCACCCAGAAGGAAAACCATCTCTGAGTTGAACCGGGCGGGACCTTCCCAGGCGGCGGGCGGGGTACTTTTCGCCGGGGGACCCCCAGGGGCCGCCCCGCGCGCGCGAACTAGTACAATACAATTGTTAACCAGTTACCGGAGATCTTAGCACGCCTCTGGCCCGTTGGGCCGGCGAATTTAATTACGGCGCGGTGCTAATGATAACGCCGGGGGGTTCCTTAATTGCTTCTCCGGGTTAGTTAGCACTGGGATGATCCTGACGGAGGCTCCATCGGTCTCCCCCGCATCGGCGGAATCCTCAATCCAGCGCCGCGTAGGAAAAGTGATCTATAGAGGGAGTACGACCATGATGAAGCCGGAGACTGGGACGCGAGCCGACGTTATTTCGCGGGCCCCAACTGGTGCATCCACAACGAGCAGAAACAGAAATGGCAACGGTGGAAATTTTCGCGCTTGTAATCAAAGGCGCCGCCCCCACGAGCATGACCGAAGCCGCGAAGGCGACGGGAGAGGAACATGGTATCACGCTAAGATGGGAGACTGGGCACAGGAAGGAAATGATGTCTGAAAAGAACGTGCGGCTGAGCCATGCATTGTCACGGAGTTGATCATGAAAAAACGGCAATGTCCCTGACACAGAGCATGACTCTGAGCTGGCGCGCCGTTTCAAGAGCCTGCCAGTAATAGCTGCCATCCCGCCTCGCGCGGCCTACTCAACCCGCTCCGGTGGGAGTCGATGCGATTATTTCCTCGCCGTCTCTTGCCGCCGCCGCCGATATCATTGGTCACTGCTGATTATTGGTCATTGTACATCCCGCAGCCACCTATGAGGCTATAGCTAGGTGGAAAATTGGCGCGCCCTCGGCCGGCCCGGCCCCCACCATGCGCATACTTGGTTGCGCGCCTTCGCTTAACGGCTTCTTGGCTTGGCCATGCCGGTTTCTTTGATCAGTCCCCTGAAGAGGTCGGCCCCACTATATCAGAGTCTTCTAATAGTCTGGCAAGTAGCTGTTTGCAAAGACCGATGAGTAGGGGATTCGGGACGGAAGGATGCATCGTGTCATCGTTGGAGCATGTTTGGTTGATTCTGGACCACCTCCGCCTCCGATCCTCCCTTTCCCCCTCTCCTTCACCTGACCGCCCGTGTCGTCCATCTTCTTCTCCCCATTCCCCCCCCGCCACTTTCTTCGTCGCCATCATTATCCTTCCTCCCCTTCCCACTCCGACCCCTTCTCATGCCCCATCACTTTCTCCTAGAATCCTCATACTCACGCTCTCTCCGCCACGCCGTCAGCCGCGCCCGTGGGCCGGGCATTGCGCGTGAGACTTCTTTGCGAAAGCATCGGGGTGGAGGGGCGGTCGTTTTTTTTAATTCGGCGTTCGTTCTAGCGCCACGCACAATCGTTGCAAACATTTCCAGCATTTGCACGGATGAGAGGCCGTTTTAAACATGTGGTTTTCGCGTCAGCGCCTCGCGCATTCGTTTTCAACCAATCGAATAGGTAAACGGATTGATGGTGAGATGGTTTTCCACATGCGGTTCTCGCCTCATCGCTGCGTTCATTCGCTTCAATAGCCCCTAACCGGTACAAAGATGGAAGGTGGTTCGGCTGCTTATTGTTGCTTGAGATTCGTTCGCAAGTGTTCAGGCCGATGTTCCAAACAGTGGGACAGCTACACACATGGAGTGAGTTATCGCATGATACTCCCGCTAATGCTATCCAGATAACCGTGGATCATGTACAGCACTTACACGGATGGAGGGCATACCAGTTACACGGATGGAGGGCATATCAGTTATAAGACAGGGTTTGAGTTGGACGATTTGTTCAAGTTGATCTTTCCATTTTCTCGCGTTGCTTCCAACTAGAAAGATGGGGGTGTACAAAACGGGGTTTCGCCCGAGTGGCAGGCCCTTTGGGCCCTAGTCGTTCGAACGGGACGCTTCCCACAGCGGGAACATGTTTGTGGGAATTCATGAGGAGGGAAATGGAGATGGGACGGGGTACTGCAGCATCGATGGTGCACCCTTTGGTCCCCTCATTCCCCTCCTCTTCCTCCCCCTCTTCCACGCCTGCAACAGCTGGGGTAACAGTGGTCCTGGCTCCATCAGGGGTTGCCATCCAATTCCCGCTCCCCGTACCCGTCGAAAGATCGACGATGCGGTGGTGCGGTGGGGGTAAGGGAGTCAGCTGCCCTCCTCTCAGCTGCCCTCCTCCTCCTCCTCCTCCTCCTCCTCCTCCTCCTCCTCCTCCTCCTCCTCCGCCTCCTCCGCCTCCCTCCGCCTCCGCCTCCTCCTCCGCCTCCTCCTCCTCCTCCTCCTCCTCCTCCTCCTCCTCCTCCTCCTCCTCCTCCTCCTCCTCCTCCTCCTCCTCCCCCGCCTCCTCCTCCTCTGGTCGGGTCTGGCTTAGGCCCGCCTGATGGGCCCGCCGCCCGCCGCCTCCTTTCACCCCCCCCCCGTCCCTCTCCCCCCCTGCCGGCATGGAGGGGCGGCGCCCGCGGCGGCGCTGATTCCGCCGACGCACTGCGCCCTCGCCCGCCTTCCGCGTGGAGTTCTCGCTGGACCACTGGACGCCGTGCTGCGCGGCCCGCAGCGCCTGCCGGGCGGCGGCCAAGCCACCAGCGCAGCGCGCGGCGCCCGCGCAGCACGCCGCTGGACGGCGGCCGCGGTCCCGTGAGCCCGCAGCCTATGGGCGTCATGGGCGGTGCGTGGCCTTGGGGACGGCCATGGCGCGACGGATCAAGGTCAAGCACCTCGCGGTGTGATCGACCAGCGCGGGGTGCCATACTGCGACGCGCGCCGTGTGCTGCCCGCGCCGACGCTGGCTCGCTGGCGGCGCCTGGCCAGCGCGGCGCTCCGCGACCGCTCGGGAGGGGGCGCCCCCCCTTTGCGTCATGTACATCACGGCCACGGTGGAGCATTTGCTGGTGCTCGTGGAGTCGGTTGTCGCCGTCTCGTTCGTGGCACGGGTCCTGTTCCCTCAGGACCCCCGTTCCGGAGCGCGTCGCGGTGGGTTTCGACGAGCTCGCGCGCGCCCTCCGAGGAGGCCCGAGGCCCCCGCGTCGGCGCGCGCGGGCGCCTGCGCGACCGAACGCCCGCGCAGAGGCACGCTGATCCTCCTCCTCCTTCTCGTCCTCCTCCTCGTCCTCGTCCTCGTCCTCCTCCTCCTCCTCCTCCTCCTCCTCCTCCTCCTCCTCCTCCTCCTCCTCCTCCTTCCTCCGGAAACTGCACCTACGAATTCGGAGCATGACAGTTTCACGTCGCGGTAAGTATTTGGGCGTGTATGTTGGGCCTGGAGGATTGGAGAAATCTTGGTCGGGCCCTCGTCGAAAGTTTCTCCAGAGGACCTCGCATGTAAGGAGCCCCCGGCTGAGCATGGCGCAGAATATACAGGCATATACTGTGTTTGCTTTCCCTGTGCTCTCTCATGTCAGCCAAGTGTACCCCGTCCCCAAGAGTATCCACGACGCCGAGCACATCTGCTTGCAACGACTCACAGCGGGCCCTTATCATGCTATACCTTCTAACCTTCTGCCGCAGATTGACTATTTGGGTATTCGGGCGGCTCCCCGCGCCCTGTCTCCGAGCTGTCGTGCTGCCATGTTCCGCGCTGCGGCCAACAGTCGTGAGTTTGGTGACGCCCAGGCCCGTTTTCATCGTATACGGCATTATGATATTGATGTTCTGGCAATCCCTCGCCATCGAGACTGGCTTGAATCGAGTATCACATACAACATGATCCAAAATTACAACAGCATCGTCAGCATGAGCCCGGAGCTAGGCCAAGAGGAGATCCCCGACGTCCAGGCGAAGGTTACGACATGTCTTGCTCGACTTCTGAATCTAATCTCCCCAGCGCTGCCAGTCTCCTGCTTCCTTGGATTCGTTATTTTCTCCCTGGGGCCCCCATGCCTGTTGCCGAACGTGTAATTTTAAATACGAAACTCGCCTCCCAGAAGTTGGGGCCATTCGTTTGCACTGCCATCCTTAAGTCTGTGTGCAATGGATGGCCGACCACACGCAGGTACAGGATGTGCACGCGACCCTGCAGGTTTGGCTGCGGCGCGGAGGCGGGAGACAGGATCGATCATTTGTTTAGTTGCCCCCTCGTTGTCTCCCTCTTGTGTCGTCTGTTCCGTCCCCTTCCCCGTTGCTTTCCTCAATGGGTTTTCTCGCGACGCATTTTTGTACATGATCTTAGCTCTCGAACGATGGAGGGGCTGCACGCTTGTCTCCTGATGCATGATATCCTTCTCTCTGTTTACAACACACTCCAGATACAGGACCGCCAAGGCCCCGACGGAGTCGAGAGCATGATCCGAGCTCGCGCCAGAGCGATCGCAAGACGGTCGGCTCGTGCTCGTGCGACGCTCTCCGGCTAGATTGTGGGCGATGTATGAGTCCTTGAGTGCTTGGTTATAGCCCCCATGAGGGGAAGCGGACATTGGCCCCCGGACGGGCTCCCTTGAGGCGGTGCGCTCCTCCTCCTCCTCCTCTTCCTCCTCCTCCTCCTCCTCATCGTCATCATCCTCGTCCTCGTCCTCGTCCTCATCATCCTCATCCTCATCCTCACCCTCATCCTCATCCTCATCCTCATCCTCCTCATCTTCCCATGCCATCCTCCTCCTCCTCATATTTTTCCTCCTCCTTCCTCCTCGTCCTTCTCCTTCTTCTCCTCCTCTTCAGCCTCCTCCTTCTCCCCGTCCTCCTCCTCCTCCTCTTCTTCCTTTTTCTCCTTCTCCTGTTCCTCCTCTTCCTCTTCCTTCTTCTCCGTTCCCCTCCTCCTCCTCCTCTTCTTCCTTCTTCTCCTCCTCCTCCCCCTCCTCCTCCTACTCCTCCTTCTCCTCCCCTCATCCTCCTCCTCCTTATCCTCCCCCTCCTCCTCCTGTTTCTCTTCCTCCTCCTCCTCCTCCTCCTCCTCCTCCTCCTCCCTCCTCCTCCCTCCCCTCCCCCCCCCCCCCCCCTCCGAACAAGTGCCCCGCATCTCTGTCCGCCCCTTGTCCCTCTTCGCGCCCCCCCCCCGCGCGCGCCGGGACGAGGCCGGCCAGCTCTGCTCCGGCGCGGGCCGCACCGGCCAAGCGCCCGGCCGCCAGGAGCCCCGGGGGGCGTTGGGGAGGGGGATGCGAGGGGCAGCGGGGCGCGAGGAGGAACGAGCGTCGGACCCAGACCCCCTCGAGTAATGAAAAAGTCATGACGGGAGGTTTTTCGCAATTTTCGGCCTCTGGGGGCCCTCACCGGGCCTCGGGCCCGGGAGCGTCAAAAGACGACTCAGGATGACAAACTGGTCCTGGGGAAGGGGTCGAGAACTCTGGGGTCGACGTAATGGAAAAATCATTACGTCGGGGGTCTGGGGAGAGGAAATCTCCCCCCTCGTCGTCCCCCGTCCCTCCCCTCCTGCCTCCTCCTTGTGCTTGGCCTCGCCGTCCGTCCTTCGGCTGCGGCATTGGCGAGGTCCGGGCGCAGTGGTGTCTCCTCGGGGTCTTCGCGCTTTTCCTCGCAGGCGTCGTGGCGGCGGCGCTGGTTTGGCCTGGCCAGGGGCGAAGCGCATGGCTGATTCCAAAGCCATCCTCCTCCTCCTCCTCCTCCTCCTCCTCCTCCTCCTCCTCCTCCTCCTCCTCCTCCTCCTCCTCCTCCTCCTCCTCCTCCTCCTCCTCCTCCTCCTCCTCCTCCTCCTATTTGTGCTTCCCCGACGTCCACCCCCTCTCCTTCCGCCTCTCCCTTCTCCAGCCGTTTTGCGTGCCCCTGCCCCGCGTTCTCCACACAGCGCCCGGGCCGCTATTTGCCCTGAGCGAGCGTTTTGGGCCTGGGGCCCTTGTTTTCCTCATGCCCCCGCTGCTACCGCTGACCGACTGACAACAAGCGAATCGGTTTTGAAGCGCCGACAGCCAAAACGAGATGACTCAGGGCGGGACGAACAAAGGATGCGAGGGACGCAGGAACTATGATAGCCTTTTCCTTCGCGCCTTCCCCCCTCCTCCGCTTTCCTCCTCCGCTTCCGTACCTTCGCATCATATTGTCCCTGCCGCGCCCCCTACGATGCGCAATCATCCATAAAAAATGAAAGAGACGTCTTCGATCTACGATGCTGGTGGACTCTATATCTCACAAGCGTCGTCTTGCTTCCGATGTCCGTCGAGAGTTCGGCCCGCACGAATTTCACCAGCGTGCTTGCACATCACGTCCGAGATCGAGTGTCAATGGTCACGTTTGCGCGGCAAGGAGGCAGCGTGGAAAGGCGAAGTGAGGATGCGCCCAGGTGTTGCGCCTTGCCCAAACTATGTTTTAGGCTGTTCAATGTGCGTCGGAACATTTCCAACACCATGTTTTCGCCGCCCCTGCTTTCCGCAGGAGACTTCCTCACCAAAGAGCCATGCGGAGGTCACACGTTGCAAGCCCAGTTAGCCATACTCTTGTGGAGTCGTGCCTCACGCGGTTTTTACATGTGTGCGGGTTTTACGGGCCCGCTGTTATATTTGTGCAACGTGTATGACCTCGCGAGTGGATGTCCATCTGTGCTGTTCGAGCTTCGCCCTTCTCTTGTAGAGCCCATTGTGTGACAGTTTGTTGTGTATTGCCATGCATGTGTGCTGGTGTTCGCGCACACACGTGTTATGTATAATGCATTACATCGTTTGATATGTTCTCGCGGGCTCTTGGATCGCGTGTCGTTCGTCATGGTCGTTGAATAGACGATTCGCAAGATTTGTCGCAGCTGAACTGCCTAAGCTCCTACCCCACTGAGGAAGATCGCACCAACCTAGTCTCCGTGCGCGACGATGTTTGTTGTCTTCGATTCCGCGCCCCCAAACTACACCTCCTCGCCCAGCCCCCGCGGCTCGGAGCGAGGCCGGCGGGTGCCGTGCGCTGACCGACGCCGTGGGCGGTTGCGGCAAGGTCGGTCGGCGCGCACGGCGAGTGGCAGTGAGTTTCAAAAGAAGTGGGACATGGAAAGACCGTTGAAGCAAAACTATTTGCAACAAGTGTTGCGGAACTGCTTCGCGTGACCCTCCATCCACACCCTGGCCTCAACATTGAGCCAGCTTTCCCGCAGAAGCGGGGCTGGACAAAACATTGAAACCAACGCCCCGAACGCAAGGCATGCCAATGTGAAGTCGAGGGGGTGGAGGGTGGAGTTCAGTTGTTGCTAGCCCGGTGGCTTTTATCGCAGAGGTCTTTCTGTCCACCCGATGTGCTCGGACGGGGCCAGGACGAAGATAAGTCCTTTCCAGAGCGTTCCAAAAGGCTTTTCGGAGCGTTCCGGAGCGGGCCGTGGCGCCCGAGACATCCTCCAGGACCGGCGGATCTCAGAGGTTCTCGACCCATCCTCACCCGCATTTGTCCTCGCCCATCCCATGCCCATGCCCATCCCCAGGAGGAGGAGGAGGAGGAGGAGGAGGGGAAGGAGGAAGCTGAGGAGGAGGAGACGGAGGAGAGGGAGGAGGAGAAGGAGGAGGAGGAGGACATCAGCATTAGCATCATCACCAACATCATCATCAGCATGATCATCAGTGGCATCAGCATCGTCATCGTCATCATCAGCATCATCACCATCATCATCATCATCGTCAGCATGATCATCATCATCATCATCATCATCATCAGCAGCAGCAGCAGCAGCAGCATCGTCATCATCCATCTCCGTCTCCTCCTCGTCCTCCACCTCTTCCTCCTCCTCTTCCTCCTCCTCTTCCTCTTCCTCCTCCTTCTCCTTCTCCTCCTCCTCGTCCTCGCTCCTCCTCGCTCCTCCTCCTCCTCTACCTCCTCCTCCTCCTCCTCCTCCTCCTCCTCCTCCTCCTCCTCCTCCTCCTCCTCCCCCTCCCCCTCCCCCTCCCCCTCATCCTCATCCTCATCCTCATCCTCATCCTCATCCTCATCCTCAAGCCCTGGCCCGAGGTCCCAGGGCATGAGGGCCAGTTCCGCAGCCCTCATTTTCTGCCTCACATCGGTGCTGCGATGTGCGACCACCCGCATGAAGATTGCGCAATGGAACCCTCTCTCTCTGAGCGACTATGACAGGAGACTCGAGGTGGCACAACAGCTACGATTCGCGGATGTGGTGCTGCTTGCAGGCACAACGGTGAAGAAGCAGCGAGATGCACTCACATACCATGACGTGTGCCTCCATGAACAGTTCATTATGATCAAGTTTGGTTGGCAGGGACCACGAGGAGCGATGGTCAACAAATCTTGTGGAGTGGAGATATGGTTGAATCGGAGACGATTTCGACGGGCACAGCTGGTACACTTCTGGGCAGTCCCTCAGGGGCTACAAGGACGACTGGGCGCGGTACGAGTGAGATCAAGCCAGCACGACTTCACCTTTGTGGTCAGCTATTTCCCCCCGAGGTGCACAGACGCCAAGAGTATTCCAAAGTATGAGGCGACGGTAAGGAAGCTGGTTGAACAGTTACAACAGATTGCTGCGGGGACCCCCAATCGTTCCACGATGATCGCGGCGACGGATCTAAATGATGGCTTGGGTATACGGAGTGTCGATGGCATACAGCAAGAAGTGGACAGTGAGAGTTTGGGGCCCCATGGACGCAGCATAGAACATCAAGCGGGCACCCACTACCGCGACTGGATGGAGCAGAACAGCCTGGGCGCGATTACGAGCTGGTATCCCTGTGGCCCGACATATTACGGCCACCGCAGCGGCAGCCATATAGATCATATGGTGATATCCGCCCCTTGGATGTGCCGTGTGCAGCGCTGTGTTGTCGCGTATTCCCTGACAAGACGGGTACGTGCGATACCTAGTGTGGCGGTGCTGGATCATATGGTTATTGTTGCGGAGCTGGACTATGAGCTCACGTACAGCGCGCCTGTCAATCAAGGCGTACATTGGGACTACCTATCACTGGGACGTGCGATGAATGACGAGGAAGAGGCACTACAGTTCCGAGAGGAGGTGGAGGGGGCACTGGCGAAGCAATTACACGAGGACGGGCACCTAGAGGTGGACGCCTGGATGCGCGCCCACACGCTCGAGACAGCCTGGGAAAAGGTGGTGACGACGATCCGCACGGCTGCCCAAGCTCGGCACAGCACGACACGTCGACATCGGCCGCAGTGGTACGTAGAGATGGCGAGAGAAATGGAGGCTGCGCTGAGGGCTCGCACCAGAGCACGTGACAAGCTCGACGGCGACCTGGACAGCATCCGACGACTGCGACAAGGTACGCGACGATGCAAGCAAGCTAGGGTGACCATCAAGAGGGAACGACAGAGTGAGCTGAATCGCGAACTGGAGGAGGCACTACGAAGTAACCGAGAAGATCTGGCCTGGAGGATCAGTTTTCAGATGGCGGGCAATGGATTGGGACCACGGAAGCGGAATCATTACATACTACCTGATGCCAGGCCTGACCTACAAACGTGGACGGAGGACTTGGCACTGAGTGGACGGGAGGGTGGGATGGAGGCCATTGCCACCACCACGGAGGAGTTTATTGGTGCAGCGGCCGCCCACGGCTATCCATTCTACCCCGAGATGGAGCACTGGGAGCAGGCCAACCGTGACCTGGATGGAGTAATTGCGAAGTTATACCAAGGACGACGCCGACGTGCAGCACCACCGTGGTCACTACCGATGGAGGTCTGGAGTACTCTTCTCACCTGCCGCGCGCCCCGACGTACTACCAATGACCAACCAGCGGTGGCGGGTGCTTACCTACAAGAGTGTCTACTGGCACAACTAGCGGGAGTACGACAACACAGTCGACTCAACGCCTGGTGGAACCTATCGCAGACGCATCAGGTAAGCAGGCAGAATCACAAACCACGGACGGGGGGGACACGACTACTACACGGGCTCTGCAGTTTCGGCAAGGCGTGGGCGGGGGCGAGGCAGCCTAGGACTGGGCTGACTCCACCACCTGAGGATCATGGCTATGTGAGAGGGCGGTCACGAGTGGGTGCGCTGACCGTGGGCAATGTGTTACAATGGCGACTCAGAGCAGCAGGCCTGAGCCACATCACGACCAAGCACGACATGACGAACGCCTTCGCCAGCGTCACGCACCACGACCTCGACGACACGGTCCAGCAGCTGTACCAGCCTGAGGATGTGGAGATTATGGTGGCACGACATCGGAACACAGCGTGCGTGGTCGACGCTCGCGATGGCACGGGTGCATTTCAGAATCGAGTGGGTTGTTTTATGGGTGACGCAGACGCGGCCACGAAGTTTAGGCTGGCTTTTGAGACGCCGACGGCTGAGTGGAGGAGAGATCTCTTTCCTTCGACGTCGATCCACGAGCTGATAGCTGGGTGCACAGTCACACAGGAAGTGTGCGACCTGGGAGTGAGGAAGTATGCTGATGACCTCACATGTACTCATATTGGCCCAGATGCGTGCAGTGCAGCTCGTCGAGTGGAAGTTCCAGATCAGCATCTTGATGCTGCACTGGGACGGGTTGGCCTCGCCCAGAGCCGTGAGAAAAAAAATTGGTAGTCCATGCTTCGTGGGGCGAGGGGCTCAGAGGTCTGCAAGGGCCCTGCACTACCGCAAGGTCGCCATCTCGGGGGAGGTCCAGGCGACCTCGGTGTTCTTGGGAGCTCACACGCAGTCTTCGGGGAGGAGCGACGAGGAGATCCGAGCTAGATGCGCGGCGATCCGTGTGGGCTGGCGAGGAATGGGGAAGTTCTGGAAGACCTGTCAGAATTTTAATCGGAGGCGTCTGGTGTTTCGGGCTCGTCTTATAGGAGCGGCGCTGGCGGGACTTGAAGCTCGGGTTCTGACAGAGGAGCAGGTCAGACGTCTTGACTCGGCGGCTACGCGCTATGCTGCTGCGCTGTGCAATGGGGCAGCGGTCTATCGCAGGCTGAACGAGGGTGAGGTGGAGGAGGCAGGCGAAGCTGCGGAGGCCAGGTGGAAGGTGACGACGGTGTGTGCGGAAGCCGTGTGGAAGCGCATCGCGATAGCACCCCCCAGCGTGGAACTTGGTATCCGACGGCTCCGCCACTTTCAAGCTCTCGTCCGCAATCCCCAACGGCATGTTCAGGAGCTCGCTGCTGTTTTCGGGAAAGCCACTTTCGAGAACCCAGAGATCCAGACTTTTGCGTGGGCGCCACCGTGCGCCCCGCCCATCACCCCAAAGGATCGCACGAACCCCTGGGCCCTGCAGTACAAGAACGACCTGTTTCTTCTTGGGAAACTCCAAGGGGGCCTGGAGTTCCTGGAGACGGTGGGGGGCGATCACACGAAGGTTTTCCTGGACGCAGAACTGAAAAAGCAGTTTCTCAAGTTCGATGTAGCGAAGCTCCGCAAGGTCTGGCTTGAGCGCCCCACAATTACTCCCACAAGGCCGCGCGAGGGTCAGGAGTGCTTCGAGGGCGGTTTTCTGCGTTCGCTGATCGACGAGGAGGGTCTGGAATGCAACCGTAGGTTTCGCACAATGGCGGCGCTACGCGCGCATCAGACACACACAGGCGGAGGGGGGCGCGGAAAACTGAACTTCTTCACGAGATTGACAGTGACGAACCAGTGTCCTTCGTGTTTGTCATCGTTCGCTTGTCGCCGCACTGCTATCAACCGCATCGCTGCTGCCTATAGACACGGACGATGCATCGCTGACTTCTCGGTGTTCAATCATGCTGTCATCGTTCCGCTGCTGTTTGAGTGCCCAGAGACAGAATGTGGCCAAGATTTCGATGATCGCCAAGCCCTGCAGCACCACATTCGCACTACTCATCTTCCTCAACCTCGGCCGCATGTCGCGGATGCAGGGGCTGCCCGGGATAGCCGAGGGCGACGCCGAAGGACGGCCGAGGAAGACAGCCAAGGGAGGGCGCAAGAGCGGCCCCCAGTCCGCCAAGGCGGCCAATGCGACAGGCAAGGGCGGCGGCAACGAGAAGGCGCCGAGGAAGGACACGAAGCTGGTGGACCTCAGCGAGCTCGACGGAGACGAGATAGAGGTGTCGACCATGCAGAAGTTCTTTCCCGTGATGGTGCGTCTGTTGCTGAACCTGGCGCACCGCCGGGGACAGATCGAGTCGATCGAGCTGAAGACGTTCCTCGTGTCGTCAGGGCTGCAGCCAGCGGTCAAGGCGAGGGGAAGAGTGCGAGCGTGGATTCGCGCCGCCGAGGAGATCCGCGCAGGCAGCGACAAGGAGCAGGGCCAAGTGAAGATCAAGCAGATGGGCACTATCTCAGTGGCATGTTTCGCGGGAGTGTTCGAGGGACTGCTGGCAGAGGGAAGCGCGGTGGGCCGCGCGAGCCAGCAACAACTCAGCACTCTGAAGGAAGCGCTAGCGAAGCTGCCAGTTCACGAGATGGGCGAAGCAGTGCCGGTGGCGAAGCTCTCAGACTGCTACGAGGAGGGCAAGGTGAAGCTGGTGCTGTCGTTCGGGAGCAGAGTGAACGTGGCCCCCGTGCTGGAGGCCCTAGTCCAGGCAGGGGCGGACTACAAACAAGGGAATGGCCCCGATGGGCCACTTAGAGAGGCTGATCCACACGGGCCTGCACGAGATCGAAGGAGGCATGATGGACTAGGCCGAACACAGTCACCAGACGCAGGACCACGGTGCGAGGGGCCAGAGGAGAAACGACGTCGCCAGGATGCCGTGGTGAGAAGGTTCTGTGAGGCTGCACGTGAGGCCCAGGTGACCTCTCCCCCCTCCTCGCAAATTCCTCCGACTCTCCACCCCTGTGCCCGACAGGCTGCCAGTAGGACTCTGGAGACTCCCACCCCTTCCTCTCGGCCTGACGAGCCCCCTCTCACCTGCCCCACCCCCGCACCTCGGACCCAGGTGGTACCGCCACGCCCTGTCGAGATCCCAAGACCCGTGCGGCCTCAGAGGCCCCATACGGACCCTGGAGCGCGCGATGTTTTTGGAGGCGCGTCGAGGGACCAGGGTGGAGCCCGACGGGGCTCTAGGTTTTCCGAGCGTTTTAGCCAGGCTGACCAGTCAGCTGTGCTTCGACTTCTCGCGGGGGCATCGCGGTAACTACTGAACGTAGTAGTGTGCCGCGAGATGCGTGGTCGCACATCGCATACTTAAGCTCGGGTTTAGCCCGATCCTAGAGGCGTCTGGGCACGTGGGAGTGACGGGGCCGCCTCCGATGGGTTCTAATCTCATCCTCATCCTCATCCTCATCCTCATCCTCGTCCTCCTCATCATCCTCCTTCTCCTCCTCCTCCTTCTCCCCTGCCTCCTGCTCCTCCGCCTCCTCCTCCTCCTCCTCTTCCTCCTCCTCCTCCTCCTCCTCCTCCACCTCCTCCTCCTCCTCCTCCTCCTCCTCCTCCTCCTCCTCCTCCTCCTCCTCCTCCTCCTCCTCCTCCTCCTCCTCCTCCTCCTCCTCCTCCTCTCCTCCTCCTCCTCCTCCTCCTCCTCCTCCTCCTCTGCCTCCACCTACTCCTCCTCCTTCTCCTCCTCCTCCTCCCCCTCCTTCTCCCTCTCCTACTCTCCCTCCCCTCCTCTCTCCTCCCTCCCTCCTCCTCCTCCTCCTCCTCCTCCTCTCCTCCTCCTCCTCCTCCTCCTCCCTCCTCCTCCTCCTCCTCCTCCTCCTCCTCCTCCTCCTCCTCCTCCTCCTCCTCCTCCTCCTCCTCCTCCTCCTCCCTCCTCCTCCTCCTCCTCCTCCTCCTCCTCCTCCTCCTCCTCCTCCTCCTCCTCCTCCCCCTCAAGACCCCCTCTTTTTCGGTTCAGGGCGTCGGGAGCGGGCCAGCTGCCGTTCTCGCTTCGGCATCTCTGGAACAACAGGTCGATGTTTGTCATTGGGATTCTTACGGGCAGCTGGGTGCCGGAATGACAATATAGTCGAGCATCTGATTACGAGACCTCTTCCCCGTTGGGGCGACGCTTGCTTCTGCATCAAGCGAAGCTTGTTCCTGGAACGGGCGACGGCTGTTCCTGGAACGAGCGTAGCTGTTTCTGGAACGTGAAGGATTTGTTTCCGGAACGGTTGAAGCTTGTTGCCAGAACAGGTAATTTCTCTGATATGTCGACATTGTTTCTGGAACGCCAGCAGTGTTTCCAGAACGACGAAATAATGTCCGATATGCCGGACTAGGTTCCAGAACGTCAGCTAAGTATGGAATATCATGTCCAATTACAGTCGGAGTTGGTGTTGCAATGATTCGAACGTGTTGATATAGTCAAAGTTGGTGTTGCCGTTCTCGGAGCGGTTTTTTTCCGTGATCGGAATTGGTGTTGTTAAGGTATCCGCTTGTGATATTCCGAGTGGCACGGGAACCAAACATTGAAGCATTGAGGACGCGGCATCACACATTTTTGAAGAGCGGCTGGGCTATTTTGGCAACGGCTGCGCTGGGAAACCCGACAGAGTTTTTCATAGAGGTCCCTGTGGGACCGCCCAAAATGGTTCCCTAGGCCTACGTGGTTTGACAATTCGCCCTTTGTCGAATCCCAGCTGTTGTATTTGAGGGAACGCTTGGGTTCTGGTTTCTGATTTCTTCGCTTGTGTTTCCCAACCTTCCTGAATGGTTTAGGATGAGGACTGCGGTCTCCAACCTTTCTCTTCTCCTTGTTCCTTGCTCATCTCTTCTCTTGCGCGCCTGGCTTGCATGTCGGACCTAAGAAGTGTGAATCTGGCATGCTTTGGGAGCTGCGGTGTGTCAAACTGTCGCCATGTTCGGAACCGTTGGGGGGGCCAGCACAGTGGGCACCCGCCGCGGATGCTGCGGGGCCAATTGGGTACGAAAACTCAGATGCGACCTCGCTCGGGGTCCCACGGGTTTCGGTAACCGGGACAGGGTTTCGGTAACCAGGGAAGGGTTTCGGTAACCGGAGAAGGCGTTTCGGCAACCTATGGGAGGGTTTCCGTAACCCCGGGGAGGGTTTCGATAACGGTGGGAAGGGTTTCGGTAACGGAGGGGGAGTGTTTCGGTAACAGGGGGAAGGGTTTCGGTAACGGGGGGAAGGGTTTCAATAACACGAGGAAGGGGTTCGGGATCCCGCCGCTGCTGAACCAGTTCCGGTTGCTGCCAGGCCCAGTAAGTTTCATTGTCCCCTTCGCCCGCCCGACCTCGACCCCGACCGGGGCGTGAAGTTGGAGAAAGAGAAGGACCTCGACGAAGAGACAGTTTTTGAAGATGATGACATTCGCGTCACAGTGGGCCACGAAGAGAGCGCTAGAGACCTGGTTGGCCCTCCCCTCCCGTTATTTCAGATGTTCCTGCGCCGCGACTCGACCGCCGACGTGGTGTACGACCGCGTGATACAAAAGCTCAACCAGCAACGTGCATTGGCGAACTTGACGCATCCCGATATTTGATAGATTCTCGTCGCCACGGCCGGACAAAAACATAATATAGGGCATCTTGTCCAGATGAGAAGAGGAAACGGATGGGGAAGAGGAAGGCATGCAGAATACATCCTTTTCTTTTTCTTTTGCTTCCCCCAGGACTTCGACTACGTTTCATTTCGCCCACAATCTTCTTCTTTGTGATATCGTTGAGCGGGAAACTGTTCTTCCTGATGATTACGACCTGGAAGTGATACTTCGGGACCGCCTGGACATGCAGCCCGTGGCTGTGCGCCAGCCTATAGCGCAGCGCGTCTACGATGACCAATGCGAGGAAACCAGTGACCACGATGAAGACGGCGAAGACGAAGAGTTGCATGACGGATTTGAAAACGAAATGATCGAAGTGTCGTCTGATGAAGATTTGGTGGAAGTTGTCGTACAATCAGGCAAAACCGTCCTTATCTCCATGCGCGTGGCTCGCGGAACGCCAGCAGAGATGATCATCAGGGACGTGGCGGGAGTATTGGATGTGGTAGTATATCAGACGCGCACTGCCCCGAGTTTCGTACTCGCGCATCTGGAGAAGGGCTCCTCCTCATCCTCGTCCTCTACCGCTCGACGCCCCATCCCCGCCCCTTTCCCCTTTGGACACTGCAGAGTACCCCGCGCGTGACTTTAGAGAGTCGCCTACGTATCCCTGGCCAGCGGCTATGGCCAAACGTTTGCATTCTGGCTCCGCGAACGCAGAGGAAAAAACAAACAAGGTTTGCACAGGAGGGGTGATGAGCAAACAAAGGCGACTGCGGAAAAGTGGGAAGGCACGGATACATTCTGCCATGGGCCCGTTCGCAGCCGCATGGCTCATCATATGCCCAACGACACCGGCGGTTACATTTTCCAACAACCTACTTCGATGCGCCATGTGCCGGAGGTTGGGAATTGCAGTACATTTTCGATGGGCCGGACCCTCACGGGCATTCCCGATTAGCTGAAGGTGTTGGGGGAATGTTGCACTCCAGGCACAAGGAGGTCGTGTTCGCGTGGCGCCAAATTCTCCAAGAAGCTGGCGGTGCAATACCGGATGCAAATATGGAGCGAAGGTTAGCTAACACAAACGTCCCTGTGAACCCAGACGATCTTAGGATATTGGATATGGTGGTACCTGGTTTACACGTGGGCCGTGGATTACCACTATTCTGCGATGTTACCGTTGTTAGCCCGATATCTCGAAACGGTGCGCCGCGCTCAGGAACTAGCAACCAAGGTGGTAAGCTACTAGAGAGAGCGGAGACCAAAAATAATACTGATTACGCCGAGGTCATTACGAGTGGGTTGGGAACATTGTTGTGCCTCGGGGCCGAAGTGTATGGGCAATGGGGGCCCAGCCTGTTAAGCTTATACCAGAACTGGCCCAGGCACGTGCACGAGGTTGGCATCCACGGATCCGGCGTGGGATCGCGCTCGGACTACAGCATCGGTGGTGGGGCATTGTGGCAGTGGGATTACAGTCTGCTGTTGCACGCGCTGTTCTCGAAGTCGCCAGCGACCTACCCACAACCCAGCTGGAGCCGACGCCGGCATTCACCGACCTGGAGGTTGGACAACGGTGAGCGTGCTTTCCCCCGCCTGTTCCTCCTCCTTTTCCTCCTCCTTCCTCCTCCTCTGTCGACGCTGCTTAGCTCTCCTTCTTTCGCCCGACAATTCCAAAATATAATGCGTGGGGCTGTCGCCCCTCATAATTTTGGCATCTCCGACCGTAGTGGGACCGATGCGGCAATCCACATGCTCCAATATCTCACGGACGCCTTCCCGAACAAGGTGATATTGAGTGTGGATGGTGTGGGTGCTTTTGATCATATCAGCAGGGCCTGCATATTCCAGAGTTTGCATCAAACCCCCGCCTTGCATGGACTCATCCCTTTCGTTCGACAATGGTACGGGGTGCAGTCTGAATTCAGATGGACCGACAACGACGGCAACACACACACTATCTTTCAAGGCGATGGTGGAGAACAGGGCGATGCCCTCATGCCAGGTTTATTCTGCCTTGGATTGCGCACGGCATTGGAAACAATCCAGAATCGACTTCCGCCTGGGGCACTCGTTGTAGCATACCTTGACGATATTTACGTGGCATGCGATCCAGATGACACAGCGCTTATCTTACAAATAATACAAGATTTTCTCAGTGACGCATGCCGCATTGATATACATACCGGCAAACTTCGGGTGTGGGGACGGGACCCACGCCCATGCCCACCAGATTTGGCGACCATGGCACCCGGAGCGTGGCGATCAGACGCGCCACTACACGAGCGCGGTCTCAAGGTGTTGGGCGCACCTTTCGGGAGTGACGAGTTTGTGAGAACGTATGGGGTGACAGTCGCAGCAAAGAGGGAGCAGCTACTCAAATACCTGCCTAAGCTCCCCTCTCTGCATGCGGCGTGGTTACTTCTGTACTTTTGCGCAGTACCTCGACTCAACCACGTGTTGCGCACCTTACCTCCGGAACGCGTGCAACCCCTCGCTGAGGAGCACGATGCCGCCATACTCGCATGTTTCAAAACACTATTTGGGCTACAACACGAGGCTGGATGGGATTCGGCTTTCCACGGAGTGGCGTACAATGCGTGGGTTACACAAGCTAGACTGCCGTTGCGGCTTGGGGGAATGGGGTTACGGAGCTCTACCAATACCGCTAAAGCGGTATACTGGGCTAGTTGGGCTGACGTGCTCCAACAATTAACCATCAGATTCCCAGATGTGGCTAGAAATATCGTGTACAAGCTGACCACGCTCCAGGCTGGTGGACATGGGGGTCCAGAGTGTCTGGTTGCAGCGGAGGCGGCAGGTCACCAATGCGATGCCGCTGGGTGGAGGGACCGTCCAACTTGGCCGGACTTAGCAGGGGGGGCGCGTCCGACTATCCCTGACGCCGCAGATACGGTTCTCGGTGAATGGTGCCATGGGTGGCAGTACCACGCCTCCAACGTACTGGAACACCAACTCCATGATCGTTTGAAGCGTGACCTCGCGTTACCCAGCACGCGGACGAACGCAGCGTGTCCAGGAAAAGCTAGACTTCAATCTACTATGGGCCGTTATTCTGCAGGATGGTTGATCGTATCACCGACTACCGACGGATTGGCGCTCACCAATACCGAGCTATGGTGTGCAGTACGGCGACGGCTTGGGATTGCAGTGCAATATGATGGGCCTGATCCCCATGGACACGCTTCACTTGCGTCCGGGGTAGGAGGAAGAACGAACACTAGGCATCGGGAGGTCGTGGCGGCGTGGAGGCAAGTGTTTTTGGAAGCTGGCGGAATGGTTCCTGACCGCAACGTCGAGCGACAACTACGACACACCAACATTCCAATCCCACCTCACGATCAACGGCGTTTGGACCTTGTGGTAACATGCTTAAACGTGGCTCGGGGGGTACCGTTATTTTGCGACGTCACTGTGGTTTCCCCCATTTCTGCAGATGGACGGGCACGGGCAGGCACTAGCAATGCAGGTGGTAGCTTGTTGCGAAGTGCGGAAAGGACAAATAATGACACGTACCCGGAGGTAATTAGCAGCGGACTGGGGAAACTGGAATGTCTTGGAGCGGAGGTGTATGGCAGGTAAGGTGATCAGGCAATCGAGTTAGTCCCAAAACTTGCGACAGAACGAACCCGCACACTGCATCCTCGTGTACGTCGGGGCGCTGCGTTGGGATTGATGCACAGATGGTGGGGATTATTGGGCATTGCTGTCCAGCGGGCTGTTGCCGGGGGCGTGCTGAATCCTTTTGGGGACCTCCCACGAACGCAAATTGAGACAGCGCCCTGGTTAGGGGAACTGGAAGTGGTGTAGTCCCCTTCCTCCTCCTCCTCCTCCTCCTCCTCCTCCTCCTCCTCGTCCTCCTCCTTTGACGCTGCTTGGCCCGTCGGCCGCGTCTTCCCTCGTTTCACCTGCGTTCAGTTTCGGGGCGCAGCACTTGCCAGATTTCTCGGTCCGATGCTGGGGCGCTGGGGGGAAAAAAAAAAAAAAAAAAAAAAAAAACAAACAAGCGGGAGTGCGCCAGCACAAAGAGCGAAGGGAATATTTACTGAGGGCCGCGCTCTCAGGAGTACGTGGGTGAACGAGTAAAGCTAGAAGCTGTGGAAACCAAAAACGATAAGGCCGACGAAGCCGGCAAGGCCCAAGAGGCCCACGAAACCGACGAGACGGACGAACCTGAAGAGGTCGACGAGGCCGACGAAGCCGACGAGGCCGAAGAGGCCAAAGACGAGGACGACGAGCTATGACGAGAACGGCGACGACGACGACGAAGCCGACGAGGCTGACGAGGACGACGAGAACGACGACGAGGATACGAAGACGACGAGATACGACGAGGACGGCGACGACGACGACGACGAAGCCGATGAGGCCGACGATGAGGATGACGAGGACAACGAGGATGACGACGAATATGACAAGGACGACAAACGACAAAGATGACAATGACGATGAAGATGAGAACGAAAACGAAAGGAGGGGGGGAGGAGGAGAAAGAGGAGGAGAGGAGGAGGAAAAGGAAGGGGAGGAGGACGACGACGACGACGATGGCGGCGGCGGCGGCGGCAGCTGTGGCGAGGCCCTGGCAGGAGGTCCCAGGAGGAGGCGTGGAAGGAGGCCCAGATCTCCCTGAAGGCATGGAAGGAGGCCTCGGGCCGAGACTTCCTCGGAGGCATGGGAGGAGGCCCCGGGCCGCGGATCTCTGGAGGAGCCTCACGGCCCGGGAACCCCGGGCTGTATGTTTTATTTCGTGTTGATTTCGTGTTCAATCGCCCTCCGTTGCCGAACCCCCTCTCCTCTTTGTTACCGAAACCCTTCCTCTGATACCGAATCCCCCCTCCTTCATTGCCGAAACCCTCACTCCCCTCATTGCCGAAACTTTCCCACCCGTTACTGAAACCATGTTTTCCGTTACCGAAACCCCTCCTCCCCGTTGAAACCCACCCCCAAATACAATGACAATCGCACATAAAAATGACACCTTTTAACTAAACAAAAAAAAAAATATAAGTTGCGGAATCCCCCTCCCTATATCTAGTGTTCTTATCTGTGATGCCCCCATTCAAAACCCCCTCCCCTGGTTACTCGAACCGACGATCCCCGAGCGGACCCGAAAACATGCTCTGGTTACCGAACCTTTTTGTGTTTGGGTGTTTTGATATAGTGCTTGAACTTGGTGTATTTTGGTTTTTGTCTGGTTTTTCTCGATGTGGTGTGGTTTTGATATGTTTTTCTTGGTCTGGTGTGTTCTCTCGCCATCGCACTGCGATTTGTGAAATTGTGTAGCGTTCGAGGATTGATGGAGGGCCAGCATCATGCGTGCAAATTTGAGCTTCGAGACTGCGATTTGCGAAACTCGCACTTTTGAAGGTTTTGATGGGTGACAAGATAAAGGCAACTCGAATTAAAAACTCGCCGTCCCTGGCTCGATCGCGCCCGAGTCCGATATCCCCAACGCTCAGTTTCTCTCGCGTCCCTCACCCGCGCACTAGTGGCGAGCCGCCCGTTTACCTTCTCCTCGCTGCTGTTGCTTTTACTCTCAATTGCTTTTCATTTTTCCATTTTCATTATATCAGGGGAGGTTACTTACTCCTGTCCCTTTATTTTTCTTTATCATTACTTTTTTTATGGTATTTTCTTCAATATCAATGTTCAGCCTCTATTCCTCTTCATTTCTGTTCGTGATTGACTTTAGGTTTTCTCCTTTAATATGTCTTGATGATAAGATAATCTTATATAATTTTTTTTATTTCTCATATTTTGTTATTCATATTTTTTCTGTATGGGCAGCAAATTAATAAAGCAGTATTCTTCTTCCCGATTCCCCTTGTCACTTCTCCAGCGATGGCCCTCTACCGATCATTCTCTCCAACCTGGAGCTCTTAATTTGTTCGATTATTGTCTTGTGCGTCGGGCAACGTGCGCGCTTCGCATGTAGATTACATACCAAATCGCCGTGCGTGTTGTCTCTGTTTATTTCTAATCCATGTATGGGTAACGGGAGTGGTATTGCACGAACAATCTAACAGCGAAATGAGCTTTTTTTGCCGTTGACAGAGGACCGTATCATTAAGGACGTGGGGTTCTTCCCAATCTTTATGTTGCGACTACAGCTGCCTACGTTCGACGGGGACGACCACCACGACGAAGAAAACCACGACGACCATGCGAACATTATGTACATGGCGATTTGCCGCATTGCGTGTGTCCACAATGTTCGCGTGCGTAAATATAAGTGTACAAAAAGCATACCCCGAGCAGTGCATATCCCCTACGGTGACTTCCTGACAACGCCACCGATTTAGATAGAAGTCGTGTGATCTCTACCTGGTGCTTACTTGGCCTCTTTTTGGTGGCTTCGCTGTACCAATATTTCATATCGTTCTGCATGTATTGCTTGGTGGTGAACAAAAACAAAAAGCGCCGCGCCTCAGATTAGCTATTCACAGATCTCCATACCCATATGCACCGGTGTCTGAATTCCGTATTGTGAAAACTTACGGCCGACCCTGCGAAAATGATCGCGAACCAACCCAGACGATGAACGACAATAACGCAGACGATGAACGACAATAACGACGACGGGGCGACCGCCGTTTCAGAAAACACGTGCCGCAGTTTCAGAAAAAATGCCGTTTCACAAAACGCAGCAACCGTTTCAGAAAAAAACGTTTGCCGTTTCAGAAAAAGGAAAGCTGTTTCAGAAAAAATAGTTGTTATTTTAGAAACAACGATACCTATTTCACAAAAAACGTTCATTTTCCAAGGCAGTGGCGTTGATGCATAAAATTCCAATTCGTACGCCCGTTCGTGGAAAAATCCGTTGAATCATGTGGCTGGAGGGATGGTATCAATTGGGCCCAAGAAAGAGAAGTGCAGGAGTCGGAATCGGAATCGGAAATAGAGGACGGCGCAGACGGGAATCGGAGTCGGGGCCAGACGAAAACCCGGAGCCAGAGTCGGAGCGGGAGTCGGAAATGGAGGAGGACCGAACGGGAATCGGAGTCAGACCCGGACAAAAATCCGGAGCCGGAGTCGGAGCCGGAGGAGGCCGGAACGGGAGTCGGAATCGGAATCGGAAGCGGAAGAAGACCGAATCGGAATCGGAGCCGGACGAAAATCCGGAGCCGGAGTCGGAGCCGGAGGAGGCGAACTCCTTCCGCGCCTCTCCCGAATTCAACCCTCCCAATCTCACTCACGCCCGCTCCACTCCCCCGTCGTCCTCCCGCCTTCTTCAGCCTCCTCCGCGCTCCTCCCGAAGCAAAGCACGGCCATGCGACAACGACGATTTCAGATAAAAAAGGCGGGGGTCCGGGTGGGAACCTCGGGGCTCCACGCGTACGGAGGAGTTTTTTGGACCACCACCACCTGATCATGAGATCGACGATCGGAGCGAATACGCCACCTCACCTCTTTCCCCGAGATTTCCGCCCAGCCCTCGCCCGCCCTTTCCACTCCTGTCCCCACGCCTTTCCGACGATCTCTTTGACAACGGCGGCAGACACACTGACCTCCCGCCGCTAGCACCTCCACCTGGACTTCCACAGAGCGAATGTGTCTTCCCCCTCCCTCCCCCAAACTTCCCCCTCCACGACGTGACGACCACTTTCCGCGCCCAGTGCCCCCTGATGAACCTGCCATCGCAGACCTTCCGAACCCCACAAAGGAACCTTTTGACGCGCCTCAACCGATGCTCACCCCTCCACCTGGACTCTCCCGGCCCGACGATCCGACGAGAAGCGACGGGCCCACACCCCCGCATCCACACGACGCCCACACCCACGGACTACCACCCCAACCACCAACTCTTCCAAGAGCATTGGGCCCGCCACAAAATGCGCCACAAGATGGACAATTGACAGGCGATGTTGGAGAGGTTCCGTCCCAAGTCGGGCGTGCTTTGAACGTATTGGGTCTTGGATCTCCGAGATTTCGATACAGGTTGGCCTCCACCATTTGGCAGTCAAAGAAGTCACACCGACGCACGCCAACCCCATGGTAGATTACCATGCGACATAGGAGGTATGAGCGACATTGACGACGATAGCGATGACGAAGGAATCCAGGTTACAGGCATCCGTACTGGAAACACCTCTCCCCTTGCGGGATAATATCTTCAATTGCCGCACGATTTCAAACCGCATTTTTTGCTGCAATGGTGATTTTCTTCCGGACTTCGAGGGTGCCGGCTTTTTTTTTGTCCCATCCGCAAACAAATTTCCGCAGCCAAAGCAACTTCCCGAATATCTCCACCGAGTGCCTCAACGGGAATCTTGGTCATTTACGAACACAATATTCTGGCTACTGGACGAAGTTCCACCAAGAACGGTGGATGAAGATGTCGTGGTGGAACTGTAACGACGACGACAATGGTCGTTCGCTCTATTACCGATCATTTAGGCCGTTGCTGGAGACGCCTTAACACACTCCATATTGGAGCGGCTAGGCCAAATCATTACACAACATGGGAATATTATCACGCCAAATACAGTTCTCAATCCAATTGTTTTCCAGAATATGTTTACCGCGTTCCGTGGAGCTGAGCATGAGCATTCAAACATACAATGACATGCACGGGTGGTTGCAACATGAAAATTTCGACACTACGGAGAGTGATGTGGGAGGGTATATGACAAGGGAAACGCAAGAACGCATTATGGAACGATCGGCGTAAACCATCAAGAAACAGCCAGACCTGGAGACACTAAAACTTGATCAAACTGTCCGGCTAGCTAAGATGGACGAGTTGACCCATGCAGCACGAACTCTATCATCATCAAGGCTGGCGCTCGGCACGGACTACTCTACAAGAGCTCCGCGACCCACAATTACGACCAAAGCATCCAGCAGAATCATTTCCACAAGGATTCAACGAATTCCAACAAGCGAACCCAATCAACCTACATAAGAATGGATTTGGGGAGGTTCCACCACAAACGCGACGGGGGATATCTACAGGCTTGTGGGGCGCGAGGTATGAGCATTACAAAGTATGCCTAGAGAACGACACCGCGTTCGAAGCTTTGGGCAACGTTGCGGAACGCTTGGCACGAGCCGACATACCAATTACCGTCAGAAACGCTTTGCATACCTCGAGTCTGACCGCACTCACTAAACCGAACA
This sequence comes from Prorocentrum cordatum, assembly GCA_963575745.1. Lineage (NCBI taxonomy): Eukaryota > Dinophyceae > Prorocentrales > Prorocentraceae > Prorocentrum > Prorocentrum cordatum. Next base: position 389,521 of record CAUYUJ010014025.1, read on the forward strand.
ACCGGGAGAAGGGGATTTCAGCGGACGATTTTTTCGCAAGCTAGTGGCCAAGACGTTGGCAAAACAATGAGCGCAAGATCTTCAAAATGCGGTGTGGCCGACAAATCTACAACGCCAGTGGCACAGACGCTGCGGTCCACTACTTACGCTACAAGGCTGAAGCCGACCCAAACAAAGTCATCATGAGCATCGACGGCGTCGGCGCATTCGATCATGTCAGCAAGACTCGCATGTTCGAACAATTGATGACCAATCCCGCACTTCACATACTACTACCATTTGTCAGACAATGGTATGGCCTACAATCGAAGTTCTTGTGGCGGGACAATGCGGGGCAACCGCACACGATATTACAAGGGGATGGGGGAGAACAAGGCGACGCTCTTATGCCGGCTCTATTTTGCCTCGCGCTCCATGCGGCCTTATGCCGGATACGAGATAACCTCCCACCCGGAGCAGAGATTATCGCCTACTTGGACGACATCTACGTTGTGTGCAACCCAGAAGACGTGGTTGCCCTATTACATTACATTTCCGCCGAACTCTTACAAGCATGCCATATTGATGTCAACATGGGGAAACTCGCCATATGGGGTACGAGGGCCATCCCATGTCCAGACGATCTCGCCGCAGAAGCTCCGGACGCGTGGCGATCTGATAAGCGTTTGGAGGAACGGGGGATCCGAGTCCTAGGTGCGCCATTCGGTCGCCCAGAGTACATCGCAACATTCGGGGCGAAGCTAACTGCAGAGCGGACGAAGCTGCTGAACTACATTACGAAGCTCTCCAATCTGCAAGTGGCTTGATTACTGTTATATTTCTGCGCTGTGCCACGACTGAACCACATACTGCGCACTACGCCTCCTGCTTTAGCTCGCCCTTTAGCGGAAGCCCACGACGCAGCCATATTATCAACATTCCTGTCTATATTCGGCATTCCTACAGAATCATCTTGGAATCATGGGTTGCACGGGATCTCCTATGACACACTGGTCAAACAATCAAGATTGCCGCTCTGGTTAGCCGGGATGGGGTTACGGAGTGCATGCCGCACAAGTTCGGCGGCCTACTGGGGCAGTTGGGCAGACGTTTTGCCAGAACTGTTCCAAATATTCCCTGACGTTGGGAATCAAATCCTCCACAAGCTCACGCAGCTGCAGGCCGGAGCGCATGATCAGCCCATGGTGGGACCACAATGTCTCCAGAGTGCCGAACAAGGCGGACGACAAAGCGACGCTGCAGGGTGGCAAAGTCGCCCAACTTGGGAGGACCTGGCCAAGGGCCTACGACCGCCTGATAGCGAACCTCACGAAACATCCCTGGGCGAATTCAAGCATGGATGGCAATTTCATGCATCAACTCCACGGGAATGGGCTGAATATACGAATTTGTTGACGGATTTGGCCCCCCCCTGGTGCCCGGCGGAACGCCATAGCGACAGGAAAAACCCGGATACGGTCTTGTATGGGCCCATTTGCGTCGATCTGGCTCCTGGTGTGTCCTACAACGGATGGGCTATCTATTGCAAACGACTTACTCCAATGCGCTGTGCGACGACGTCTGGGCGTGGCGTGCTGTTTTGATGGACCTGATTCGCATGGACATGCACGGCTAGCAGACGGAGCCAACGGCAGATGTTTCTCTCGGCACAAGGAAATGATCGCTGCTTGGAGGCAGATCTTTCAAGAGGCAGGGGGGAGCGTCCCTGATAGAAACATCGAGCCTCTACTGGCTCGCACCAATATCCCCATACCCCCACACGATCTACGGCGACTGGATTTAGTGGTGCCAGGTCTGAACGTACATCGTGGCCTTCCGCTGTTTTGTGACGTCACAATCATCAGCCCAATTACGAGAACAGGGCAACCACGATCAGGGACAAGCAATCGTGGGGGCAGTTTACTTGCGCAAGCTGAAAACAAAAATAACGCAGACTATCACGAGGTTGCGGAAAGTGGATTGGGACATTTGCTGTGCTTGGGAGCGGAAGTATTTGGAAGATGGGGAGATCAATGCGTCCAGCTGGTGCCAGATCTTGCCCGCGAGCGCTCCCGAGGCTTGCATGGTAGGATTCGCCGCGGTGCCACCCTTAGCCTCCAACATCGGTGGTGGGGCTTGCTCGGAATCGCATTTCAATCAGCTGTAACCCGGGCGGTTTTGCGGGATACGGCTGATCTCCCTGAAGTGCAATTGGAGCCCACACCACCGATTACAGATTTGGAGGTCGTGTGATGTCCCCCCCCTCCTCCTCCTCCTCCTCCTCCTCCTCTTCTTCCTCCTCCTCCTCCTCCTCCTCCTCCTCCTCCTCCTCCTCCTCCTCCTCCTCCTCCTCCTCCTCCTCCTCCTCTTTGTCTGCTTAGCCACCCCCGGGCTACGCAGAAACATTTGTTTCACCCCAGTCCCGCTTAGCGATTGGCACTTGGAGGTGTGTGTGCGGCGCTGCGCGGTTGGAAACAAAAATCTCATAACACTTTTATTCAAGGGTCAAAACAATGAGATTTGTATCGGAAATATATCTGGTGCGCTCCCGGGCCAAATATGGAGCCAAAACGATAGATGGTACTACCTGCTGCACCATTCGGGATATTTGAAATTCTAGACGCTTCGCGTATCCCCACCAGCCCGTCCAGAAACGACGCCCAGGCGAGTAGAGGGTCGTCCTGAGGGGCTTTTCGGCGTCTTGGGTGCCTCGGGGGGGCCTCTGTGGGCCGTTCGGGATCCTCTTGGGGGCCTCCTGGGGGCCTCTTGGGGCCTCTTGGGGCCATCTTGGCGCCTTTTGGGGGCCTCCTGGGCGCTTCTTGGGGCCTCCTGGGCGCTTCTTGTGTGCCTCTGGGGGGTCTCTTGGGGCCTCTTGGGGGTCTCTTGGGGGCCTCCTGGGGGCCTCTTGGGGGGCCTCGGAGCCATCTTGGAGGAGATCGATCAACGAAGGGGGGTTCCCTAATTACAGTCCCCCCCTCAGTAGCCACGATCCTCGTGAGGGGTGTCGAATTTTAGCCCTCCCAGGGGTCGTTCTTGGACGCTCTAACTACCCGCGGCCCCCCCTGTCCAGGTCAGTGGGGAGGGGGTAGGGGGAGGGGTAAACCCCTCCCCGAAGGGAAGGAGGGGTGGAAGAGGAAACGCTCTAAACCACCGACGCCCAGAGGGCTGGTGGGATTAATGTAGAGCTGCGCGTTCACATCAGAAAATAAGTGTGCGGAACGGCGTCCATGGAATCCTGCTCCCACGGTTGACAGGCGTGCATGGCCCTGCGGGTCACTTTCTACGATTGCTTAAACGGTGTGAAGATCCTGAAGATCGGGTTTTCCGGATTTGCCAATTGTGTACGCAGGTTGTCCCCTTCCTCTGTCTCTTCCTCTTGACCTCCTCCTTTTCCTCCATTTGTTGTTTTACCTCCGCGCGGCGCTTTCCGTTGCACGCCATCTACGAATTTTGCTTTTTGAGGCCCTCGTGGAACAAATCTGGAAGCCTTAGCCGTCTGGATCAGCGACCTCGTACACGGCCTGACGACAGTGGTGCAAACCATAAGAATCACCTGCAGGCATCTCACGACTACAAAATGGATGGAAACACTTGGTTCGATCGACTTGGATGTCGAAATGCAGAACCGAACCCGCACTATGAAACACACGCATCAAATCCCCATTCCTCCGTATCATGACGCAAACTTTGGTGGGCATCGATATTACACAACGGATTTTCAGGCGATGGCGACAGGCGATGCAATATATTTCTAGTCAACCTGTACAATAAGGAGGCACGGTAAGGATGCAAAGTCCTTGGGAAACTGATGCTGGCGATGCCGACGAACGGTGACGGCGTCAACGGGCGCTGGCATGAGCGCGACCAAAACGCGCCTGCCCCGAATGAGGGCGCGCGCGGCGGCCGCGCAAGGCGGGGCCGCCCCCCGCCCGAGCGCGCGAAGAGTACTACCATTGTGGTCGATGGCGGCGGCGGCGGCGGCGGCATCCGTCATCAACATCATCTGCATTGTCGCGCGGGCTGCGTTTTGTCGCGTTGTCTCGACGCCTGGCGTCGTAGTCGTCAGCCTCCCCGTCATCCTCGCCGGCGTCAACCTCGCCATGGTCATCCTCCTTTTCCGCTGTTACTTTTCCTTCACCTTATAAATATTTTATTTCTTTCGCCAGTTTTTAGGGCAGGCTAGGGGTTTTGCCTGAGACTTCCTCACTACGACTCTGAAGCGTAAAAGAAAAGTTTCGCAGATGGAAAGCGAATGGTTTTCAATATATGGCTCTCCCCTTGGCGCAGCGCGCATTCGTGTTCAACATGCTCAGGGGCTTGACGGATTGAGGGCAGGTCGTTTTCAAAATGTGGTCCTCGGCTTAGCGCCGCGCATGTGTTTAACCAAAATTGCAAAACTTACACGGATTAAAAGCAAGTGGTTTCCAACATGTGGTTCTCGCCTTGGCGCCGAGCGCATTCGTTAAACATTCGCAAGAGTTTCACGAATTGAGGGCGGGTCGTTTTCAAAATGTGGTGGCTCTCGCCTTAGCGCCGCGCATGTTCGTTTAGTTTCGCGGATTGAGGGCAAATGGTTTTCAAAATGCGGCTCTCGCCTGAGCGCCGCGCACATTCGTTTTAAACATGTGCAAGAGTTTCGCGAATTGAGGGCGAAGGGTTCTCAAAATGTGGCTCTCGCCTTAGCGCCGCGCGCATTCGTTCCCGAATCAGTGCTGGCACTGCAGGGTCTTAACGGAAGTGGAAAGATTGGGCGAAAATTTCCCGCCGATTTTGGTGGCGAGCTGGGTTCCCGGGTTCCCCGCTCCGGGTTCCCAGTTATTGGTTCCGGGCCGATTTCGGTGGGTTCTGGGTTCCCGGGGTCCCGGTCGATCTCCCCAGAAAAAACCATCCACTGATTGGGGTTTTTCTCTGGTGTAATTTGAAACATTTGCAAGAATTTCACGGATGGAGGGCGGGTCGTATTCAAAATGTTGCTCTCGGCGTAGCGCCGCGCGCACTCATTTAACAAACATTGCAAAAAACACATGGATTCGCAAGAGCTTCACGGATTGAGGGCGGGTCGTTTTCAAAATGTGGCTCTCGCCTTAGCGCAGCGCGCGTTCATTTTAAACATTTGCAAGAGTTTCGCGAATTGAGGGCGGGTGGTTTTTAAAATGTGGCTCTCGCCTGAACGCCGCGCACATTCGTTTCAAACGTTTGCAAGAGTTTCACGGGTTTTCATGATCAGCGTACCGGAAACGGTGTTTGGGAAGGCTTCAGAACTTTGCGGGCGCAACAATTATATTGATTCGCTGTGTTGAACTCCCCAAATTGGCGTTCTGGTATGATTTTGGATCGTCAAGACGCAGCAATCAGGCTGATGCGTGGCGTTGAAATCCCGAGAACAATGTTTTGGCACGCTTCAGGATCTTCAAACTGTTGTCTTCCAGCCAGGCAGTTCCCTCAATGGGAATGAACCGTTGTAGGGGCCTACGAAGAGGAAGTTTGGAGGGAGGGTGAATTCCAACATCGTTGATGACTCTTGGGTTTCCACTGGTCCTCCTCCTCCTCCTCCTCCCTAATGAGTACCAAATCTTCGCACCACTGCCAGACGCGATGTGGGGCCAGCCATGCGTTTCGCCTGAGGTTTCCTGATATTACTCGTGCGCGCTGGGGAGAGTGTGCCCGATCGTAACGTGGGCCACATGCTCAAAGATACGCACACTCCAACACCGTCGGACGATCGATCTACGACGACTCGGCCTGATTGATCCCCGGTCTGGTTGTGGCCCATGGCGTGCCACTCTCTCGCGACGTGACGATGGTTTCGCCCATCTCTCGGAACGGGAGGCCACGGCCCGGGACGAGCAACCAAGATGGGAGATTGCTTGCAAGAGCGGAACAAAACAACAATGCAACTTACCACGAGGTCGTTTCAACTGGAATGGGAAAACTGGTTTCGCTGGGAGCTGAAGTATACGGGAGATGGGGGAACAATCGTTATCTTTAGTGCCGAATGTGGCTTTCGCGCGCACGCACGGCATGCATCCACGCACAAAGAAAAGTGCCGCCTTGCGTTTGCTGCAGTGGTGGTGGGGCTCTTAGACCTTGCGTTGCAAACCAAGGTGGCCGGGGCTGTCCTTCGCGACGCCACTGGCCTGCCAGAGACGCTGCAAGAAACTACGCTTGGATTAGCGGACCTTCTAGCCGTGTAGTACACTGGCATCAAACCTCCAATGTAGTAGCGGGGACTCGGAACTGCAATGAGGTCCGACGGACTTGACCCAGATGACCACATTAGGCTTGTTGACGGTTGGGGAAGTCTTGCGCATGCCAGGCCTGCTAATGTGGTGGATGCTATGATGCAGCAGTCTCGAGACCACGCGTTTTCTGCTGTGGGCTGCCACACACAGAAAACAACGCGGCTGCCACGGCACAACGGTCCAACCCTTCACGCTCTCGCTTCTTCATTAGACGCCCACCCCCTAACACGAATGCGAACGTGCGTTGCCGTGCTGGAGCGAAGATCCGGGGGCATATGCTTTTCAAGCATGCCATATCGTCCCGCTGCACATCTTTTCTTTTTGACAATCCCCGCGAGACCGCCATAATGCAAAAGTCCTAGCCTTCTAGCAGGATGCAGGGCACGGGTGCAACAAACTCGTTGCGCCCTCCAACCACGTGATGATCCCCATCCTCCGCTTGAACCGCTGCCACCGCCGACGCAATCGTCGTCATCACTTTCGCCGCCGTCGGCCGTCGTCGCCATCGCAATCACCGCCGCCACCGTCGCAGTCGCTGCGGCCACCCTCGTCGCCGTCGCCGTTTTTGTCGTCATCACTGTCGTTATCCACCACCGTGCCTGTGGCACGTTGAGGCGTGGACGAATGCCAAGGGCTGCCTGGCAAGGTTTCTGTAGTTTTCGAAGGGGCCCCCCGTCCCCTGGTCACGCTCACCCGACTGCACCACTTCTACTGCCTGGGAGTCCCTGGGCGGCCATGGCGCCTCCCTGAGGCTCCCAAGGCTTCCATGACAGCCCAAGATCACTGCCCGAGAGGTCTTCAAGGCGCCCCAAGAGGCTTCCAAGAGGGCCGAACTTTTATAGGTAGTTGAACGATTTGGCGTTCTCGCCTTTTCGGCCTTCCGACCCTGCAAGACGGCCCCAGAAGCCCCCCAAAGACGGCCCTGAACCGAAAATCCGCGCCTTCCGCCCCAAGAGGCCCCCAGGAGGCCCCAAGAGGCGCCCAAGAGGCCCCAAGAGGCGCCCAAGAGGCCCCAAGGGACCCCCAAGAGGCCCCCAGGAGGCCCGAGAGAGGCCCCAAGAGGCTCCAAGACGAGACCTCAAACCTGCCTGCAACAGGCCCCTGAGAGGCCTCCCACGAAATCACAACGAACATCCAATGAGCCTTTACCTATACTTCACTACCCAAGCACGGTGGCGGGACTGACCGTAGGCAGCTGGATCCGCCGCCCCCTGTTGATTCATCACAGGGGTGCCTGGCGTGCTGAATCCTTTCGGTCTTGATTTTGGTTCTTTTTCCGAAAGACCTCCCGCTGGGGCTTCGGCCGATCCCGGTGGCCACCGGAAGGGCGCGAAGAGATGCACAACAGGTGGTTGCAACATGTTTTTCGGCTCCAGACGGCTCCAAGATGCCAAGATGGCCTCCAAGTTCGCCCGAGATGGTCCAAGATGGTCTCGAAGACGGCCCAAGAGAGTCCAGGATGCCTCCAAGTTCGCACAAGAAACACCTAAGACGGCCCAAGACGGCCCCAGAGGCCTCCAATAGGCCTCCAAGAGGCCTCCAAGACGGCCCACGAGGCCTCGAAGGGTCCTCAAGGACGGCCTGAAGAGGTCAAAATCATTGATGTTCCGTGGGTTTTTGAAGGATTTTGGCTTTGCCCCTTTTCGGCCTTCCGACGGCCCAAGACTGCCCAAGAGGCCATGCAAATCGCCCCAAGAGTGCCCCAAGAAGCCTCCAAGACGGCTCCAGGACGGCCCAAGAGGCCCCCAAGACGGCCCCAAGAAGGCCCCAAGACGGCCTAAGAGGCCCCCAAGAAGCGCCAGATGGCCTGCAAGACTGCCAAGATGGCCTCCAAGGTGCCTCCAAGACGGCCAAGATAACCTCCACAAGAGGCCCCAAGAGGCGCCCAAGAGGCCCCCAAGGGCCCGCAAGAGGCCCCCAAGAGGCCCCCAGGAGGCCCGAGAGGGCTCCAAGACGGCCCCCAAGAGGCCTCAAACCTGCCTGCAACAGGCCCCCGAGAGGCCTCCCACGAGATCCCAACGAACATCCAATAAGCCTTTACCTATACCCCACTACCCAAGCACGGTGGCGGGACTGACCGTATGCAGCTGGATCCGCCGCCCCCGTTGATTCATTACAAGGGTGCCCGGCGTGCTGAATCCTTTCTGTCTTGGTGTTGGTTCTTTTTCCGAACGACCCCCTGGGGCTTCGGCCGATCCCGCTGGCCAACCGGGAGGGCGCGAAGAGATGCATAACAGGTGGTTGCAAAGGGATTTTCGGCTCCAGACGGCTCCAAGATGGCCTCCAAGATCGCCCGAGATGGTCCAAGATGGCCTCGAAGACTGCCCAAGAGAGTCCAGGATGCCTCCAAGTTCGCACAAGAAACACCTAAGACGGCCCCAGAGGCCTCCAAGAGGTCTCCAAAAATGCCGACGAAGCCTCGAAGGGTCCTCCAGGGTACCCGAAGAGGTCAAAATCATTGATTTTCCTTGGGTTTTTGAAAGATTTGGCTTTTGCTCCTTTTCGGCCCCGACGGCCCAAGACTGCCCAAGAGGCCATGAAAATCGCCCCAAGAGTGCCCCAAGAAGCCTCCAAGACTGCTCCAGGACGGCCCAAGAGGCCCTCAAGACGGCCCCAAGACTGCCTAAGAGGCCCCAAGAAGCTCCAGATGGCTTCCAAGACTGCCAAGACAGCCTCCAAGACGCCTCCAAGACTGCCAAGATGGCCCCAAAATGCACCCAAGACAAGACGGCCTAGGACTGCCCAAATGGCCCGCAAGAGGCCTCCAATACGGCCCAAGACCCCTCCAAGACGTCCCCCAGGAAGGCCCGACAGGGTTTAAATCATGGATTTTCCTTAGGTGTCTGAAGGATTTTGGTTTTTGCCTCTCTTCAGCTCTCCGACGGCCCAAGACGGCCCAACAGGCCCCAAACATCGCCCCAAGAGCGCCCAAGAGGCCTCCAAGATGGCCCCATGCCAGCCCATAAGGCCCCCAAGACGGCCTCAAGAAGGCCCCAAGACGGCCCCCAAGACGCCCAAGATAGCCTCCAAGACGGCCACGATGGCCGTCAAGACGGCTAAGGTGGCCCCATGATGCACCCAAGACGGCCCAAGATGGCCTCAAGATGGCCTAAGACGGCCCTATTGGCCCGCAAAAGGCCTCCACGACTGCCCAATAGCCCTCCAAGACGGCCTCCAGGAAGGCCCGATAGGGCCAACATCATTGAATTGCCTTAGGTGTTTCAAGAATTGTGGCTTTTGCTCCTTTTCAGCTCTCCGACGGCCCAAGACGGTCCAAGCGGCCCTCAACATCGCTTCAAGAGCGCCCAAGAGGCCTCCAAGATGGCCCCTTGACAACCCATAAGGCCCCTAAGACGGCCCCAAGACGGCCCCAAGAGGCCCCCAAGACGCCCAAGATAGCCTCCAAGACGGCCAAGATGGCCGTATAGACGGCTAAGGTGGCGCCAAGATGCACCCAAGACGGCCCAAGATGGCCTCAAGATGGTCGAAGACGGCCCTATAGGCCCGCAAAAGGCTTCCAAGACGGCCCAATAGCCCTCCAAGACGTCCTCCAGGAAGGCCCGAAAGGGCCAAAATCATTGAATTGCCCTAGGTGTTCCAAGGATTGTGGCTTTTGCTCCCTTTCAGCTCTCCGACGGCCCAAGACGGTCCAAGCGGCCCTCAACATCGCTTCAAGAGCGCCCAAGAGGCCTCCAAGATGGCCCCCCCTTGACAGCCCATAAGGCCCCTAAGACGGCCCCAAGAAGGCCCCAAGGCGGCCCAAGAGGCCCCCAAGACGCCCAAGATGGCCTCCGAGACGGCCACGATGGCCTCCAAGATGCCTCCAAGACGGCCTCCAAGACGTCGACGATGGCCCCAAGATGCACCCAAGACGGCCCCAGATGGCCTGAAGATGGCCCTAGACTGTCCAAAAGGCCCGCCAGAGGCCTCCAAGACGGCCCAAGACCCCTCCAAGACGTCCTCCAGGAGGCCCGAGAGCTCGAAAATCGCCTGGTCCGATAGCTTGCCCGACTCCGTGTTCCCCGAAGGCTTTCGAAACCCGCTTGGGGAACGCGTGGCCCGATAGCCTGGCCCAACTCAAACCCGACTTTCGGCCACGCGGGCGCTTCCAAAAAGGCAGGGGGCGGCGGTGACTCGCCGTACGTAGGCGCCTTCGATCGTGCGAGGCGCCGCTCCCGGCCCTCTGGGCGACCTGGGGCAGACGGGGGGCGCCGAGCGCCCGGAACTCGGGCCCTGGGCATCGCTCGGACGTCCATTCCCCGTGTTTTTTTTTCGGTTTTGTGCGTGGTTTTTTCGCCAAATCATCAAGGATGCTCCTCGATGGTCCTCGCCGAAGGAAAAATGCACACGTCCGAGCGATGCCAAATGGCCTGGCCTCTGGCATCAGTACGGGCAACGGCCGTGCCCAGGCGCCACTGCCACGCCGCCGCACCGCTGGAACAGCTCGTGGCACCGCATCTTCTCGAAGATCTTCTCGCTGGCCAGGAGCCTCAGCTCTCGCTGCGTGTCCGCCTCGGCACCCTGGGTCGTGCCCCAGACGATGCTCCCAAAGGGCAGGGCAAAACCGCCCAAGAAGCCAACGAACACGAGAGGAATGCCAACTGGGCCAAGAGAGGCCGTGAGCAGTCCGGCGCTGACGGCTCCTGTCATAGCGCCCACCTGGCCGGCAAAGAACCCACCGAACCAGGCTGCTACCACGGCCCCTTGATGCTGATTGGGCATAGACTTGCCACTGTCCTTCAGATGCTCCTCAAGAAATTCGAACATCTTGGACACTCGGTAGTGCGCATATTGGACAGGCAAATGTTCGGGGTCGAACCACAACCACCAACTACTCCCGCGCTTGTTGTATTCTACCTTCGGCTCTGATACATAAATCCCTGAACCGTCGTCTACGGGTGGTGGAACGCTTTCCGATCCGGCCGGCCAGAACGCATCCATCGCATACTCGAACGCGAACGGCGGTATGTACAATCCTCCGTAGATCTTCAATGGATCACCAGATCCAGGGCGTTTGATTTCCAAAACTGTGACGCTCATTCTGGCCTTTGCAATTGTCTCTTTAAACACGCGGATGTATTCCACGTCGGCCAGATGGATGATTTCGGTGGTAGGCTTGTCTGTTTGACTCGCAGGCATCGGAATCCATTGGAGCGTTTTGTTCCAATCGCAAACTATATACTGCTGGCTTCCACGAGACTGTCCCTGGCTGACGTCCACGAGACTTTGTCCGTGACCTGCGCTGAAGTCGGCACTGCCACTGTGCTCGTCCGTCTGGTTCGTGATGCTGGTCTGCTCGAGCAACGCGCCTCGGGCCCAAGGAACAGGTTTGCTTTCGTGTGCCTGTGTGTGTGTGTGTATGTTCTGGCCCATACTGCCCCAGAGCTGGAGAAATAAGGCACGTGACGACCTGAACAGAAGCCCTGGGCATACCCCACGCTCTGAAATCGGAGGCTGGCTGGGGGGGGGGGTGAGCCAGCGGAACCTCCGACCAAAGATGCTTCGGTCTCGGCCTCGGCCCGTGCCGTGCGTGCGTGCGGGGCTGCCGGAGTCCCTGCCCTCGCCAGGCCAGAGACACAGTACACGTCGCCGCGCCTCCCCCCGCGGCTTCTGGGGCCCCCCAGCGGGGATCGTCGCGCAGCTGTCCCGTGGCTGTCCCGCGGCTGTCACATGGTGGTCCCGATGGGTGTCCCGCGGTTGCCCCGCGGTTGTCCCGTGGTTGTCCCGTGGTCGTCCCGATGGCTGTCCCGATGGCTGTCCCGATGGCTGTCCCGATGGGTGTCCCGTGGCTGTCCCGTGGCTGTCCCGCGGTTGTCCCGTGGCTGTCCCGTGGCTGTCCATTCGTTGCCTGTGGCTGCTCTGCGATTGCCCCGTCTCAGAATCAATCTGCCACCGTGCCTGCACGGCTGTACGGAGGGGGCGTGTTGCAATGCTCCTGTGCTGTCTGGTGAGGCTTCGTCCCAAACCTGCCTTGGTTGGGTTTTCGTTTTGAGTAGAGCAGTGGGGTGCCATCTCTTTTCTTCTTCTCCTCCCCCTCCTCTCCCCTCCCGCTTTCCTCTCGGCTCTCTCCTCTCGCATCCCTCTTGGGGGTTGCGAAGTGTGAAACTATCGTCAATTTCGAAGGCTGCTGGGCGGGGCCAGTACAATGGGGTTCCACGCAAATCCAAGCACACGGGACCTCGCCATCCCTGGGGAGCTGCGAAGTGTGAAGCTGTTGCCATTTTCGAGGGCTGCCGAGGGAGCCAACACATTGCGGCCCACCCAAACAGGATATCGCCATCCCTGGGGTGCTGTGAAGGGTGAAACTGCTGCCACTTTCGAGGGTTGCTGGGGGAACCAACGCAGGTGGGGCCCACGCAAATCCAAACGGGACCTCGCCATCCCTGGGGGGCTGGGTGAAACTGCTGCCACTTTCGAGGGCTGCTGGGGGAACCAACGCAAAGGGGCCCCACGCGCATCCAAACGGAACCTCGCCATCCCTGGGGGGGTGGCTGCGAATTATGAAACTGTCGCCACTTTTGAAAGCTGCTGAGGGGGGAGGGTGCAACGCAGTGGGGCCCCACGCAGACTTAAACAGGGCTTCGCCATCCCTTGGGGGGCCGAACAGTGGAACTGTCGCCACTTTCGAGGGCTGCTTGACCACAATGGGCACCCACGCAAACACACACGGGAGCTCGCCATCCCAGCTGGGTTTCGAAGTGTGAGACTGATTCCACATTCGAGGGCTCCTGGGGGGGCTGATGTTGCGTCTCCGCCAGTGTAGCCTTACGTAGCACCCCGCAATTGCGGATAAGAGTGAGGGGGCGGGCGCGGGCGACGCGGGCGTCGTCGAGCCGGCGGACCTCGTGGCCCCCACCTTCCCTGTCGATGGCGCTCTCCTCCTCCTTCTCCTCCTTCTCCTCCTCCTCCTCCTCCTCCTCCTCCTCCTCTTCCTCGTCTTCGTCCTCGTCGACACTGCCCTGCGCGACGATGGGTCTCGCCGCACACCTTTGAGCTGGATGGGTGGCGCTTCCCCTTTGATGCGGGGCCATTACCACTTGCGCCACCACCCGCTCCCGTTCACTCCTAAGAGTGAACACACGGGGAAAGAAAAAGCCAAATGAGTTAGGCGATATGGAGAGAATCAATCTCACCCGCACGGACCTGATCGCCAGTCTTGAACGGCTGGCGGAGCAGGTGCCACTTCTTATTGAGACTGTACCGTGCAGGCGCGCGCGCGAGGTTCGCCAACGCGCGCGCACCGCGGGAGGAAGCTGCAGGGGGTCCATTGCACTGCTCAGACAGCTTGGCTGAGACTTTGCGACCTCCGAGCCCACAGACCGCGCGCGCAACGCACCAGGTGCCCTCCTGAAGCTGAAAGGGATGCACGAGATGCCTGCGCCCATCTGCTGCAACAACACGCGCGTGCGCAGCATCAGCACGCAGGAGGGGGCGAGGGGTGGCGACTGGCGGGGGCGGTTTGACCACGAGCATGGGCTGACAGGAAGACAGACAAGACCGCTGCTGTTCAGGCTTAACATGCTCACATTCAAAATCGGCGAAACTCGCCCCTACTTGGGCCACCCATCTGGCGTAGCGAGCCAACGCCTTGGCCTTGGCAGTGACCTGCTCACGCAAACTCTGATCAATCTGAACGCGCGAAGCAGACCACTGGGCCCACGAGTCGGCCTCGTCATTACCAGCCTTCTCAAACGCACTGCTGAGACCGAGCTGCACACGTGCATGCGTGCAGTGTCCCTTCACCTTGACAAGACGAATCTGAGAGGGGCCACCCCAGTCATGAATCTTCGTCCACACCGCGCGCCACAGCTCAGACCAAGCACCGCGGGAGCCGCAACAATGTCGCTCTCCACGCTTGTGCACACCGTCATGCACGAAGGCTGAGTCTGTGTACAATATGGATCCTGGTGACGCGTGCTGCAGCCCGCGATAAAACGCAAAAAGCTCTGCATAGTCAATGTCCTGACACAACTCATGCAACGTGCCACACACAGCAGAGAGCACACGAAATGTGTCGGGACACAAAGCGACGGCGGCCCACCCCACCGCCTGCGCGTGGGGGGGGGAGCTTCTGGTCGATCCACGACCCGTCGAGGAACACATGTCCTGATAGGGCCTCGGGCCCTCCTGCGAACCACCTATCTGGGACGGGACGAGTGGCGGGGAGGGGAGCAAGCGGCAGCAGCAGCCTCTCAGCAAAGAGGAGGGGGAGAGGCTCAGCGGCAGCTCGCACGAGGGTGGTGAGAAAGGACGGAATACAAACTCCTTCCATGATCTCCTCATGCAAGCCGCACGCGGCATGCCTGTGCAGCAGGGTTCCCGGGGCTGACCCGCAACCAAGACAGAAGACGTTGGTCGAGAGCCCAGCTTCCCATTGACGATGCTGCGGCCACTGGCCTCCTGAAATCACACTCTTTAGATACCCGCGCTCGACAGGCAAGAGGGGGCGAAGGCTTCTGAGCGGAGTAAGGTCGCACCCATTTTGCAGCTCAGGCACGCCCAATCTATTGGCGACCTTACCCCAAAGCCAAAAATCGACCACCCTCTGGAGCCAGAGTACAAAAGTCCTGGGGCCGACGTCCCTGACCGAGATGCGCCCCAAGACCGAGTGAGCGAAAACAAACCCGTCGACCTGGAGCCCCAGACGGATGGCAGTGGCCGCGCAGGCCGTGAAAAGGACCCTTGATGCCAGCCCAGGGGTTCCCGTGGTCGGAGAAGCGATGGACAGCATCCTTTATTCCTTGCTCGAGCATGCGCACAGGAAGCAGTCCATCCCAGACGGCCACCGCAAACATCTGCAGGGGCTCAATATTTAATTTGCATGCAGGGTCGCATCGGGGTGCTTCAGACATCATAAGAAGCAACGTGAGACTGCGACCCGACAGTTTGGCGACCTGCACATGTGCCTGCATAGCTCTGGCGAGACGCAACTCCGTGCAATTCGTGCCGTACACAGCGCCCCCATACTTACAGGAGGCCAGGGGGGCAGCTTGCACCAGATTGTGCAGCCAGCGCTTTTTAACGTGCGGTCCGAGCGAGACGATCTTGCGGGCCCGAGCGTGTGCTGGTGCCCTGCGAGCGGCTCGCGTGGCGCGAAAGCGGCAGACTGCAGCGGCAAAATCGATACCTAGGTTGCGCTCTGTTTGAGCGCTCTGAACATTAAACCTACGGAGCCTGCGGACGAGCTGAGCCCTGATATGAGCTGACGACGCAACGACCCGACTCTTACGACGGTGCACGACCGAGTGAACCTTCTCAAGCTCAGCGTGCAGCATGGTGGTGGCCCCTGTTAGGTCTTCCACCACGTCCTGCGCACGCCCTACCCTATGGGCTCCAAAATCGTCCACCACGATCCCCAGACTGACGTGCTGATAGGCCGCCACCACCTTGTCAGCGGGGCCGAGGAGGATGAGTTGCAGCATCAAAGTGGCGAAGTGACAGCCAGGCAAAACAGCCTGGTGGGCCTCTAGAGGCCGAGAAACCACGTCCCCCAGCGACAAGATCCGCGGGGCCCTGTACAACTCGACTAGAAGCTTCAGCTGTCGGAGCGGAAACCCTGACCCACTCGCGGCGAGCACCAGCTCGCTATGACGAGCGCATTCAAAGGCCTTCTGCAGATCTAGCAAGAGGAGCCCACTAGAGAAGCCTCGTGAGGCCGCCCGTTCTGAGCTGGCTGCCTGGACCCAGACGGGCTTGTCACTACTGCGTCCAGACGTGGACCAAAAATACGGGCGATGATTGCGAGCTTGCCATTACTTGATCAGCGGGCGCCGCAGCCGCCCCTGCATGCGAGCCAGAATGTGAATGAGCGCAATGGGCCGAAATCCACCCTCCCGCGTACTGAGAAAAAACCACTTTGGTCCAGGGACGCGGCCAGGAGCAGGAAGACTCGATCTCTCCTAAAAGATCGATCAAGGCCATCAAGGCCCCGTCGGAGAGGTGCAAAAGCTGCCGAGGGGAAATCACATCAAAACCGCATCCTGACCTCTTGGGGAACGTGCGAATGCACGCTCTAAGCTCATCGAGACTAGGTGGCGAAAGTACGGGGCCAAGGTCCGCAGGCCAGGCGATGGAATCCGACAGGGCCCCCACCTTCCACCACCCAGCCCACTCAGCCCCAAGCGAATCCATCTCCTCGGCCATAGTCGCGGGACGCGAGGCACCCTGCACCTGCACCAAGGAACTGGGAACCCGAGGCTGGGCAGGCCTGGTGTATAAAAAAGGGCGGCTCCACCGTCACGGCTGTGAGTGGAGCACCATTCTCTCCAGCCACGGAGCTTATCAGTTTCAGCTTGCTTCAAGGCCTTGCTGGCTTGGAGAGCGGCAGCCTTCGAAGCCAGCTCAGCGAGTTCATGCGGAAGTTCGCGCGCCAGAGACAGCGGCGTGAGCCAGGGCTCCGCCTCTGACCGAGGAACCTTGCTGACCTGGGACATGGGCCCGAGGCGCCTCGCGAGGCGCAAAGAGCAAGCACGTGTGGGGGGCGGGCTGAGCAGACCCCAATCCAGAGAGGCACCTGGCCAGGAGACGCCACCACGTGGCCGCAGGCGAGATCCTGGGAAAGCGCACAGGCAGCGGCTTCGGTGGTGCCTTTGCAAAAAACTGGGGGCCCTCAGCACGGCCGAAGTACTCGGAGTTGACGTGTGGCAGCAGGTCGTGGGCGTCCGCAAGGTCGGCCTCGGCGGTCTGGACCCACAGCTGCCAGCGCATGTCCACGCCCAGGCCAGCACGCTGAACGGTGTCTTGATACTGCTCCCAACGTGGTGCAGGATCAGCACGAACACAGCCCACAGGTAAATCGAGAGGAAACCGACGTGGTACTCGAACAGCTGCATGACAGAGCTCGCACCTTGCTTGCGTTGGGGTGGTAAGTCGCACAGGATAACGTGGCGTAGTTGCAGCATCGGTCAAGACCTCAAGGCAACAACCATGTGCAATGGAGTCGACCACCGCGAAAAAGATCGATTACCCTGGCCTTAGAATCAGAGGAATTCGTACATGTGGGCACCGATGGAGCCAAGATGGTGGCGTCGAGCGCGGCGGGCCATCCTGATGCTTCCAACTCGTGCGGATCCATATTGAAATCACCAGACACGATGAATGGCAGCCCTGATAATTTGACTGCATTGCCTATCTGGGCTAGAATGTGCCAATTCTTACCTGACAATCCTTCGCTGCAGTGTAGATACACGGCCACCCACAGGAAGCCGATGCCTGTGATTCCTGCAACATGCTTGATCGAAACCCTGCCAGGAATGAGAGAGCTGGGAATATGCTCAATGTCAGCGGGGCCAACAAACTTGGGAACCATATGCGCCAGACCACCGCTGGAACCGCCACGCTGGGTGCCCACGGCAGCTGCTATGCTAGCGCGCCATCCGCGCTTCGACAACTTGCTCTCCCATTCAATAACTTGATGCGGTAGAAGGTGATGCTCCTGCACCACCACGCCATTGCTGGTGAGGGCTTTGGGATGCTGGAGCAGCGCCTCCAACCCCGCGATCCCCGTCACATTGCTGGTGACCAGAGTCCAGGCGGCCAAGCTAGGAAGAAGACCCGCCAGCAGGCTCAGCGGCGGTCGACTTGAACTTCTTGGTGGCGGCCTCTTGCATCTGGTCGAAGATGTCACGAATGCATTCATGCTTGGTCCCATGCTTCTCTTGCAATCCTTGTATGCATCCGCGTCGTCAGTCTGCGCCTCTGCGAGCCAGGCGAGGGGCTCGGCGTGCGCTGCCTCGGCTCGCTGCCTGGCAGCGGCGGCAGCAGCGACACGCGCGGCCTCAAGCTCCTGCTCCTGCTTGGCTGCTGCCGCTGCGGCTGCGGCCTGGGCGGCTTCCGCGCGCCGCTTGGCCGCGGCCTCGCTGTCGGGAGCCCCGACAGCGCCAGCCCCTCCACCGCCGTCGCCGTCCACTGCCATGGACTCGTCGGCGGGAGGGGCAGCAGCAGCAGCAGCATCGCGCAAAGGCTGCACCAGAGCTGCCAGGTCATGGGCGACTTGGGCCATGCGCGAGTCCTGGGCGAGCGCGTCGGCGAACTGCTGCAGCTGCTGAACTGGATCCCCCTTCGCAGCCATGGCCGAGTAGGCCTTTGCCGCCCGCGCCGCAGCCTCCTTGACCGCAGTCTGCGCCAGCGCAAGCTCGGCCTTGCACTTGGCGGCGTGGGCACAGGCTGCCAGGGCACTCTCCTGCGCCTTGTCGTAGGCCCGCTGGGCCTTGTCCCGCTTGTCCGCCAGCGCGTCCTGCTCGATCCTGGCCGACTTAGCTGTGGCGCTCGGCTCGCCTTTGTCGCGGTTGCGCTGGGCGACCACGCGGGCGACAAGCTTGGGCGCCCAGTCGCTGCTGACCTCCTTGAAGTCCTCGTCGGACATCCTGGCGCAGATGCCGAGCTGACTTTCAGGAAGGAAGCTGACCTGCTTGCTCTTGGTCGGTGGCCCATTGGCCCAGGCCCCACGGTCCCGAGAGTCGGTGAGCGAGACGGAGGGTGTCGGGCCAGCCGCTTTGCCACACATCCTGCAGTTGTCGCGCCAGACGTAGTTGTATCTGTACGCACACCGCTTGTTGCTGCACTGCCAGCGCGAGAAGTCTCCCATCGCTGCTTGAGAAACAAACGCGAGCGAGCAGCAGCAGCAAGTGAAAGAGTAATTGTGAGTGAACCAGTGCGGGGCGAACCGCACACAGTACACGGAAAGTGGTGGGGCCGCGGATCCCCTTGCCAAAACTCTCGTCCCAGAGCCAACTGCTACGGACTTGAGCCAAAATGGCTACGGACGTCCTCGTCCTCGTCCTCATCGTCATCGTCATCCTCCTCCTCCACCTCGTCCTCCTCCTACTCTTCTTCCTCGTCCTCCCTCTCCCCCCCTCGTCCTTTCATCATCGTCCTCCCATTGTCGTCCTCCCCCTCATCGGCCTCCATCATCGTCCTCCCATTGTCGTCCATCATCATCATCCTCCCCCTCCTCCCCCTCCTCGTCCTCCTCCTCCCCCTCCTCCCCCTCCTCCCCCTCCTCGTCCTCCTGTTCCTCCTGCTTTTCTTTCTCCGCATTCTCCTTACATCCTCTCTTCTGCCGCGTTCTCCTCGTCCCCTGTTCACTCCTCCTGCCTCCCCCTCCTTTCCCAAGATAACTGCACCGCAATCCTTTTTTCTACTTTATGCTCCCCGCCTTCTCTGATCAAGGCAACTCGCCAGGGCAGAGTTGCTGGACGGGCTGGTGTGGATGCGCGGGGCTTGAAGAGGTCCTTGCGGGCTCAGACGGCATGCAAAAATCAGCCGCCGCGCTTGTGCGGCATTGGTTTGTTCAACGAACGTGGTTTAGGTCGCGGGTGGGTCGCGGGCTCTCCACCTCCACCTGGAAGGAATGCAAAAGCAGCCCGCCGCAGGCGCCAAAAACATTTGTTTGTACACTGAACGTGGTTTGGGTCGCGGGTGGGCCGCGGGTTCTCCACCGGGAACGAATGCAAAAGATGCCCGCCGTAGGCGCCGAAAAATGTGGTTTGTACCCTGAACGTGGTCGCAGGTTGGCCGCGGGCTCTCCACCGGAACGAATACAAAAGATGCCCGCCGCAGGCGCCGAAAAATATGGTTTGTACCCTGAACGTGGTCGCGGGTGGGCCGCGGGATCTCCACCTGAAACGAATGCGAAAGATGCCCGCCGCAGGCGCCGAAAAATGTGGTTTGTACCCTGAACGTGGTTTGGGTCGCGGGTTGGTCGCGAGTTGGTCACGGGGTGGGTCGCGGGCTCTCCACCTGGAAGGGATGCAAAAAAAGCCCGCCGCAGGCGCCGAAAATGGTGGTTTGTACCTTGAACGTGGTTTGGGTCGCGGGTGGGTCGCGGGTGGGTCGCGGGGTAGGTCGCGGGTGGGTCGCGAGTGGGTCGCGGGTGGGTCGCGGGTGGGTCGCGGGTGGGTCGCGGGGTGGGCCGCGGGCGGGTCGCGGGGTGGGTCGCGGGGTGGGTCGCGGGGTGGGTCGCGGGGTGGGTCGCGGGGTGGGTCGCGGGTGGGGTCGCGGGTGGGTCGCGGGTGGGTCGCGGGTGGGTCGCGGGGTGGGTCGCGGGTGGGTCGCGGGTGGGTCGCGGGGCTGGTTGCGGGTAGGGCGACGACAACAAACAACAACAAACAACAACAACAAACAACAACAAACAACAACAACAACAAACAACAACAACGAGAATCCGCACCGCGGAATTCCACTTCAGCCACGCACCCAGGGACAGTGAATGACCGTTCGGCCCCCTCACTCTGATCTTGCCCAACCTCCATTTCTCGTTGCTTGTGCCGAGGTGATTGTGTTCCACTCATTTTTTTGTTTGGGGGGGTGCTTTGTTTTGTGTTTGTTATCTCCTGTTCCCCCCAAGCCCTCCCTTGGTTGGGTTCTCGTTTTGAACAAGGCACCGTGGTCTCCATCACCCATTCACTTCTCCCCCCTCCTCATTCCTCGCTCGTTTCTCCCCCTCCTCGTCGCCCCCACGGGGGCTGCGATCTGCGAAACTGTCGCCACTTTCGTGGGATTAGATCGCCACGAGACTTCGTCGCCCCCTGGGGGGCTGCGATCTGCAACACCGTCGCCACTTTCGTGGGCTCGTGGGAGGCCCAGCGGAGGTACGTCCTACGCGGATCACCACGAGACCTCGCCGCCCCCTGGGGGGCTGCGATCTGCGAAACAACTGTCGCCACTTTCGTGGGCTCCTGGGAGGGCCAGCGGAGTGACGCCCGACGCAAATCACTACGAGACCTAGCCGTCCCCTCGGGGGCTGCGATCCTCGAAACTGTCGCCACTTTCGTGGGATTCTGGGAGGCCCAGCTGATGTACGTCCTACGCAGATTGCCACGAGACTTCGTCGCCTCCTGGGGGGCTGCGATCTGCGAAACTGGTTTCGCTGTCGTGGGCTCCCGGGAGGCCCAACGGAGGTACGTCCTACACAAATCACCACGACACCTCGTCGCCCACTGGGGGGTCTGGGATCGGCGAAGCTGTCGCCACTTTCGTGGGCTCCTGGGAGGGCCAGCGGAGGTACGTCCCACGCAAATCGCCACGAAACCTCGTCGCCCTCTGGGGGGCTGCGATCTGCGACACTGTCGCCAGTTTCGTGGGCTTCTGGGAGGCCCAGCGGAGCGACGTCCTACGCAGATCACCACGAAACCTCGTCGCCCCCTGGGGGGCTGCCGTCTGCGAAGCTGTCGCCCTTTGTGTGGGCTCCTGGGGGGCCCAACGGAGGTACGTCCTGCGTAGATCACCACGAGACCTCGTCGCCCCCTGGGGGGCTGCGATCTGCGAAACTGTCGCCACTTGCGCGGGCTCCTGGGCGGGCCAGCGGAGGTACGTCCTACGCAGATCACCATGAGACCTCGCCGTTTCCTGGGGGGCTGCGGTCTGCGACACTGTCCCCAATTTCGTGGGCTTCTGGGAGGACCAACGGAAGTACGTCCTACGCGGATCACCACGGAACCTCGCCGTCCACCGGGGGTCTGCGATTTGCGAAACTGTCGCCACTTTCATTGGCTCCCGGGAGGCCCTGCGGAGGGACGTCCTGCGCAGATCACCACGAGACCTCGCCGTCCCCTGGGGGGCTGCGATCTGCGAAACTTTCGACACTTTCGTGGGGTGGTGGGAGGCCCAGCGGAGGGACGTCCTACGCAGATCACCGCGAGACCTCGCCGTCCCCGGGGGTCTGGGATCGGCGAAGCTACCGCCACTTTCGTGGGGCTCTGGGAGGGCCAGCGGAGTGACGTCTTCCGCGGAGCCCCACGAGACCTCGCCGCCCCCTGGGGAGCCGCGCAGCGAGTAGCGCATGGCGCTGTCGTTGCCCATGCCGCATCTCTTACTCAGCTACCTGCTGCTTGTCATTGTCATGCGTGCTGGCACATGCTACGTTTCGCGCAGGGCGCTGCACTGTCATAGCGCGCAGAGCGCTGTCCTGCAATGCGAACACAGCGCAAGGCGCTGCTACTCCCATTAATTGTCTTCAATCGTCACTCCTCGACATGTTTCCACGCCCCCTCGCGGTCGCTCTCCTGCCAGCGACCTGACTCTTAATAGCGACGCCGCATCTGTAAAACACCTGAATATGGCCCGACGTTCTTTGGCGAAGCGTTCAAGGGCATTGCGGATCGTTCAATGATGGCTTTTGTATTGAGCGATCTGATGTAAACTCGCCGCATGCTTAAAAAGGGTTGGGTACGTACAAGTTTTTTTGGGGGGCTCTCCTTCCCGATCCAATGCCTCCTGGCCTGTTGTGCCTCTGTTCCTGTTCTCCAAGTCGGCCACACACACTTCGCGCGATGCGGATATCCGCCGTGCACAATTTCTTGTATTGCTGCTGTCACACTTTTGTTGGCACACCGGGTACGTCGCAGGGCAATTTTCCCCTGACTCCCATATTCGGGTTCTCGTTTTGAAAAAAGAAGTGGGGTGCCTACTCCCTTCTCCTTCTCCTCCAAGCCTCTCCCTGCTCCCTACTCCGTACTCCCTGCCCCCCTCTCGCCTGCCTGCGCCGGCCTGCACCTGCTTGATGGGGGAACCAACTCCGTCCTCCTCTCGCCTGCCTGCTGGGGGGGCCGACACAATGGGGCCCTACGCGAACCCAAGCCGGACCGCGCCTTCCTTGGGGGGGGGCTGCGAAGAGTGAACGTGTCGCCACTTTCGAAGGCTGCGGGGGGGCCAGCACAATGGGGTCCCACGCAAATCCAAACAGGACCTCGCCATCCCTGGTGGGGGGGCTGCTTAGTGTGAAACTGTCGCTACTTTCGAGGGCTGCTGGGGGAACCAGCGCAGTGGGGCCACATGCAAAGCCACACGGGGCCTCGCCATCACTGGGGGGCTGCTTAATGTGAAGCTGTGGCCTCTTTCGGAAGCTGCATGGGGGGCCAACCGAATGGGGCCCCACGCAGACCCAAACGGGACCTGGACGTCCTTGGGAGTCTGCGAATCTTGGAACTGTCGCCACTTTCGAAGGCTTCAAATGGTACCTGGCCATCCCTGGGGGGCTGCGAATTGTGAAACTGTCGCCACTTTCGAAGGCTGCTGGGGGTCCAACACAATGGGGTCACACGCAGATCCAAACGGGACCTCGCCATCCCTGGTGGGGGGGCTGCTTAGTGTGAAAGTCGCCACTTTCGAGGGCTGCTGGGGGAACCAGCGCAGTGGGGCCCCACGCGCATCCAAACGGGACCTCGCCATCCCTGGGGGGCTGCGAAGTGTGAAACTGTGGCCACTTTCGAAGACTGCTGGGCGGGCCAACACTATGGGGCCCCAAGCAGACCCAAACAGGACCTGGACATCCATGAGAGTCTGCGAAGTTTGGAACTGTCGCCACTTTCGAAGGCTTTTGGGAGAGCCAACACAGTAGGGTCCCACGCAAACCCAAATGGTACCTGGCCATCCCTGGGGGGTTGAGAATTGTCAAACTGTCGCCACTATCGAGGGCTGCTGGGCGGGGCGGCATAGTGGGGCCCCACGCAGATCCAACGGGGACCTGGCCATCCCTGGGGGGCTGCGTGAAACTGCTGCCACTTTCGAAGGCTGCTGGGCGGGGCCAACACAATGGGGTCCCACGCATATCCAAATGGGACCTGGTCATCACTGGGGGGCTGCGAAGTGTGAAGCTGTTGCCATTTTCGAGGGCTGCTGGGGGGGCCAGCACAGTGTGGTCCCATGCAAATCCCCAACAGACCTCGCCATTATCTCGCTGCTCCTGCCGAGGTTATTGTTCTCCCACCCCGATGTCTTCCTTGTACTCCTCTTTCCCAATGCAATGCCTCATGGCCTTGTGTACCTCTGCTCTGCGAAACGGCCACGCACACTTCGCACGGCAAAGATTTCCGCTGCGCACCGTCTCTTGCAATGTTGCTGTCGCATTATTGTCGGCACACCATCTATTATCACTTGGTGTCGATGGGTTGGGCACGCCTTAGGGTAATTTATGTTTTCTAGGGCCGATTCCGCCTCGTTTCGACCGCCCCTGGAACATCCTCCCCACGCGAAACACGAATACAAGAGGGGGGAAATAGGTTGCCCGAGGGCCTCACGATAGCCTGAAAACGGCTCAAGAAGCCCCCACCCGAGATGGCCCAGGAGGTTCCAAGAGGACGTCCAAGCGGCCCTCTAGCAGCAATCAACACTGATGTCCCGTATGTTTTACCTTGAATACTTCAAGATGTTGGCCTTTTCTGGCAACCGAAAGGGCAAGACTGCTCAAAAGGTCCCCAAGGCGGCCCTGGGGGGCCCAAGACGGCCTGGCCCAAGTGAGCTCCAAACCGTTCCAAGAGTCCATCAACAAAACTCCAGGAGGGGCCCAAGAGGGAAAAATCGAGCTGGCCTTGACAGCCTTTTCCTAATGATTGCTTTCAAGAACCCCCAACATGCCCTCAAGAGGGCCCTGAGAGGCCCCCAGGACGCTTCCGAGATGCCCAAGAGATCCCTCTACAGACCACTAGATGCCTCACAAGCGGACCACAAAGGCTCCCGATAGGCCCTCAAGAGGACCCAGATAAGCCCCAACTTGCGTCTTTAACTCAACCTCCTTCACGTTGCACTGTTGCCGCAGGCAGCTGGATCGATAGTGAAGCCGGTGAGTGGATACATAGATCGAGCATGAGACCGATGGATAAGAAGACTGGAAAATTCGCCAGCCCAACGAGCCAAGGGCGTGCTAAGATCTCCGGTAACTGGTTAACAATATTTCTAGTTCGCGCGTGCGGGGCCGCCCCTGGGGGTCCCTGGACGAAAAGTACCCCGGCCAGGTCCCAGCAGGATCCCAAGAGCGCTCCAGGAGTGCTTCAAATGGCCTCCAAGAGAGCTCAACATGTAGACGGCTCCAAGAGCGGGCCCAGACGGGGGACCCGATCGGACATTTTGAGCGGAGGCCCGAAGAGGCCCCCCAGGACCCCCCAAGCGGCCCCCGAGAGGCCCCCAAAATGCCCCCCCCCGAGAGGCCCCGAGAGACCCCCACGAGGCCCTCAAGAACCCCCCCACAGGCGCACTGCCGACGACCACTCGGCTAGTCGACCGCGGTGCGCAATATGGGATTCAATACATTGATTGCGGGATCGATTAATGTTGAGATCAATCGACCGTGAGATCGACCAATAGATGGAGAATGACATCGGTGCCCCGTGGGAGTCCCATGGTTGTCCCGTGGTTGTCCTGTGGTTGTCCCGTGGTTGTCCTGTTGTTGTCCGATGGTTGTCTGTGGTTATCTCGTGGTTATCTCGTGTTTGTCCCGTGGTTGTCCCACGGTTTCCCGAGGTTGTCCTTCGGTTTTCCCGTGGTTGCCCCGCCTTTACATCGATACTGCCATCGGATATGGACACACACACACACACACGCGCGGCCACACTTACACATACATGCATGCATGCATGCATGCATGCATCCATACATACATACCAACATACATATGTACAGACATGCACACATATACATACACACATACACACATACACGCATACACATACACACATACACACAAACACACGTACACACATACACACATACATACATACATACAAACATACAGACAGACAGACAGACAGACAGACCGACAGACAAACATACACACACATACACATACATACATACATATTTACAACACACATACATACATACATACATACA
>CAUYUJ010014025.1:420346-435569 GCA_963575745.1 Prorocentrum cordatum
GGCCGTCGTCGCCATCGCAATCACCGCCGCCACCGTCGCAGTCGCTGCGGCCACCCTCGTCGCCGTCGCCGTTTTTGTCGTCATCACTGTCGTTATCCACCACCGTGCCTGTGGCACGTTGAGGCGTGGACGAATGCCAAGGGCTGCCTGGCAAGGTTTCTGTAGTTTTCGAAGGGGCCCCCCGTCCCCTGGTCACGCTCACCCGACTGCACCACTTCTACTGCCTGGGAGTCCCTGGGCGGCCATGGCGCCTCCCTGAGGCTCCCAAGGCTTCCATGACAGCCCAAGATCACTGCCCGAGAGGTCTTCAAGGCGCCCCAAGAGGCTTCCAAGAGGGCCGAATTTTTATAGGTAGTTGAACGATTTGGCGTTCTCGCCTTTTCGGCCTTCCGACCCTCCAAGACGGCCCCAGAAGCCCCCCAAAGACGGCCCTGAACCGAAAATCCGCGCCTTCCGCCCCAAGAGGCCCCCAGGAGGCCCCAAGAGGCGCCCAAGAGGCCCCAAGAGGCGCCCAAGAGGCCCCAAGGGACCCCCAAGAGGCCCCCAGGAGGCCCGAGAGAGGCCCCAAGAGGCTCCAAGACGGCCCCCAAGAGACCTCAAACCTGCCTGCAACAGGCCCCTGAGAGGCCTCCCACGAAATCCCATCGAACATCCAATGAGCCTTTACCTATACTTCACTACCCAAGCACGATGGCGGGACTGACCGTAGGCAGCTGGATCCGCCGCCCCCTGTTGATTCATCACAGGGGTGCCCGGCGTGCTGAATCATTTCGGTCTTGATTTTGGTTCTTTTTCCGAAAGACCTCCCCCTGGGGCTTCGGCCGATCCCGGTGGCCACCGGAAGGGCGCGAAGAGATGCACAACAGGTGGTTGCAACATGTTTTTCGGCTCCAGACGGCTCCAAGATGGCCAAGATGGCCTCCAAGTTCGCCCGAGATGGTCCAAGATGGTCTCGAAGACGGCCCAAGAGAGTCCAGGATGCCTCCAAGTTCGCACAAGAAACACCTAAGACGGCCCAAGACGGCCCAAGAGGCCTCCAAGAGGCCTCCAAGAGGCCTCCAAGACGGCCCACGAGGCCTCGAAGGGTCCTCAAGGACGGCCTGAAGAGGTCAAAATCATTGATGTTCCGTGGGTTTTTGAAGGATTTTGGCTTTGCCCCTTTTCGGCCTTCCGACGGCCCAAGACTGCCCAAGAGGCCATGCAAATCGCCCCAAGAGTGCCCCAAGAAGCATCCAAGACGGCTCCAGGACGGCCCAAGAGGCCCCCAAGACGGCCCCAAGAAGGCCCCAAGACGGCCTAAGAGGCCCCCAAGAAGCGCCAGATGGCCTGCAAGACTGCCAAGATGGCCTCCAAGGTGCCTCCAAGACGGCCAAGATAACCTCCACAAGAGGCCCCAAGAGGCGCCCAAGAGGCCCCCAAGGGCCCGCAAGAGGCCCCCAAGAGGCCTCAAACCTGCCTGCAACAGGCCCCCGAGAGGCCTCCCACGAGATCCCAACGAACATCCAATAAGCCTTTACCTATACCCCACTACCCCCAAGCACGGTGGCGGGACTGACCGTATGCAGCTGGATCCGCCGCCCCCGTTGATTCATTACAAGGGTGCCCGGCGTGCTGAATCCTTTCTGTCTTGGTGTTGGTTCTTTTTCCGAACGACCTCTTGGGGCTTCGGCCGATCCCGCTGGCCAACCGGGAGGGCGCGAAGAGATGCATAACAGGTGGTTGCAAAGGGATTTTCGGTTCCAGACGGCTCCAAGATGGCCTCCAAGATCGCCCGAGATGGTCCAAGATGGCCTCGAAGACTGCCCAAGAGAGTCCAGGATGCCTCCAAGTTCGCACAAGAAACACCTAAGACGGCCCCAGAGGCCTCCAAGAGGTCTCCAAAAATGCCGACGAAGCCTCGAAGGGTCCTCCAGGGTACCCGAAGAGGTCAAAATCATTGATGTTCCGTGGGTTTTTGAAAGATTTGGCTTTTGCTCCTTTTCGGCCCCGACGGCCCAAGACTGCCCAAGAGGCCATGAAAATCGCCCCAAGAGTGCCCCAAGAAGCCTCCAAGACGGCTCCAGGACGGCCCAAGAGGCCCTCAAGACGGCCCCAAGGAGGCCCCAAGACTGCCTAAGAGGCCCCAAGAAGCTCCAGATGGCTTCCAAGACTGCCAAGACAGCCTCCAAGACGCCTCCAAGACTGCCAAGATGGCCCCAAAATGCACCCAAACCACGACGGCCTAGGACTGCCCAAATGGCCCGCAAGAGGCCTCCAATACGGCCCAAGACCCCTCCAAGACGTCCCCCAGGAAGGCCCGACAGGGTTTAAATCATTGATTTTCCTTAGGTGTCTGAAAGATTTTGGTTTTTGCCTCTTTTCAGCTCTCCGACGGCCCAAGACGGTCCAAGCGGCCCTCAGCATCGCTTCAAGAGCGCCCAAGAGGCCTCCAAGATGGCCCCTTGACAGCCCATAAGGCCCCCAAGACGGCCTCAAGAAGGCCCCAAGAGGCCCCCAAGACGCCCAAGATAGCCTCCAAGACGGCCACGATGGCCGTCAAGACGGCTAAGGTGGCCCCATGATGCACCCAAGACGGCCCAAGATGGCCTCAAGATGGCCTAAGACGGCCCTATTGGCCCGCAAAAGGCCTCCACGACTGCCCAATAGCCTTCCAAGACGTCCTCCAGGAAGGCCCGATAGGGCCAACATCATTGAATTGCCTTAGGTGTTTCAAGAATTTTGGCTTTTGCTCCTTTTCAGCTCTCCGACGGCCCAAGACGGTCCAAGCGGCCCTCAACATCGCTTCAAGAGCGCCAAAGAGGCCTCCAAGATGGCCCCTTGACAACCCATAAGGCCCCTAAGACGGCCCCAAGACGGCCCCAAGAGGCCCCCAAGACGCCCAAGATGGCCTCCAAGACGGCCAAGATGGCCGTATAGACGGCTAAGGTGGCCCCAAGATGCACCCAAGACGGCCCAAGATGGCCTCAAGATGGTCGAAGACGGCCCTATAGGCCCGCAAAAGGCTTCCAAGACGGCCCAATAGCCCTCCAAGACGTCCTCCAGGAAGGCCCGAAAGGGCCAAAATTATTGAATTGCCCTAGGTGTTCCAAGGATTGTGGCTTTTGCTCCTTTCAGCTCTCCGACGGCCCAAGACGGTCCAAGCGGCCCTCAGCATCGCTTCAAGAGCGCCCAAGAGGCCTCCAAGATGGCCCCTTGACAGCCCATAAGGCCCCTAAGACGGCCCCAAGAAGGCCCCAAGACGGCCCAAGAGGCCCCCAAGACGCCCAAGATGGCCTCCAAGACGGCCACGATGGCCTCCAAGATACCTCCAAGACGGCCTCCAAGACGTCGACGATGGCCCCAAGATGCACCCAAGACGGCCCCAGATGGCCTGAAGATGGCCCTAGACTGTCCAAAAGGCCCGCCAGAGGCCTCCAAGACGGCCCAAGACCCCTCCAAGACGTCCTCCAGGAGGCCCGAGAGCTCGAAAACCACCTGGTCCGATAGCTTGCCCGACTCCGTGTTCCCCGAAGGCTTTCGAAACCCCCTTGGGGAACGCGTGGCCCGATAGCCTGGCCCAACTCAAACCCGACTTTCGGCCACGCGGGCGCTTCCAAAAAGGCAGGGGGCGGCGGTGACTCGCCGTACGCAGGCGCCTTCGATCGTGCGAGGCGCCGCTCCCGGCCCTCTGGGCGACCTGGGGCAGACGGGGGGCGCCGAGCGCCCGGAACTCGGGCCCTGGGCATCGCCCGGACGTCCATTCCCTGTGTTTTTTTCGGTTTTGTGCGTGGTTTTTTCGCCAAATCATCAAGGATGCTCCTCGATGGTCCTGGCCGAAGGAAAAATGCACACGTCCGAGCGATGCCAAATGGCCTGGCCTCTGGCATCAGTACGGGCAACGGCCGTGCCCAGGCGCCACTGCCACGCCGCCGCACCGCTGGAACAGCTCGTGGCACCGCATCTTCTCGAAGATCTTCTCGCTGGCCAGGAGCCTCAGCTCTCGCTGCGTGTCCGCCTCGGCACCCTGGGTCGTGCCCCAGAAGATGCTCCCAAAGGGCAGGGCAAAACCGCCCAAGAAGCCAACGAACACGAGAGGAATGCCAACTGGGCCAAGAGAGGCCGTGAGCAGTCCGGCGCTGACGGCTCCTGTCATAGCGCCCACCTGGCCGGCAAAGAACCCACCGAAAAAGGCTGCTACCACGGCCCCTCGATGCTGATTGGGCATAGACTTGCCACTGTCCTTCAGATGCTCCTCAAGAAATTCGAACATCTTGGACACTCGGTAGTGTGCATACTGGACAGGCAAATGTTCGGGGTCGAACCACAACCACCAACTACTCCCGCGCTTGTTGTATTCTACCTTCGGCTCTGATACATAAATCCCTGAACCGT
Organism: Prorocentrum cordatum; assembly: GCA_963575745.1. Classification (NCBI taxonomy): domain Eukaryota; class Dinophyceae; order Prorocentrales; family Prorocentraceae; genus Prorocentrum; species Prorocentrum cordatum. The sequence continues at coordinate 424,718 of CAUYUJ010014025.1, forward strand.
CGTCTGCGGGTGGTGGAACGCTTTCCGATCCGGCCGGCCAAAACGCATCCATCGCATACTCGAACGCGAACGGCGGTATGTACAATCCTCCGTAGATCTTCAATGGATCACCAGATCCAGGGCGTTTGATTTCCAAAACTGTGACGCTCATTCTGGCCTTTGCAATCGTCTCTTTAAACACGCGGATGTATTCCACGTCGGCCAGATGGATGATTTCAGTGGTAGGCTTGTCTGTTTGACTCGCAGGCATCGGAATCCATTGGAGCGTTTTGTTCCAATCGCAAACTATATACTGCTGGCTTCCACGAGACTGTCCCTGGCTGACGTCCACGAGACTTTGTCCGTGACCTGCGCTGAAATCGGCACTGCCACTGTGCTCGTCCGTCTGGTTCGTGATGCTGGTCTGCTGGAGCAACGCGCCTCGGGCCCAAGGAACAGGTTTGCTTTCGTGTGCCTGTGTGTGTGTATGTTCTGGCCCATACTGCCCCAGAGCTGGAGAAATAAGGCACGTGACGACCTGAACAGAAGCCCTGGGCATACCCCACGCTCTGAAATCGGAGGCTGGCTGGGGGGGGGGGGAACCAGCGGAACCTCCGACCAAAGATGTTTCGGTCTCGGCCACGGCCCGTGCCGTGCGTGCGTGCGGGGCTGCCGGGGTCCCTGCCCTCGCCAGGCCAGAGACACGATACACGTCGCCGCGCCTCCCCCCGCGGCTTCTGGGGCCCCCCAGCGGGGATCGTCGCGCAGCTGTCCCGTGGCTGTCCCGCGGCTGTCACATGGTGGTCCCGATGGGTGTCCCGCGGTTGCCCCGCGGTTGTCCCGTGGTTGTCCCGTGGTCGTCCCGATGGCTGTCCCGATGGCTGTCCCGATGGGTGTCCCGATGGGTGTCCCGTGGCTGTCCCGCGGCTGTCCCGCGGCTGTCCCGTGGCTGTCCTGTGGCTGTCCATTCGTTGCCTGTGGCTGCTCTGCGATTGCCCCGTCTCAGAATCAATCTGCCGCCGTGCCTGCACGGCTGTACGGAGGGGGCGTGTTGCAATGCTCCTGTGCTGTCTGGTGAGGCTTCGTCCCGAACCTGCCTTGGTTGGGTTCTCGTTTTGAGTAGAGCAGTGGGTGCCATCTCCCTTCTTCTTCTCCTCCCCCTCCTCTCCCCTCCCGCTTTCCTCTCGGCTCTCTCCTCTCGCATCCCTCTTGGGGGTTGCGAAGTGTGAAACAATCGTCACTTTCGAAGGCTGCTGGGCGGGGCCAGTACAATGGGGTTCCACGCAAATCCAAGCACACGGGACCTCGCCATCCCTGGGGAGCTGCGAAGTGTGAAGCTGTTGCCATTTTCGAGGGCTGCCGAGGGAGCCAACACATTGCGGCCCACCCAAACAGGATATCGCCATCCCTGGGGTGCTGTGAAAGGGCGAAACTGCTGCCATTTTCGAGGGCTGCTGGGGGAACCAACGCAAGTGGGGCCCACGCAAATCCAAACGGGACCTCGCCATCCCTGGGGGGCTGCGTGAAACTGCTGCCACTTTCGAGGGCTGCTGGGGGAACCAACGCAAAGGGGCCCCACGCGCATCCAAACGGAACCTCGCCATCCCTGGGGGGGTGGCTGCGAATTATGAAACTGTCGCCACTTTTGAAAGCTGCTGAGGGGGGAGGGTGCAACGCAGTGGGGCCCCACGCAGACTTAAACAGGGCTTCGCCATCCCTTGGGGGGCCGAACAGTGGAACTGTCGCCACTTTCGAGGGCTGCTTGACCACAATGGGCACCCACGCAAACACACACGGGAGCTCGCCATCCCAGCTGGGTTTCGAAGTGTGAGACTGATTCCACATTCGAGGGCTCCTGGGGGGGCTGATGTTGCGTCTCCGCCAGTGTAGCCTTACGTAGCACCCCGCAATTGCGGATAAGAGTGAGGGGGCGGGCGCGGGCGACGCGGGCGTCGTCGAGCCGGCGGACCTCGTGGCCCCCACCTTCCCTGTCGATGGCGCTCTCCTCCTCCTTCTCCTCCTTCTCCTCCTCCTCCTCCTCCTCCTCCTCCTCCTCCTCTTCCTCGTCTTCGTCCTCGTCGACACTGCCCTGCGCGACGATGGGTCTCGCCGCGCACCTTTGAGTTGGATGGGTGGCGCTTCCCCTTTGATGCGGGGCCATTACCACTTGCGCCACCACCCGCTCCCGTTCACTCCTAAGAGTGAACACACGGGGAAAGAAAAAGCCAAATGAGTTAGGCGATATGGAGAGAATCAATCTCACCCGCACGGACCTGATCGCCAGTCTTGAACGGCTGGCGGAGCAGGTGCCACTTCTTATTGAGACTGTACCGTGCAGGCGCGCGCGCGAGGTTCGCCAACGCGCGCGCACCGCGGGAGGAAGCTGCAGGGGGTCCATTGCACTGCTCAGACAGCTTGGCTGAGACTTTGCGACCTCCGAGCCCGCAGACCGCGCGCGCAACGCACCAGGTGCCCTCCTGAAGCTGAAAGGGATGCACGAGATGCCTGCGCCCATCTGCTGCAACAACACGCGCGTGCGCAGCATCAGCACGCAGGAGGGGGCGAGGGGTGGCGACTGGCGGGGGCGGTTTGACCACGAGCATGGGCTGACAGGAAGACAGACAAGACCGCTGCTGTTCAGGCTTAACATGCTCGCATTCAAAATCGGCGAAACTCGCCCCTACTTGGGCCACCCATCTGGCGTGGCGAGCCAACGCCTTGGCCTTGGCAGTGACCTGCTCACGCAAACTCTGATCAATCTGAACGCGCGAAGCAGACCACTGGGCCCACGAGTCGGCCTCGTCATTACCAGCCTTCTCCAACGCACTGCTGAGACCGAGCTGCACACGTGCACGCGTGCAGTGTCCCTTCACCTTGACAAGACGAATCTGAGAGGGACCACCCCAGTCATGAATCTTCGTCCACACCGCGCGCCACAGCTCAGACCAAGCACCGCGGGAGCCGCAACAATGTCGCTCTCCACGCTTGTGCACACCGTCATGCACGAAGGCTGAGTCTGTGTACAATATGGATCCTGGTGACGCGTGCTGCAGCCCGCGATAAAACGCAAAAAGCTCTGCATAGTCAATGTCCTGACACAACTCATGCAACGTGCCACACACAACAGAGAGCACACGAAATGTGTCGGGACACAAAGCGACGGCGGCCCACCCCACCGCCTGCGCGCGGGGGGGGAGCTTCTGGTCGATCCACGACCCGTCGAGGAACACATGTCCTGATAGGGCCTCGGGCCCTCCTGCGAACCACCTATCTGGGACGGGACGAGTGGCGGGGAGGGGAGCAAGCGGCAGCAGCAGCCTCTCAGCAAAGAGGAGGGGGAGAGGCTCAGCGGCAGCTCGCACGAGGGTGGTGAGAAAGGACGGAATACAAACTCCTTCCATGATCTCCTCATGCAAGCCGCACGCGGCATGCCTGTACAGCAGGGTTCCTGGGGCTGACCCGCAACCAAGACAGAAGACGTTGGTCGAGAGCCCAGCTTCCTATTGACGATGCTGCGGCCACTGGCCTCCTGAAATCACACTCTTTAGATACCCGCGCTCGACAGGCAAGAGGGGGCGAAGGCTTCTGAGCGGAGTAAGGTCGCACCCATTTTGCAGCTCAGGCACACCCAATCTATTGGCGACCTTACCCCAAAGCCAAAAATCGACCACCCTCTGGAGCCAGAGTACAAAAGTCCTGGGGCCGACGTCCCTGACCGAGATGCGCCCCAGGACCGAGTGAGCGAAAACAAACCCGTCGACCTGGAGCCCCAGACGGATGGCAGTGGCCGCGCAGGCCGTGAAAGGACCCTTGATGCCAGCCCAGGGGTTCCCGCGGTCGGAGAAGCGATGGACAGCATCCTTTATTCCTTGCTCGAGCATGCGCACAGGAAGCAGTCCATCCCAGGCGGCCACCGCAAACACCTGCAGGGGCTCAATATTTAATTTGCACGCAGGGTCGCATCGGGGTGCTTCAGACATCATAAGAAGCAGCGTGAGACTGCGACCCGACAGTTTGGCGACCTGCACATGTGCCTGCATAGCTCTGGCGAGACGCAACTCCGTGCAATTCGTGCCGCACACAGCGCCCCCATACTTACAGGAGGCCAGGGGGGCAGCTTGCACCATATTGTGCAGCCAGCGCTTTTTAACATGCGGTCCGAGCGAGACGATCTTGCGGGCCCGAGCGCGTGCTGGTGCCCTGCGAGCGGCTCGCGTGGCGCGAAAGCGGCAGACTGCAGCGGCAAAATCGATACCTAGGTTGCGCTCTGTTTGGGCGCCCTGAACATTAAACCTACGGAGCCTGCGGACGAGCTGAGCCCTGATATGAGCTGACGACGCAAAGACCCGACTCTTACGACGGTGCACGACCAAGTGAACCTTCTCAAGCTCAGCGTGCAGCATGTTGGTGGCCCCTGTTAGGTCTTCCACCACGTCCTGCGCACGTCCTACCCTATGGGCTCCAAAATCGCCCACCACGATCCCCAGACTGACGCGCTGATAGGCCGCCACCACCTTGTCAGCGGGGCCGAGGAGGATGAGTTGCATCAAAGTGGCGAAGTGACAGCCAGGCAAAACAGCCTGGTGGGCCTCTAGAGGCCGAGAAACCACGTCCCCCAGCGACAAGATCCGCGGGGCCCTGTACAGCTCGACTAGAAGCTTCAGCTGTCGGAGCGGAAACCCTGACCCACTCGCGGCGAGCACCAGCTCGCTATGACGAGCGCATTCAAAGGCCTTCTGCAGATCTAGCAAGAGGAGCCCACTAGAGAAGCCTCGTGAGGCCGCCCGTTCTGAGCTGGCTGCCTGGACCCAGACGGGCTTGTCACTGCTGCGTCCAGACGTGGACCAAAAATGCGGGCGATGATTGCGAGCTTGCCATTGCTTGATCAGCGGGCGCCGCAGCCGCCCCTGAATGCGAGCCAGAATGTGAATGAGCGCAATGGGCCGAAATCCACCCTCCCGCGTACTGAGAAAAACCACTCTGGTCCAGAGACGCGGCCAGGAGCAGGAAGACTCGATCTCTCCTAAAAGATCGATCAAGGCCATCAAGGCCCCGTCGGGGAGGTGCAAAAGCTGCCGAGGGGAAATCACATCAAAACCGCATCCTGACCTCTTGGGGAACGTGCGAATGCACGCTCTAAGCTCATCGAGACTAGGTGGCGAAAGTACGGGGCCAAGGTCCGCAGGCCAGGCGATGGAATCCGACAGGGCCCCCACCTTCCACCACCCAGCCCACTCAGCCTCAAGCAAATCCATCTCCTCGGCCATAGTCGCGGGACGCGAGGCACCCTGCACCTGCACCAAGGAACTGGGAACCCAAGGCTGGGCAGGCCTGGTGTATAAAAAAGGGCGGCTCCACCGTCACGGCTGCGAGTGGAGCACCATTCTCTCCAGCCACGGAGCTTATCAGTTTCAGCTTGCTCCAAGGCCTTGCTGGCTTGGAGAGCGGCAGCCTTCGAAGCCAGCTCAGCGAGTTCATGCGGAAGTTCGCGCGCCAGAGACAGCGGCGTGAGCCAGGGCTCCGCCTCTGACTGAGGAACCTTGCTGACCTGGGACATGGGCCCGAGGCGCCTCGCGAGGCGCAAAGAGCAAGCACGTATGGGGGGCGGGCTGAGCAGACCCCAATCCAGAGAGGCACCTGGCCAGGAGACGCCACCACGTGGCCGCAGGCGAGATCCTGGGAAAGCGCACAGGCAGCGGCTTCGGTCGTGCCTTTACAAAAAACTGGGGGCCCTCAGCACGGCCGAAGTACTCGGAGTTGACGTGTGGCAGCAGGTCGTGGGCGTCCGCAAGGTCGGCCTCGGCGGTCTGGACCCACAGCTGCCAGCGCATGTCCACGCCCAGGCCAGCACGCTGAACGGTGTCTTGATACTGCTCCCAACGTGGTGCAGGATCAGCACGAACACAGCCCACAGGTAAATCGAGAGGAAACCGACGTGGTACTCGAACAGCTGCATGACAGAGCTCGCACCTTGCTTGCGTTGGGGTGGTAAGTCGCACAGGATAACGTGGCGTAGTTGCAGCATCGGTCAAGACCCCAAGGCAACAACCATGTGCAATGGAGTCGACCACCGCGAAAAAGATCGATTACCCTGGCCTTAAGAATCAGAGGAATTCGTACATGTGGGCACCGATGGAGCCAAGATGGTGGCGTCGAGCGCGGCGGGCCATCCTGATGCTTCCAACTCGTGCGGATCCATAATGAAATCACCAGACACGATGAATGGCAGCCCTGATAATTTGACTGCATTGCCTATCTGGGTTAGAATGTGCCAATTCTTACCTGACAATCCTTCGCTGCAGTGTAGATACACGGCCACCCACAGGAAGCCGATGTCTGTGATTCCTGCAACATGCTTGATCGAAACCCTGCCAGGAATGAGAGAGCTGGGAATATGCTCAATGTCAGCGGGGCCAACAAACTTGGGAACCATATGCGCCAGACCACCGCTGGAACCGCCACGCTGGGTGCCCACGGCAGCTGCTATGCTAGCGCGCCATCCGCGCTTCGACAACTTGCTCTCCCATTCAATAACTTGATGCGGTAGAAGGTGATGCTCCTGCACCACCACGCCATTGCTGGCGAGGGCTTTGGGATGCTGGAGCAGCGCCTCCAACCCCGCGATCCCCGTCACATTGCTGGTGACCAGAGTCCAGGCGGCCAAGCTAGGAAGAAGACCCGCCAGCAGGCTCAGCGGCGGTCGACTTGAACTTCTTGGTGGCGGCCTCTTGCATCTGGTCGAAGATGTCGCGAATGCATTCATGCTTGGTCCCATGCTTCTCTTGCAATCCTTGTATGTATCCGCGTCGTCAGTCTGCGCCTCTGCGAGCCAGGCGAGGAGCTCGGCGTGTGCTGCCTCGGCTCGCTGCCTGGCAGCGGCGGCAGCAGCGACACGCGCGGCCTCAAGCTCCTGCTCCTGCTTGGCTGCTGCCGCTGCGGCTGCGGCCTGGGCGGCTTCCGCGCGCCGCTTGGCCGCGGCCTCGCTGTCGGGAGCCCCGACAGCGCCAGCCCCTCCACCGCCGTCGCCGTCCACTGCCATGGACTCGTCGGCGGGAGGGGCAGCAGCAGCAGCAGCATCGCGCAAAGGCTGCACCAGAGCTGCCAGGTCATGGGCGACTTGGGCCATGCGCGAGTCCTGGGCGAGCGCGTCGGCGAACTGCTGCAGCTGCTGAACTGGGTCCCCCTTTGCAGCCATGGCCGAGTAGGCCTTTGCCGCCCGCGCCGCAGCCTCCTTGACCGCAGTCTGCGCCAGCGCAAGCTCGGCCTTGCACTTGGCGGCGTGGGCACAGGCTGCCAGGGCACTCTCCTGCGCCTTGTCGTAGGCCCGCTGGGCCTTGTCCCGCTTGTCCGCCAGCGCGTCCTGCTCGATCCTGGCCGACTTAGCTGTGGCGCTCGGCTCGCCTTTGTCGCGGTTGCGCTGGGCGACCACGCGGGCGACAAGCTTGGGCGCCCAGTCGCTGCTGACCTCCTTGAAGTCCTCGTCGGACATCCTGGCGCAGATGCCGAGCTGACTTTCAGGAAGGAAGCTGACCTGCTTGCTCTTGGTCGGTGGCCCATTGGCCCAGGCCCCACGGTCCCGAGAGTCGGTGAGCGAGACGGAGGGTTTCGGGCCAGCCGCTTTGCCACACATCCTGCAGTTGTCGCGCCAGGCGTAGTTGTATCTGTACGCACACCGCTTGTTGCTGCACTGCCAGCACGAGAAGTCTCCCATCGCTGCTTGAGAAACAAACGCGAGCGAGCAGCAGCAGCAAGTGAAAGAGTAATTGTGAGTGAACCAGTGCGGGGCGAACCGCACACAGTACACGGAAAGTGGTGGGGCCGCGGATCCCCTTGCCAAAACTCTCGTCCCAGAGCCAACTGCTGCGGACTTGAGCCAAAATGGCTACGGACGTCCTCGTCCTCGTCCTCATCGTCATCGTCATCCTCCTCCTCCACCTCGTCCTCCTCCTACTCTTCTTCCTCGTCCTCCCTCTCCCCCCCTCGTCCTTTCATCATCGTCCTCCCATTGTCGTCCTCCCCCTCATCGGCCTCCATCATCGTCCTCCCATTGTCGTCCATCATCATCATCCTCCCCCTCCTCCCCCTCCTCGTCCTCCTCCTCCCCCTCCTCCCCCTCCTCCCCCTCCTCGTCCTCCTGTTCCTCCTGCTTTTCTTTCTCCGCATTCTCCTTACATCCTCTCTTCTGCCGCGTTCTCCTCGTCCCCTGTTCACTCCTCCTGCCTCCCCCTCCTTTCCCAAGATAACTGCACCGCAATCCTTTTTTCTACTTTATGCTCCCCGCCTTCTCTGATCAAGGCAACTCGCCAGGGCAGAGTTGCTGGACGGGCTGGTGTGGATGCGCGGGGCTTGAAGAGGTCCTTGCGGGCTCAGACGGCATGCAAAAATCAGCCGCCGCGCTTGTGCGGCATTGGTTTGTTCAACGAACGTGGTTTAGGTCGCGGGTGGGTCGCGGGCTCTCCACCTCCACCTGGAAGGAATGCAAAAGCAGCCCGCCGCAGGCGCCAAAAACATTTGTTTGTACACTGAACGTGGTTTGGGTCGCGGGTGGGCCGCGGGTTCTCCACCGGGAACGAATGCAAAAGATGCCCGCCGTAGGCGCCGAAAAATGTGGTTTGTACCCTGAACGTGGTCGCAGGTTGGCCGCGGGCTCTCCACCGGAACGAATACAAAAGATGCCCGCCGCAGGCGCCGAAAAATATGGTTTGTACCCTGAACGTGGTCGCGGGTGGGCCGCGGGATCTCCACCTGAAACGAATGCGAAAGATGCCCGCCGCAGGCGCCGAAAAATGTGGTTTGTACCCTGAACGTGGTTTGGGTCGCGGGTTGGTCGCGAGTTGGTCACGGGGTGGGTCGCGGGCTCTCCACCTGGAAGGGATGCAAAAAAAGCCCGCCGCAGGCGCCGAAAATGGTGGTTTGTACCTTGAACGTGGTTTGGGTCGCGGGTGGGTCGCGGGTGGGTCGCGGGGTAGGTCGCGGGTGGGTCGCGAGTGGGTCGCGGGTGGGTCGCGGGTGGGTCGCGGGTGGGTCGCGGGGTGGGCCGCGGGCGGGTCGCGGGGTGGGTCGCGGGGTGGGTCGCGGGGTGGGTCGCGGGGTGGGTCGCGGGGTGGGTCGCGGGTGGGGTCGCGGGTGGGTCGCGGGTGGGTCGCGGGTGGGTCGCGGGGTGGGTCGCGGGTGGGTCGCGGGTGGGTCGCGGGGCTGGTTGCGGGTAGGGCGACGACAATAAACAACAACAAACAACAACAAACAACAACAAACAACAACAACAAACAACAACAAACAACAACAACGAGAATCCGCACCGCGGAATTCCACTTCAGCCACGCACCCAGGGACAGTGAATGACCGTTCGGCCCCCTCACTCTCATCTTGCCCAACCTCCATTTCTCATTGCTTGTGCCGAGGTGATTGTGTTCCACGCATTTTTTTGTTTGGGGGGGTGCTTTGTTTTGTGTTTGTTATCTCCTGTTCCCCCCAAGCCCTCCCTTGGTTGGGTTCTCGTTTTGAACAAGGCACCGTGGTCTCCATCACCCATTCACTTCTCCCCCCTCCTCATTCCTCGCTCGTTTCTCCCCCTCCTCGTCGCCCCCACGGGGGCTGCGATCTGCGAAACTGTCGCCACTTTCGTGGGATTAGATCGCCACGAGACTTCGTCGCCCCCTGGGGGGCTGCGATCTGCAACACCGTCGCCACTTTCGTGGGCTCGTGGGAGGCCCAGCGGAGGTACGTCCTACGCGGATCACCACGAGACCTCGCCGCCCCCTGGGGGGCTGCGATCTGCGAAACAACTGTCGCCACTTTCGTGGGCTCCTGGGAGGGCCAGCGGAGTGACGCCCGACGCAAATCACTACGAGACCTAGCCGTCCCCTCGGGGGCTGCGATCCTCGAAACTGTCGCCACTTTCGTGGGATTCTGGGAGGCCCAGCTGATGTACGTCCTACGCAGATTGCCACGAGACTTCGTCGCCTCCTGGGGGGCTGCGATCTGCGAAACTGGTTTCGCTGTCGTGGGCTCCCGGGAGGCCCAACGGAGGTACGTCCTACACAAATCACCACGACACCTCGTCGCCCACTGGGGGGTCTGGGATCGGCGAAGCTGTCGCCACTTTCGTGGGCTCCTGGGAGGGCCAGCGGAGGTACGTCCCACGCAAATCGCCACGAAACCTCGTCGCCCTCTGGGGGGCTGCGATCTGCGACACTGTCGCCAGTTTCGTGGGCTTCTGGGAGGCCCAGCGGAGCGACGTCCTACGCAGATCACCACGAAACCTCGTCGCCCCCTGGGGGGCTGCCGTCTGCGAAGCTGTCGCCCTTTGTGTGGGCTCCTGGGGGGCCCAACGGAGGTACGTCCTGCGTAGATCACCACGAGACCTCGTCGCCCCCTGGGGGGCTGCGATCTGCGAAACTGTCGCCACTTGCGCGGGCTCCTGGGCGGGCCAGCGGAGGTACGTCCTACGCAGATCACCATGAGACCTCGCCGTTTCCTGGGGGGCTGCGGTCTGCGACACTGTCCCCAATTTCGTGGGCTTCTGGGAGGACCAACGGAAGTACGTCCTACGCGGATCACCACGGAACCTCGCCGTCCACCGGGGGTCTGCGATTTGCGAAACTGTCGCCACTTTCATTGGCTCCCGGGAGGCCCTGCGGAGGGACGTCCTGCGCAGATCACCACGAGACCTCGCCGTCCCCTGGGGGGCTGCGATCTGCGAAACTTTCGACACTTTCGTGGGGTGGTGGGAGGCCCAGCGGAGGGACGTCCTACGCAGATCACCGCGAGACCTCGCCGTCCCCGGGGGTCTGGGATCGGCGAAGCTACCGCCACTTTCGTGGGGCTCTGGGAGGGCCAGCGGAGTGACGTCTTCCGCGGAGCCCCACGAGAC
>CAUYUJ010014036.1:0-52500 GCA_963575745.1 Prorocentrum cordatum
GCGTGGGCGGGCAGATGCCCTGATCTGCCGCTCCCCGAGACCCAAGGGCAGGGTCCCGCCGCAGGGGATGTGGGCATATGCTGGCGGCGCACTCCCAGGGCCCTGGGACTGCCGGAAGAACGGCCGGCTCGGGGTGAGAAGCCGGTGCCAGGGAAATGGTCGAGAGGTCGGGGGCCTGGTGTCTCGAGCAGATCTGGTCGCCGGATGTCTGGGCCCCTTGCTGAACCGGGTTTGGGAAGTGTGCGGCGCTGGCCTCTTCCACGCCCTCCGCTGACCCGTGCTCGGCGGCTGCATTTTGGCCAGCCCAGGTTGGTGGCGTACAGTGGGGGCCCATGCCAAGGATCACCCTGCTTGCCTCCAGGGTGCCCTGGCCTTCTTGGACTGCGATGGTTTTGCGATGGAAAGCGTGGCGTCCTGGGGTCTCCGGGTTGGGTTTCTCGTGAAGGTTTCTTGTGGTCGGGCCCCCTCCTGTAGCCCTGGCTGGCCCGTGGCGGCCCCGTCCCGGGCTCCCGCCCTGACCGGGCGGCGGGCCAGGAGGCCGCCGCTGGGCTCTGCTGGGCTCGGCCTGGTCCGGGCTGCGGCCCGGGGGGCGTCCCTTTCCAGCCTGGCCATGGCCCACGCCTGGCGAGGAGCGCTCTGTTGCCTCCCCCCCGCGCACGCCTTTTTCCTGTCCCCTGGGCCGCCGGGCACCGCGGCCGAGCACGGCTCGTGCAAGTGGTCCAGCTGGTCTTCGGGATGTCTCGGGGACTAGTCGTTTTCGAGGCGTCATGATAGGCAATATTCTGTCATAGGGGGGAGCCCTTGTCAAAAACCATATGCTCCTCCCTGCATCAGGCGATCGGAAACATGGTTTAAGGGGGCGTGGATTAGCGACGGGGCCCGTTTCCATGGCAAATCGAGGATTTCAGCCGCCGAACGAGGCGGCACGGGCCGCATCTTGGGGAAGGCACCTCCGCCTCCCCCGATCCATGTTTGCGCGCCCCCAACTGCAGTCTTCCCTGGACTGAGTGGGGCGGATGTGCGCTCCTGGAGCGGGCCAAGGAGTGCTGGAGAGCGGGTGCATATCTTGGCCTAGGCGCAGCCAACTTCTACGCCCCAGGTGTGCGCGGAGTATGCACCGACTGCCTTCCAAGGTTTTGGGACACTTCCTCAGATCAGTGCTTCGCTGCCACGATTTTGGGTTGGTCAGCTCGGCCAATCGAAGATCTTCGTAAGTTGTCGCCTTCTTTTTGTTCCCTCTTGTTTATCTGTCCGTCTCTGTCTCTGTCTCTTCGTCTCTGTCTCCATTTCCATCTCGGTCCCCATCCCCGTCTTGGCCCCCTGTACCTGTCTGAATCTCCTTCTTCGTTTCAATTTCCATCTCCGTCAGCATCTCCATCTCCGTCTCTGTCTCCATTTCTGGCTCTTGCCATTTCTATGTCTGGGTCTCTGTCTCTGCGTTCGTCCCTGTCTCTGTTTTTGTGTTGTGTGTGTGTGTGTGTGTGTATCTCCTCGCCACGAACCATTTCGCGCGCTTGTACATGAGTGCAGGTGTCTCTCTCTCTCTCTCTCGCATTGTCGCCGTCTCTCTCTCTCTCTCCTTCTCTCTTTCTCTTCCCCGTGGCGTAGAGCTGGGGGGCTCACGGAGTTCCAAGATGGCCCCAGGACGGCCCGAGAGTAGGCCCCAATTTGGCCTAAAAGCGCGTCAAGATGTCGCTAGAATGCTTCAAGAGGGCTCGAAGAGGGAACAAGAGCGACCAAGAGGCCCATCATGGGTCGGAATTCTTTCGGGTTGTCGTGTGCACTTGGCGTTCCCCTCTTTGCCGCTCACTTGATTGATCTGTTTCCAAGAGGACCACGGAGAAGCCAAATAGAGCCCACAAGCGCACCAACAGCGCCCCAAGACAGTCCCGAGATCGCTGAGGTGGCCGCAGACAGCCCCAAGACGACCCAAGACAGTCCCAGGATGGCCCGTGAGCCCCCCGAGATGTTCCGAAAGGTTTCCAAGACTGCCCCGCGAGAGCCCGAGAGGGCCCGAGGTGGGCCTCAAGAGTGGCCCCAGAGGTGACAGGGCGAGCCTCCGGAGACGCCCAAGACGGAGGCACATGAAGCAAATTCCCCAAGAGGTCCCGGGAGCCGCAATGGCCCCCCCTCTCTCGCTCTATCTTCCATTCCGCTTCCTTTTGTCTTTCCCTTCCACTTCTCTTTCTCCTTTTCCTCTCCCCCATCTCTCTGTCTTTGGGCTGTAGTGCTGATTGGTGCTGCACCCCCCGGCAGACGGTCCGTGCAGGCCCTTCCGCGGACGGCCGATCCTATCCGATCTCTTTGTCTATCCCCCCTCGCCCTCTCTCTCACTCCCCTCTCTCCCTATTTTGTCTCTATCTCTCTCTCTCTCTCTCTCTTCGCTGTCTCTCTCTCTCTGCCCCCCACGCCTCCATTCCCCTGAGTAATGGTCGCTCCAGAAGCTTTACGGTCGGCATCCTGGCGTTTTTCGTCTCCCCTCCAGGCATGCGAGAGGGGGCTTCTCGATGAGCGAGCTTCACGTAGTCCAGTGTTTTTTTTTTGGTTGCACCGTCATCATGCTACATGTGGTCTGTCCTTTTGTTTTCACAGCATTGCCCGCTTCCGTTCACATCTGCTTGATGTCCATATAGACCCTTGCAGGCACCTGTGCACAGAGGAGCCTGGGATGCCAAAGCTCTACCAGCTCACGCTCCAGCGCGCCTCTGCGATCACGCATGCCTGCTACGGGAATTTCTCTGCTCCGAAGGCGCAGCAGCTATTCTGTGTCGTTCGTAACGCTTCCCTCGCATGCCCTGCGTGGGCCAGGATCGGCTATCAGTGACATCGGCAGGCGTAGTAGCACCTGGTCTGCCAGTTGCAGTCGCAGGGGGAATTGCAGCGACAGTCTCAGCAGCAGCAGTTGTAGGATATTGAATGCGTGGTGAGGACACGTCGCTGACTGTATCGTTTATTGGGAATGGAGAACGTCCGTGCATCCAGTTCTCCATCCTTTGACGTTTCAGTGTGTATCGCGCTTGAAGCCAGGCGCAGGAGATCGTAGTTTCCAGATATAAGACGCTGGAGCTGCTTAGACCAGACGACTCTGGTAAGGTGCCTGCCCTTGCGCTCTTCACCGCCACCCTTTCTTCACAGTCTCTCTTTTGCCCCTTTCCCGACACTGTTCCTTCCCTTACCTTGCCTTCCGCTCTCCTATCCTTACGTCCCTTCTCCTTTCCCCCATCTGTCATTCCTTTTTGTCATGTCTATTTGTCGCATTTCTTTTCCCACGCCTTCTCGATACCGCCGTATATTCTTATCACTTGCTCTCTACAAGATCCGGCCCTGGTCACCCGCTGCTGTTACGCAGCCCGCACGTCCTGTCCGCCGCCGGCACGCCCGTTCAGGTCATACTCGGTCGGAGCGGCTCCGTCCTTCCCCTTGCTCCGCTCCTCCCGTTCCGTCGTGCCCCCAGTGAGCTTTCGGCGCGCCTCCCCTTTCGCCCGTCTGGTGCACCTGCCGCTTTCGCACCCGTGCCTCCGCTGAAGCAGAGAGTTCTTGCCGCTTCCTGCGGCTCTCTCGGGGAGGCCGTCAGCGGGTGCGAGGGCAAGGGCCGTAAAGAGGGTGGCCCTGGACGGACGGGGGGTGAACGGTGGAGGAGAAGGCGGATAAGGGGGCGGGGAAGGCAGGGAGGAGTCGGGGGAGGGGAATGAGGGGGGCGAGGCGAGCGTCTGCAAGAGGGGGCCGCAGAAGACAGCGAGGGGCGCGGACGGGGCGATAACGGGGTGGCTGGCGCAAGTGGGTCCATATTTTGCGCAGGCTTGGAGGCGTTTGGGTCTTCTAGGGGGCTTCTTGGGAGCTTCTTGGAGGCTTCTTGGGGCCTTCTTGGGGCCAACTTATGGCCCTCTTAAGGGCGTTGAAGGCTCTCTTAGGACCATTTTGGAGGATATCGATCAAGAGGGGTGAGCCTTAATGAACGACGCCCCTCTCAGAGCTTCCAAAGTCACCTCTTGGCGACCTCTTGGCTCGCTCTTGGGGCGTTCTTGGGCGTTCTTGGGCGCTCTTGGGGCCGCCTTGGGGCCTTCGTGGGCGTCTCTTGGGGCCCTCTCTGGGCCATCTTGGAGCCATCTTGAAGCCTCGGGAGGCCATCGGAAGCGACAAAGCGAGAAAGCAAACGAACATAGATTTTCCTAATGTTTTGGAGCGATTTTGGGGCCTAATGGGTGCTCTCTTCGGGGTGTTTGCAGGCCACTTGGAGCCGTCTTGGGGCGGTCTTGGAGCCTCTTGGATCACGTTGGAGCCTATCTTGAGCTACCTTGAGCTGCCTTGCACCGTCTTGGAGGTCATCTTGGGCTGTCTGGGGCCCTCTTGGAGCCATCTTGGGCCATCTTGCACGCTCCAATCGGTCTCGTGGCGCCCCGTCCAGGTCCAGGGGTAAGGGGTAGGGGGAGGGGTCAAGAGTCCCTCTCCGCCCGCAAGCCGTCTCGCTCACTCCCACCCGCCCTCCCAACACATACGTAGCACCCGAGCCTGGCCCGAGCCGCAGCATATTCAGCAGTCGTCTTTTGATGGGCAGCTACTGGGGGCGAATCCGCCGCCGCCGCCGCCGCCGCCTCCGCCGCCGCCGCCCGCCGCCGCCGCGCCGCCGCCGCCGCCGCCGCTGTCCGCCACCGCCGCCGCGCCGCCCGCCGCCGCCGTCCGCCGCCGCCGCCACCGCGCCGTCCGCCGCCGCGCCGCCGTCGCCCCGCTGCCGATCGCTGCCGCCGCAGCCGCTGCCGCCGCAGCCGCTGC
Organism: Prorocentrum cordatum; assembly: GCA_963575745.1. Lineage (NCBI taxonomy): Eukaryota > Dinophyceae > Prorocentrales > Prorocentraceae > Prorocentrum > Prorocentrum cordatum. The sequence goes on from CAUYUJ010014036.1 coordinate 4,771, forward strand.
CGCCGCAGCGCTGCCGCCGCCGCCGCCGCCACCGCCCGCCGCCGCCGCCGCCCCCGCCGCCCCCGCCGCCGCCGCCACCGCCGCCGCCACCGCCGCAGCCGCCGCAGCCGCTGCCCCAGCCGCAGCCGCCGCAGCCGCCGCCGCCGCCGCCGCCAACTGTACGCTGTATCGTTTTTTGACAGGGATGGTGGGGGGAGGCCGCATTGGGTTCGCTGCGCATGCTCCGAATTTTGAGACAGAGTGTATGTTGTATGGTTTTTTACAAGGGATGGTGGGGGAGGCCGCATTGACCCTGGTTGGCTCCCAGTCGTCTGGGGGAGGGGGTGTATTAATAGGGAACAATGATAAACGCCTCCCCGAAGGGGGAAGAAGGGAACATAGAAGAATCTGAAGAATAATAATAAGAACAAGAAGAAAGAAGAAACGCGCTAAACCACTCAGGCCCAGAGGGCTGGTAGGATTCCGCTGCGCGAATCCGCCACCACGCTTGGGTAATCACCGTAGCAACATCTTAGCGAGGCAATGCATGTGGCGTTGCACGGTTTTCGCGCCATTTCTTGTGGGCTTCTTGGGGTTTGCGGTCTGCCCACCGCTATCATTCACACGAGAAGGCAACTAACGTGGAAACTATTTTTGAACGCGTGTATCATTGCACGTTCTGCGGGTGAATCTGTTGTCGCGGCATGCGCGTGGATGAACATAGACCAACGTCTGCAAAGGATAGTGCCGGATTTCCTGATGCGCGCTCGAACCACTGGAGCTTGGTTTGCTATTCGGAGGATGGGCAGCATTGGGAAGACGGGACAGAAAGGATTGGGACAACAGTGGACGTCACTGCTCTTCCGGGCGCCGAGGTGCAAAGCATTCTGTCGCAGGAAGTGTTCGGCGTCATCCGCTCGCTGTTTCCTTTTAGGACGGGCGTGCCAGTGCGAGTCAAGGGTGGAGCAGGCTGGAAGCTGAAAGCAGAATTTCGGTTAGCAGGGCAGTGCGCGAGAGTTGCTTGATGTTGCTTACCCGCGGCAGTCTTTCCCAAGTATTGCTGTCATCGTGTTTCATCTCTGCTGTTTGTCTGTCCACTGTTACCCATTTGCTGAAAGTAATCGTCTCTTTGACTCGTCTGCCTCTGCCAGGCTTACGGGGGCCAGCCGCGACTACATAGTGGTCGCCACGGACTCGGGGCGCATCGTGCCCCGCTCGCCGAAACAGCGTATCTGCTTTGGTCGGCGGCCAGTGAGGGGGGGAAATGAGAAAGAGAAGGCCTTCTCAGAAGGTGGCGGGACTTCTCAGAAGCCCTCCGGCCTTCTGAGAAGTTATCTGTGTCTTCGGGGGAGGCTTAGAAAACTTCTCAGAAGGCCAGGGGGCTTCCGAGCCTTCCGAGAAGGCCCGCCCCTTCTCACTTCCCACCCTCGCTCGCCGCCGATTTTGGGAACTGCCAGGGAACATGCAATACGCCAGAGCACACGACACGGTTCCTCAAGTCAATGGGAATTCAACTGGCGGCTGCTTTGGGTTCGGTACATTTTGTTGCATTGCTATTTTTGATTGGAGTGTTACCGTCATGGTTCTTCTGGATGTCAATAGGGGAGTCGGCCGTGTCCCTTAAACCATCCCCTATTGAAACCGCTCGCTGGTGCGGGCTTTACCTGATGAGCGCCCACCATTTCGACGCCGCCGGATTCGTAGTGGATCATGTCTCTCGAACCTTGCCGCAGTTCGCCCAGAATTCGCACTGAAGGATTCTTCATAAGATCGGCGAATTGAACAGTGCCCAGAGGCTTTGACTTCTTGGGGATTCTCTTGGTTTCCTCGGAGATTCCTCCGGGATTCCCCGGGGTTGCTGGGATTTCCCTGTTTCCTTGGCTTAGAGTTGTGTTGCTTCGCTTCGATTTGCCTTTGCTTGCAACGCCACGACATTTTCGCCGTGACAGGATATTCTTGTGTTGCTAAAGATGTGCTGCAGAGTCAGGACATGAAGCGCTCTGCATTGCTAGCATGTGCTATTCCAACATGTGCCACTCCATGCAACATATGTCAGATGTACACTGGTTTGCTATACTACTATGCCATCGAAGACGCCTACGGCGAATCACCGCCGCCCCCTGCCTTTTTGGAAGCGCCTATGTGGCCGAACGTTGAGGCCAGACCTGCCGAGCTATCGGATCATGTGTTCCCCGATTCGGCTTGGAAAACCTTCGGGGAACACATGGGCATCTTGAAGTTCATCTTGGCCGTCTGGAGGCCATTTTTGACTCCTTCGGGCCTTCTTGGAGGACGTCTTGGAGGGCTCTTGGGCCGTCTTGGAGGCCATCTGGCGCGTTTTGGAGGCCTCTTGGGCCGTCTTGGGGGCCTCTTGGGGCCGTCTTGGGCAATCTTTGGGGGCACTTGGGCCGTCTCGGGCCGTCGGAATACAGAAAACAAACAAATGCCATAATCCTTCAAAAACTCTCGGGGAATCAATGATTTTTTGCCTTTTCGGGCCTTCCTGGTGGCCCTCTTGGACGCCTCTTGGGCCATCTTAAGGCCATCTTCGGCCGTCTTGGTGGGCTCCTGGCCCGTCTGACGCCGTCGGAAGCCGTTTGGGGGGTCTCTCTGGGCCCACTTGGGGCCCTCCTGGGCCGTGCTGGGGCCATCTTGGAGGCCTCTTGGGCGATCTTTGGGCGATCTTTGGGGGCTCTTGGGCCGTCTCGGGCCGTCGGAAGGCCGAAAAGAAGCAACTGTCTCTATATATATATATATATATAGAGAGAGAGAGAGAGAGAGAGAGAGAGAGAGAGAGAGATAAAATAACAACAACTGCGGGAAATCTGGGTTTTTGGCTTTTTCTGGCCTTCCTGGAGGCCCTCTTGGAGGCCTCTTGAGCCGTCTTGGGCCAGCTTCGAGCCAACTTCGGCCATCTTGGTGGGTTCCTGGCACGTCTGACGCCGTCTCGAGAGCCTCTTGGGGACCTCTGGGGCCATCTTGGGCCATATTGAGGCCGTCTTAGGCCGTCGTGGGTGCATCTTGGGCCGTCTTAGGGCATCTTGGGGCCATCTTAGCCGTCTTGGAGGCCATCTGGGCCGTCTTGGGGGCCTCTTCGAGCTCTATTGGGGCCGTCTCGGGGGTCTCTGGGGCCGTCATGGGGCCATCTTGGAGGCCTCGTGGGCGATCTTGAGGCGATCTTGGGGTCCTCTTGGGCCGTCTTGAGCCGTCGGAATGTCGAGAAGAAGCAAATGCCCAAATCTTTCAAAACCACAAGGAACATCAACGATTTTGGCTTCTTCGAGCCCTCCTGGAAGATGTCTTGAGGGCCTCTGAGGCCGTCTTGAGCCGTCTTGGAGGCTTCTTGGGCGAACTTGGAGGTATCTTGGACGCTCTTGGGCCGTCAGGGAGGCCATCTAGAACTGTGTAGAATCATCTTGGAGGCTATCTTGGCCATCTTGGCCATCTTGAACGCTATCTTGAGCCGCCTTGGAGGATTTTTTGTGGACGTTGGGGTCCTGGGCAATCCTCCCGGGACGCCGGCGGGACGGGCCGAAGCGCCAGGGGGAGTTCTTTTGGAAAAAGAACCAAAACCAAAACCGAAAGGATCCAGCACGCTAGGCACCCCTGCGATGAATCGACAGGGGGCGGCGTCAGTTCCGCCCAGAATTCGCACTGAAGGATTCTTCATAAGATCGGCGAATTGAACAGTTCCCAGAGGCTTTGACTTCTTGGGGATTCCCTTGGTTTCCTCGGAGATTCCTCCGGGATTCCCCGGGGTTGCTGGGATTTCCCTGTTTCCTTGGCTTAGAGTTGTGTTGCTTTGCTTCGATTTGCCTTTGCTTGCAACGCCACGACATTTTTGCCGTGACATGATATTCTTGTATTGCTAAAGATGTGTTGCAGAGTCAGGCCATGAAGCGCTCTGCATTGCTAGCATGTGCTATTCCAACATGTGCCACTCCATGCAACATATGTCAGATGTACACTGGCTTGCTATACTATGCTATCGAAGACGCCTACGGCGAATCACCGCCGCCCCATGCCTTTTTGGAAGCGCCTATGTGGCCGAACGTTGAGGCCCGACCTGCCGAGCTATCGGACCATGTGTTCCCCGAATCGGTTTGGAAAGCCTTCGGGGAACACGTGGGCATCTTGAAGGTCATCTTGGCCGTCTGGAGGCCGTTTTTACCCTTTCGGGCCTTCTTGGAGGACGTCTTGGAGGGCTCTTGGACCGTCTTGGAGGCCATCTTGAGCGTCTTGGAGACCTCTTTGGCCGTCTTGGGGGCCTCTTGGGGCCGTGTCTTGGGCCTCTTGGGCGATCTTTGGGGGCTCTCGGGCCGTCAGAAAGCCGAAAAACAAGCAAATGCCACAATCCTTCAAAAACTCTTGGGAAATCCATGATTTTGGCATTTTCGGGCCTTCCTGGATGCCCTCTTGGAGGCCTCTTGGGCCGTCTTGGGCCATCTTAGGGCCATGTCCGGCCGTCTTGGTGGGCTCCTGGCCCGTCAGACGCCGTCGGAAGCAGTTTTGGGGGCCTCTATGGGCCGTCTTGGGGCCCTCTTGGACTGCTCCAGGGCCGTCTTGGAGGCCATCTTGGGCGTCTTAAAGGCCTCCTGTGCCGTCTTGGGGGCCTCTTGGGGTCGTCTTGGGGCCCTCTTGTGCCGTTCTGGGGCCATCTTGGAGGCCTCTTGTGCCATCCTTCGGCGATCTTTGGGGGCTCTTGGGCCGTCTCGGGCCGTCGGAAGGCCGAAAAGAAGGAAATGTCAAAATCCTTGGAACACCTGCGGAAAATCAATGTTTTTGGCCTTTTGTGGCCTTCCTGGAGGCCCTGTTGGGGGCCTCTTGTGCCGTCTTGGGCCAGCTTCGAGCTAACTTCGGCCATCTTGGTGGGTTCCTGGCACGTCTGACGCCGTCGGGAGCCGTTTGGGACGCCTGGTGCGCCAGATGCGCCACGTGCTCCGACGCGTTCGGGGCATGTGCAGAGTACGTGAGGTGCGCCTGCGCACGTGACAGCACACATCGGGAAACATGTCGGCCCCCGCCATCCTTGTCGAACACCGATGCCCATCATTGTGTCAGCTGGGCCTGCGCACAGCAAGCCACGCGCCACCACCCCCGCCGTCCCTGTCAAAAATCACTTGACAAAGATTGCGGGATGGCCGCGCACCATCCAGATTTAGCCGCGAGGTGCGTTTTTTTGTGTCAAGGATGGTAGCTCGCCGTGCTGACCCCTCGCTCGGTTGTTTCAGCTGGAAAGCCAGAAAAACCAACAAAAAAATGTGAATAGCAGGGTTTCGTAGCATCCTGGCGAGAAAACCATGCTATTCACATTTTTCTTTTGGTTTCAGCTAGAAAACCCAAACAAAAACAAAACAAAACTGTGAATAGCAGGGTTTTCTCGCCGCCAAACCACCAAACACTGCTATTCACAAGTTTTTCTGGCGCTCATCGGCGCCGACCATCGCCGGCGAAGTTTGCAGACCTCTGAAAACCAAAAAAACCAAAACAAATGTGAATAGCAGTGTTTCGTGGTATCACTGGCCAAACAACTAAAAAACATGTGAATAGAAGTGTTTTGTTGCCCTGCTGTTCCTCCTCCTCCTCCTCCTCCTCCTCCTCCTCCTCCTCCTCCTCCTCCTCCTCCCCCTCTTCAGCCCCCTCGTCCTCTTCGTCCTCCTGCCCCTCCTTGTCCTCCCCCTGCTAGCCCGACCTCTTTTATTCTTACTCCTCCCGTGCTCATCATTTTCCTCCCCCGCCTTCTGCCTTCTCTCCCATATTATTCTTCTCCTCATCATCATGTAAAACATCCGTCAGAAGGTGGTGCTGCTCCTGTCGGCAGCAGGCGCAACAAATGGCACAACCCAACTCGGCTGTACGCTCGGCCGCTGATGGCGCAACAAATGGCACAACCCAACAAATTGCTCCTGGGACATGGCTGTACGCTCGGCCGCTGATGGCGCAACTTATATACTGCAGCCGAGAGAAGAATATTGCATTCTCAGCCGCCCAGGGCGCAACCTCTGGCGCAACCACTCGGAGACGGTTGCATTTTCGGCCGCCGAAGGCGCAATTGTTATGATGACGCTAAACCCACATTTCGCTTCGCGGATTGCATTTGCATGGTGAGTGCGAGTCTGACCATACACCTGGTCTCATAAGAACTGGAAAACGAAGAGGGTGATGAGGGGGAGAAGGACGAGGAAGAGGAGAGGAAGCAGGGTGAGGGGTAGGAGGAGGAGGAGGAGGAGGAGGAGGAGAGCGATGGGGATGAGGAGGAGGGATGGCTTGGAGGTGGGGGCGCTGAGCTATGGTTGGCGAGGAGGCTGAGGCGAAGGAACAGGAGGATGAGGATAACGAGATCAAGGACGAGGAAAAGGAGATGGGGAAGGAGGAGTAGGAGGAGGTGGAGGAGGAGGCGGATCATCGGAGTGATCGCATGCTGGAGGACGGGGTGAGACTGGCATCTACATGCAGAAAGGAGGCGAGTTTGTGACGTGGGGTTCAGGGATGGACCCAGCATCGGGATCTGATGCGCAAGTGTGGTATATGCGCAAGTGCTCTGGAACTGACGCCGCTGCCTGTTTGGGCGACGGCAGCGCCTGGACGTCTACCACCAGTGCGCTGCTCTCGGGGGACGTGGTGGCGTGGCACAACAAGCAATCAGGCCATGTGTATGACTGTGCACATGGGGGGTGCACCGATAAGCCCTACCCGCCGCCGAGCGGACACTGGGGAACACCGTACCGCATCATCAAGTTATCCAGTGGTTCAGCTGTCAGCGATGGTACTCCGATTTATTTAGGTGACGAGGTGTATTACTACGGTATGCAATACAGTGTTTTCACGTCGTCTCACATTATCGGCTGCGGAGATTCGTATTGCACTGGTTCGTCGTCAAATACAATCAGCGGGAACACGTTCAAGCTGTGTAGCTCCTACGAATGCCCCGACGCCCTGCTGCCGGAGACTGGCATCTACATGCAGAAAGGAGGCGAGTTTGTTACGTGGGGTTCAGGGATGGACCCAGCATCGGGATCTGATGCGCAAGTGTGGTATATGCGCAAGTGCTCTGGAACTGACGCCGCTGCCTGTTTGGGCGACGGCAGCGCCTGGACGTCTACCACCAGTGCGCTGCTCTCGGGGGACGTGGTGGCGTGGCACAACAAGCAATCAGGCCATGTGTATGACTGTGCACATGGGGGGTGCACCGATAAGCCCTACCCGCCGCCGAGCGGACACTGGGGAACACCGTACCGCATCATCAAGTTATCCAGTGGTTCAGCTGTCAGCGATGGTACTCCGATTTATTTAGGTGACGAGGTGTATTACTACGGTATGCAATACAGTGTTTTCACGTCGTCTCACATTATCGGCTGCGGAGATTCGTATTGCACTGGTTCGTCGTCAAATACAATCAGCGGGAACACGTTCAAGCTGTGTAGCTCCTACGAATGCCCCGACGCCCTGCTGCCGGAGACTGGCATCTACATGCAGAAAGGAGGCGAGTTTGTTACGTGGGGTTCAGGGATGGACCCAGCATCGGGATCTGATGCGCAAGTGTGGTATATGCGCAAGTGCTCTGGAACTGACGCCGCTGCCTGTTTGGGCGACGGCAGCGCCTGGACGTCTACCACCAGTGCGCTGCTCTCGGGGGACGTGGTGGCGTGGCACAACAAGCAATCAGGCCATGTGTATGACTGTGCACATGGGGGGTGCACCGATAAGCCCTACCCGCCGCCGAGCGGACACTGGGGAACACCGTACCGCATCATCAAGTTATCCAGTGGTTCAGCTGTCAGCGATGGTACTCCGATTTATTTAGGTGACGAGGTGTATTACTACGGTATGCAATACAGTGTTTTCACGTCGTCTCACATTATCGGCTGCGGAGATTCGTATTGCACTGGTTCGTCGTCAAATACAATCAGCGGGAACACGTTCAAGCTGTGTAGCTCCTACGAATGCGCCGACACATCCACGGCCAGCCCCACGTCCAGCCCCACGGCCAGCCCAACGGCCAGTCCGACTGCCAGCCCAACGGCCAGCCCCACGGCCAGCCCCACGGCCAGCCCGACGGCGAGCCCGACCGCGAGCCCGACGGCCAGCCCCACGGCAAGCCCGACCCCGAGCCCGACGGCCAGCCCCACGGTGAGCGCGACAGGTGATCCTCACCTCACCAACCTGTTCGGACAGCGATTCGACCTCCACAGGGAGGGATGGCACACGCTGGTGCGGATTCCGCGGGGCGCCCAGCGCAATGCCGCCCTTCTAAGCGTCGAGGCGGAGGCGCGGCAGATGGGCGCGGCGTGCGCGGACGTGTACTTCCAGTCGGTGAACCTTACGGGAACATGGGTTCGCACCAAGGGCCGTGTCTTCAGCGCCAACAGTGTCGCCAAGAAGAAGCACCCGCGTTGGTTGCGATACGGCAAGGTGGAGTTGAAGGTCGTGCATGGCCACACCAAGAGTGGCATCGTCTACCTGAATGTATTCGTACGCAATTTGAAGCGTGCAGGCTATGTCGTGGGCGGCATCCTCGGCATGGACGACCACACCGCGGCGGTCGCGCCCAGTCAGAAGTGCCGGAACACGATCAGCTTGTAGACGGGCCTGAGAACGCCTCCACCACATCAGTCGATTTTGAGTGTGGAGGGCGTGCGTGTGTCTTTTGTGTTCTGAGACGATCAGAGCCTGAATGCTGGCAATAATCCGTTCACGATATTGTGGTGCCAGCTGTAAGAAAAAGCCTGAAGCATACGTTCACCCACTGCTGCGTCGTGCTTCCATATTATGCTCAGTTCTTCTCTTCTGGGTTGGGGCCCATGTCGAGGATGAGATCCTCCCGACCTGTCCCGGGCGTCGTCGTCGTCGTCGTCGTCGTCGTCGTCGTCGTCGTCGTCGTCGTCGTCGTCTGTCGTCGTCGCAGTTTCCCCCTAGGGAGGAGGAGGAGGAGGAGGAGGAGGAGGAGGAGGAGGAGGAGGAGGAGGAGGAGGAGGGGGAAGACGAATACGAAGAAGACTAAGAAGAAGACTAATACGACGCCGACGAAGAATAATAATATTAAGACGAAGACGGATAATATTAATACTAAGAAAAAGAAGAGGAGGAAGAGGAGGAGGAGGCGGCGGAGGCGGAGGAGGCAGAGGAGGCGGAGGCGGAGGGGGCGGAGGAGGCGGAGGAGGCGGAGGAGGCGAAGGCGGAGGAGGAGGAGGAGGAGGAGGAAGATGAGGAGGGGGAGGAGGAGGAGGAGGAAAAGGAGGAGGAGGAGGACGAGGACTCGGGAGGAGAACGAGGAGGAGAAGGAGGAGGAGAAGGAGCAGGAGGAGGAGGAGGAGGAGGAATGTGCGAGATGACTTTCGAAAGCTTATGCACATTTTTCTTGTCGTGTCTCTGGCGCATTCGGTATTTAACGGCCCGCTGACGCGCGACTCGGCGTCGAGCTCAGACCAAACCGCGGGGAGGACGGGCGGCGTCGGGTGGGGGCACTCGGAGGCCGAGGCCGAGGCGAGACCAGCGCGCGAAGCGGAGCAGAGAAGGTAGTGACCGCCGAGCGGAGAGCGGGGCAGCCCTTCGGGCCTCCTCGGGGGCCTCGTCGTCGTAGCCCAAGGTAGCAGCGCATTTTCACGCAGCAATGGCCAGCGAGCTGCAGCCCAAGGTAGCAGCTCATGTACAGTGCTGGCCGCTGCATCCCCGGCACCTTCTGCTGAGAACACAATCCATTGTGGTTCTTTCAGCGCAAGCACGCCATGAACGCTGTCTGCAGGCGTTTGGCCCCTGACACTCTCGGGCGTAAGCGGACTGCGTTCTTGAAAGGTGTGTGGGACTCATTTTGTCGCCTCATCCTTGCGAGGTGTGAGAAAAAGACTCCTGATCCTCGTGGTTCTGGTCATCGTCTTCGCCCCACTCCGCGCCCCCGTGTCTCTGCAAGCTCCCCCCCTCCCCATCGGTACCCATCCCAAGATCTAGAGAGAGAGAGAAAGGGAGAGAGCGAAACAAGAAAATATCGAAAGCAATCAAACAAAGTACCCCGGCGACAGGCCCAGCACGATGAATTCGTGGATGCCTCATTCTGCGTGCAGTTTTTGGTGGAGCTCCTTACGGGGTCACGAAAAGTTTGAAGGTATGCCGAAATGGGGCGGGATCGCCTTGCGAACCCTGCCACTGCGCCTTCGGTGGAGCTCCCTGGCGGGCCACGGAACATGTGAGGGTTATGTCGAAATGGAGCGGGAGCGCCTTGTGAACCCTGCCATTGCGCCTTCGGTGGAGCTCCCGACTGGGCCACGCAACGTGTGAGGGGTGTGCCAAAAAGGGGCGGGAGCGCCGTGCGAACCAAGCCACTGCGCCTTCGGTGGAGCTCCCTGGGGGGCCACGGAACTTGTGAGGAGTGTGCCGAAATGGAGCGGGAGCGCCCTGCGAACCTTGCCACTCCGCCTTCGGAGGGGCTCCCTGGGGGGCCACGGAATTTGTGAAGGGCGTGCCGGAACGGAGCGGGAGCGCCCTGCGAACAGGAAGCAGAAGGCATTATAGCCGGAGTGCAGTATCCCCAAACAGGGTTTTTAGACCCACTGCGGTTTCCAAGGTCGATTGCGTGCCTGTCCAGTGCGGGCTGGCATGTCATGTTAAAACATGCCTCCTCCTCCTCCTCCTCCTCCTCCTCCTCCTCCACCTCCTCTTCATCCCGAACGGCATCTTGGAGCCCAGAGTTGCGAGGATGTCTCCAGCGTAACGGGCTGGACCACCTTGCTCACGGCATCTCAGAGCTCAGAGTTGCGAGGATGTCTCAGGCGAGATGGGCCGGACCACCTCGCGCGCGCAGGGCATCTCGGAGCCCAGAGTTGCGAGGACGTCTCTAGCGTGACGGTCTGGATCACCTCGCGCGCGGCATTTCGGACCCCAGAGTTGCGACGATGTCTCGGGCGAAACGTGCTGCGAGGAAGTCTCAGGCGAAACGGGTCTCCTGGACCGCGCCTGGGGCTTCCTGAAGCCTCTTGGGGCTCCCAGGGGGGGATATCTAACATGTGGCCGTCGGGGCCCCCCAAAATGGGGAGGGGGCCACAAGAGCAGGAAAAATCAACGAATCGGCATCGGATGTGTATTAACTTGACACGTTCTGATAGGGGGCCTCCTGGGAGCCTCCTGGGAGCCTCCTGGGAATCTCCTGCGGACCCCTGGGGGCTGTCCTGGGCGTCCTGCGGCCTCCTGAAGCTCTCTGGGGCCTCCTGGGGCTCCCAGGGTCCCAGGGGAGGATATGTAACATGTGGTCTTCTGGGTCCCCAGGCTGGACCACCTCTTGCGCGGCATCTGGGAGCTCAGAGTTGCGAGAATATCTTGTGCGAAGCACGCCGGACCAACTTGCGCACGGCATCTCAGAGCTCAGAGTTGCGAGGATGTCTCAGGCGAGACGGGCCGGACCACCTCGCGCAGGGCATCTCGGAGCCCAGAGTTGCGAGGATGTCTCGGGCGAAACGGGCTGGACCACCTCTTGCGCGGCATCTCGGACCCCAGAGTTGCGACGATGTCTCGGGCGAAACGTGCTGCGATGAAGTCTCAGGCGAAACGGGCCGGACCACCTCGAGCGCGGCGTCTCAGAGCTCCGCGTTGCGTGAGCCTCCCGGGGCCTCCTGGGGCCTCCTGGTGACTGGGGCTCCTCCCCCGGGGCCGGTTTTGTGAGGATGTCTCAAGCGAGGGCGCCGGTTTGGGATTCGTCGGCGGATCCACCGGATCTGTCCGGAAACGGTGCCGGAGGCCGCTCTGGGCTCCTCTGGGCACCGCCCCCGGGGCCGGTTTTGTGAGGATGTCTCAAGCGAGGGCGCCGGTTTGGGATTCGTCGGCGGATCCACCGGATCTGTCCGGAAACGGTGCCGGAGGCCGCTCTGGGCTCCTCTGCTCCCCGCGCCGGGGGTGAGGATGACGGTAGTTCCACAGAAACTCCTTTAATTTATCTTGCACATGGTTTCTCACCGCGGTCTCTATACGCCCCAGTCGTCCAGGCATAGCAGGCGTGGCACTTTCTCGACACCACAGGGGGTGCGCAGGGGGTGGTCTCTCACCGCGGTCTCTATACGCCCCAGTCGTCCAGGCATAGCAGGCGTGGCACTTTCTCGACACCACAGGGGGTGCGCAGGGGGTGGTCTCTCACCGCGGTCTCTATACGCCCCAGTCGTCCAGGCATAGCAGGCGTGGCACTTTCTCGACACCACAGGGGGTGCGCAGGGGGTGGTCTCTCACCGCGGTCTCTATACGCTCCAGTCGTCCAGGCATAGCAGGCGTGGCACCTTTCTCGACACCACAGGGGGTGCGCAGGGGGGTCTCTCACCGCGGTCTCTCGCCCCAGTCGTCCAGGCATAGCAGGCGTGGCACCTTCTCGACACCACAGGGGGTGCGCAGGGGGTGGTCTCTCACCGCGGTCTCTGTACGCCCCAGTCGTCCAGGCATATCAGGCGTGGCACCTTCTCGACACCACAGGGGGTGCGCAGGGGGTGGTCTCTCACCGCGGTCTCTGTACGCCCCAGTCGTCCAGGCATAGCAGGCGTGGCACTTTCTCGGCGTCCTCGTCCTCGTCCTCGTCCTCGTCCTCGTCCTCGTCCGTCGTCTCCTTCAGGCCCTCACCTCCTCGCTGCACGCGTCTCGCCCATAGCTCGCTCCACCACCGCTGAAGGGGAGTCAGGTCGAGGCTGGAGCCTCGAGGATCGAAGTTCGCTTCCGAGAGTTTCCGTCGATTTCCACATCTGGCGGCCGTTTCCGTTGCGGGACCCTCAAACATCGATCTGAGATGGAAAGCTCTCTCCGAGGGAGCCTTGCAGGTGTCCGAGGAACGGATTTGAACATATTGCGAAATGATGCCACAGATAACTGCAGCAATTTCTGTTTGGCACCTGAGACGCCCATCACCTCACCCAGCGGTGACTGATTACATGACGTGTTTCCATAGGCCTACTTGCAAATGGCACTGTATTTCAAATTGTATAATATAATTAACGCGCCTCGCCGAGAGCATTCTGGGGGCCTCGATTTTCTGGGACCACACTGTGGTCTCTGCCGCTCTGCCAAAGACCCGCCGCTCTCTGCCGGTGTAGCGAAAGAGTGCCTCCGCGAGCTAAAACGGCCGGAAGACACGCTGGTGCGAGGGGCAAGATGCCGGCGCGACGGTGCAACGCAACGCGCCACGCCGAGAGCATTCTGGGGGCCATTTTGTATGTTATATAAATTAGCTCCTGTGTGCCACGCCCTGTGAACTTCTGTTCGGGTGCGATTTATTTTCTCCGGCGAGACATGCCGTCGGTACAGATTTGAACCCTTTTCCCGGGGCGGAAATTAGGGCAGTGATTCGCTGGAGACAAGCGGACAGGCGTAATGGACCCATAAAGGCAAAGCTTCCTCCTGGGCCAAAGCCTGGCCCTGAGTAGACCTACGAGCATCAGCCGGGCGGCTTGGCCCCGGGAGTGTGGCTGGAATCCAGCCGCCTTTCGGGTCCGGGCCGCCCATCAGGGCTGTGAAGCAGACGTGCGAGTCCTGGTTCCAGGTCGCGCGGAGGGCGTGCGACGCGTGGAGTGTGGCTGGTATCCGACCGCCTCCTCGCTTCGCAGCGCCCTTGTAACGCCAGTCCCAGCACGCATGTAGCATCAGCATGGCCACGGGGAGCAGAGGGCATGGGCAAAACACCGTGCCCATCTTGGCTCAAGACATTTGGAGCTCCAGCGAGCCTCCGAGTGGAAAAACCGTCGATCCTGCCTGGGCCGGCGGGCGGCATCATCGGTGCTGCCTGGCGCTCTGGCGGATCACATTGCGGCGAGGTTCCCGAGGCCTCCTGGCCTTTCTGTTCAATATAAGTTGGTGTAAATTGGCTCGGCCTATCCTGTTGATAACGAGGGGCCGCGCCACCGCCACCACCTGCAGAGGACCCGACTGGGCCAACACTTGTCGAGACCGAGGCTGCGGGAGACCCAGCTAATAGTTGTTCAATTTGCTTTTCCGGGATATCCGTGCGTGCATCCGCTTTGTCCATTCGTTCCGTATGTGGCTTCAGTGTGTCATCTACTCGTTCGATGTCCGTCTTAGTCGATTGAACAACATGAATGGGATCCTCATGTGCGTCCTCCGTTTTCCAGACATGTTTCATCATCATCTGTTTGAAAGGACCCGTCTTCTGTGCCAGCATCAAACTTCTCTCCCGTTCAATCTCTTGCCCCCGAGCACGTTTCGATCGATTCCCCTTCTCATTTGTCATCGCGGCATCCACCGCTGCAGCTCCAACAACATGAGTCATACTTTCAAGAATACTTCCGTCCACACCGTATCTGCCGAACCAATTCTTATCGTCTTCTCGTTGTCGCTTGTTCGAAGCAGCCTCCAGTGCCTGCAAATCTTTCCGATCCCAAGGTTGATATTCCTCAAAACAACCGAAATTTATCCTCTCGTCCCGATAGGCCCCTGACGGTATTATCAAAATTCTCTTGACGGCGAAACCACTCGACAGTGTTTTCTCCCCAGTGTTCAAGATCAATCTCTGTCCTCAAGGCCTGCTGTGCCCCAGGGCTATCGTACGACGTTGCGCCGAGAAACTCATTCAATGCCACGCAGCAGAAATTCAGCGCGCAATACACAGAGAGGTAATGTATGCAGACAAGCCAGGGGGGCTCCCAGGATCGCCCAGGCCTCGCGGCCCGAGAGGGGAACGCTGTGAGAACTTGAGCCTTTTTGATGGAGGTGGAGGAAGATGAGGATGATGATGGTGATGAGGAGGAGGAGGAGGGGAAGGTAAAGGGAAGTGGGCGAAGCAGGGAGTGAGCACTTGGAGAGCAGAGAGAGAGAGAGAGAAAGAGAGAGAGAGAGAGAGAGAGAGAGAGAGAGAGAAAAAAAGAGAGAAATAGAGAAAGAGAGAGAGAGAGAGAGGTTAGAGAGAGAGAGAGAGAGAGAGAGAGAGAGAGAGAGAGAGAGAAAGAAGAGGTGGAAGTGGCCGTTTTTTCTTCCGTCGGAAGTCTGGAGCGCGTTTCAGAGCTCCCCCTGTAACCAAAACCCCAACATATAAAACGGTTACAATGCCCGATTAAGGCGCGCCTAGACCCAGTAACACAAGTTGCTCATTGGCGCGCGGGCGTCTTCATCACGGCCTTCTTGGTCATGCGGCACTTGCTGAGAAAAGTGGCGCGCGCGGGCTTCTTCGTGACGGCCTTCTTGGTCGCCACCCGTTGAGCTGCATGGCGGCGCTTTCGGGGAAATGCAATGCCTCTGATGCTCTCCTCGCGGCTGTTCCAGTGGCTAATGGTTTCCTTTACCCACAGGCGATGAGAGCTTGGGCGCAGGCTGTTCAGGAATAAGTTGAAGCGTCTGATGAAGGAGTTGAACTGCTCCGCGCACGACGTGTTGACCTCGTCGAGACGCTTTTTGGCGGCAGGTGTAACGCGACGGCAGGGGCAGTCGCACTTGTGATTCGGTCGATGGAACTCGTCCACGCACCAGTGCTTAATGCTACCATAGAACTGCTTATGCCTCTTCTTTGCCCATGCTTTGAAGGAACACATGTCGTCATACACGAATACATCAAACCAGACTCCCGGAAGAGTGCAAACCGCCTGGATGCACTGGTGCTTGTCCTCCTGGCACTCGTTATTCATGTGTTCCTTTGCGGCGAGCACGTCGGCGCGCCCCCCATCCAGCAAGAACTGCCATCCGCCTGCGCGGTTGGGGATCCGCGCCCTCTCAGAATGCTTGGAGGCACATGGAGCCACCCGTGCCTCGCGCTCAATCATCTTGAAGCTCTTGCGATTCACATGAGCCAAGGGCTTCGCGCGCTCGTCCGCGCCCTTCTCGAGAGCTCGGAACACGCCGAAGTGGCCGTCGAATGCGAGCGCCTTCACCTTGATGCCCGTTGGCGGCTGGAAGGTGATGACCTTTCTGTCGTTGCACACGCTGTGTGCTGGATACTCCACGTCGAACTGCGCTGTCTCCCCGAGCGCACTCTCAGTCACCGCGACGCCTTCCAATGCGTGGAGCAGATGATCCCTCAACGAGACTACAGACGGTATGTCGCTGCAGTTCTCAAAGAACGTACGGGTGACGGCGGATTCCTTGTCTGGCATCGCCGGGGAGTTCCTGAGTCAAACACCACCTAAGCTTTTTAATGAGATTTGGCGCGCCGCACGTTTCTGCAATTCCAAGGGGAAAAATGCCCAGTGGGCCTTAATCTGTCCAACCAAAAATGGGGGTGGGTATGTGCCCAGGAACGCTTCTGAGAATGCCCGACCTGGCCAGGACGCAGCCGGCCGAACAACAACCGCATTTTGGTGACGCGCAGGTAGTCCATGCTGAAGCCGATGTTGGCCGTTGTGAAGTAGACGCCTGCTTCTTCCATCTGCTCGTGGGTGAGCGCGTTTTTCTTTCCGAACGCCCGCGTGCAATTGCCCCTATACGTTGTGCGACACGCGCTGCATCTTGATCGCTGCAATGAGACCTGGTCGACGCCGCTAGGCCCCACAACAGTTGCGGTGCAGTCAGCGTTGGTGTCTTCAAAGAGATTGTCATTGCACCCCTTGGTGGCGCATTTCCTGAGGAGGCACGAATACACAGGTAGCATTGTCTGCAAACCCTCTGGCAGTGCACTTAAAGCAACATGCTACGGATAATGCAACAACATGGATGCTGCGCTACGCTGGTTCGCATGGAAGCACGCGCCGCTGCTCTCTGAAAGCAATGACCGCCCAGCAATGACCGCCCAGCTCGTGTAAATTCAGTGGGCCTGTAAGATCTCACAGCGATGCTTACCGTCTGCGCATGCAACGATAAAAGTGCGACAAGTTGTAAACCAATCGATCTTGCCGAACGCGCATGCTCGGAAATCGCAACGAAAAATAACACGACACCGAAGCGCACGCCGCGCATGGCGTCTCCCACATACCCGAACGTTGCTCGGACCACGGCCAGAAACGCTGAGAACCGATGGTACGGGGGGGAGTCGCTCGGTCGGCGAGATCGGTTCCGCTTAGGAGGTGTTGCATTTTCTCGCACAACAAAGTTGAGATACCGTAGCTCTCGACATATGGATTGGCCGCCCACGAGAAGACAGCGCTCTGGATGCGACGCTCACTCGTCGAAGCTTGCGAACGGCTTCGCGATGGCGCTGATGCCCTGGCTGGTGCCTTCGTACGCGTCGATCCCCGACTGGATCTTTGCGGGGCCAGCGGGCGTGGACATGATGGCTCCGTCGAACATGTAAGCCAACGCCTCCGTGCTGCTGTCCTGGCCCTTGATCGGTTCGACAAGTTTTGCTAGCTCCTCGTCTTCGAGCGCGAACGTGGCGCACGCGAAGCGGGTCGCATCGGGGGCCCGACGGTCACCGAACTGGTTGCGCAGGTAGTGGAAGCGGGGGCTGTCCATGATCACGCGCCTGCCCTCGCCGATTGGCACGTTCCGTAGCGCGTCTCTTTGGCGCGTCCTACGGTGCGACCCCATGGCGCGTCCCCTGGCACGTCGCCTGGCGCGTCCCTTGGGGCGTTTCGCGGCGCGTCCTCCTGGCATGTTCCCCTGTCCATTAGCTCTGGGGCAGCTACTGTGTGTTCAGGCAGCTCGAGCTTAAGATCCAGATCAGTTCGGTCAGGACTCGGATGCAAAGGAGGACTCGATCCACGACGCTATAGAGCACAACCGCGGCATGGCACATCGCAATTCAGCGCGGTGCAGCACAGCGCAGCCCTCGGCAGGGTACATCGAGATCGATGCACTCAGCATTGCATTTGCCCGTCACCCAATCAGGTGTCTTTGAAAAACGTTGCCATGTGTTACAGTTCTATATTCGTTTCCGGGTTCGTGGGTCGATTATGTCGGCGTCGCCATCGTCATCACCATCATCAGCATCATCATCATCACCATCACCATCACAATCGCCATCGCCACCACCATCACCATGAGCATCAGTATCACCAAAATCCGCATTATCTTCGTCCTCCTCGTCCTCATCATCATCATCATCATCATTATCATGGTCGCCGCCATCACCATCATCCGTAGCCTTTGCATCAAGCCGTTCCAGCTTAAGCCATTTCGGGCTTGTGGTCCCCATGAGCCCGTACTTCTGGCAGTGGAAGTCTTCGCTGTGAAGGATGGCTCCGCCAGCCCGAGCTGCCGTGACGGCCGCGGTCAGCCGCGTCTCCGCCGAGCATCGCGAGCTCGATGAGTCCGAGCTTCTCTTGCAGGAGAACTCTCAGCGCTGGGCGACGTTCCCAATCATTCACCGCGACAATGGGGCGATGGGGCGATGTATAAGAAGCACGCTGCATCTTCTGATCGGCAGAAGAGATCGTGCCCACGCAGGACCTCCGGGACTGGTACTCAATCAAGCACGCGTTCTCGTTCTTCGTTGCCTATGACGGGATCATGATCGAGATTTGCGAGAATTTGGCCGTCCAGTTCGCCGCTGAGGTCCAGTCGCCAGAGGCGCGTGCCTCTTTCGGCTTCCAAGTGGCCATGGAGAACACCCATTCCGAAACGCAGTCCTTCCTGCTTGAGCAGTGCATCAGTGATCCGGCAGAAAAAGGATATGGTCTTCGATGCGACGCATACAACGCCAGCGATCCAGGAGAAGGCAGAGTGGGCAGCGCAGTGGATGACCCACGAAAACAGTTTCGCCGAGCGGCTCGTTGTCTTTGCGGCTGCGGAGGGCAGAACTATTGTTCTGTGGTTTGTTTTGCGCGATATATTGGCCGAAGAAGCACGGGCTGATGCCGGCCGGGCTTGGCGCTCTCAAGCGAACTGATATCACGGGGCAAAGGCCTGCGCGCCGAGTTCGCGCGCCCGCTTTGCGGGAAACTCCAGGACCCCTTGCCAAAGGACGTGATCCACGCCATCGGCCGCGGCGCGGTGGAGGCCCGAACGCGTCTTCATCTGTGACGCGCTGTCTTGTGGCCTCATCGGTATGAACAACGACCTTATGACACGGTGCATCGAATCGCGGATCGCCTTCTCACCGCGCTGTGCCGTCCCAAGCAGTCCAACCCGTTCGACTGGATGGAGCTGACTTCGTTGCAGGGGAAGACCAATTGCTTCGAACAAACCCGTAGGTGATTACCAGGAAGCTGGGGCCATGTTCTCGAGGAGCGCCTCCGGGGACGGAGCCAAAGGTCTCGTGCTAGACGTTGACCTCTGAGAGGAGTTGGCGCACTCATGCTCTCCCGCTTGCGCGCAGGATGTGGAGGAGTGGGGGGGAGAAGCATGTAGTCTTCCACCACCGTGTGTCCACTGGCCAATTCGCATACTGTTACCTGTCGTCGAGCTCGAGCGTTGCCAAGCTGGCGCGTGGCCGACAGCTTCCGCAGAAGGCCACGCGTTGCATGCTGCGTTTTACATGCGCGCGCCCTCCCAGATGGGGATGGACAGAGGGGGGGTGCCTTTTTCCCAGAAAGGGCTTAGGCCGAGGGTTCTCTTTCAGTGGGTTCCCCCCCCCGCCTCGACTTGAAGGAGGCCGGCGGAATCATTTGCGAGAAATAACAAGGTAAAGTCCCAGTCGGCGTGGGACAAATGCGCCCCCCATGTCGGATCTTCGTTGCCTGGCGGAGTCCGCAGACCCCCGCTTTCCTTTGTAAAGGAAGAGGGTGCGGAGCGTTTTGCACAGAATCCACACTAAATAGCGAGGTATGGAGACATTGAAATCATCGACGGGCCGTTTTGAGAGCATGGAGAAGTTTATGTTTCGCGTGCCCGCTCGAGGATGGCGCGCCCCTCGCGCAGGAATTTCGAGGATGTCTCGAGCCCCGCGCTTGTTTTGCATAAGGAAGGTTGGCTTTTCCTGGAAAGGGCGCGGGTCCAGGGTTCTCTTTCAGTTATGGTCCCTCCTGTTTCTGCTTGCGAAATCACTTGCGGTAAATAACGTGGTAAAGTCCCATTCGACGTGGAAAAATTGAGGATGTCCCGAGCGAAACGCGTGTTTTATACATGCCTTGAGGATGTCTCAGGCGAAACGCTGGTTTTGCAGAGTTGGGGGATGTCTCGAGCGGGGGCTTCGCCGGGGGCCAGAATACAGAGGATGTCTCAGGGGAAATGTTTGTTTTCACGTGCCCATGTCGCCCAGGGTGCATCTAACGTGGCTGCCCCTGGCTGGCGCCCTAGACGACCGCATGTTGGATATCTCCCCTGGGTGGGCTGGAACCATTTGTTTTCACGTGTGCAGGCCACCCAGGAGGTATCTAACGTGGTGGTCCCGAGCTGGAACCATGTGTTTTCACGTGTCCAGGCCGCCCAGGAGGTATCTGACATGGTGGTCCCGAGCTGGAACCACGTGTTTCCCGGAAAGGGCGCCGGTCCAGGGTTCTCTTTTAGTGGGTTCACCCCCGGTTTTGACTTGAAGAGGGCCGGCGAACTTATTCTGCGTAAATAACGTGGTGAAGTGTTTTTTGTTGTTGTAAAAAAACGTTTCGTGCGTGCCCGCTCGAGGAAAGTGCGCCCCCCATCGCGGATCCTCGATAAAACACGGAGTCCGCAGACCCCCGCTTTCCCTTGTAAATTACGCTACCGAGGAACCCCACATACTTGATTTAAGTCTTATGTGTTTGCCTGCCGCGGAACTGCTACGCCTGCCGCGCTTTGCGAGCGTGCGACCCCTGCGCACCCCCCCTCTCGTGTCGATGAACTACCACGCCTGCCGCGCTTTGCGAGCGTGCGACGGATGCAGACCGCCCCCCCTGCGCCCCCCCTGGCGTGGAGGAAATGCCACGCCTGCCGCGCTTTGCGAGCGTGCGACGGACAGAGACCGCACCCCCTGCGCACCCCCTCTCGTGTCGATGAACTACCGCGCCTGCCGCGCTTTGCGAGCGTGCGACGGATGAAGACCGCATCCCCTGCGCACCCCCCCTGGTGTCGAAGAAATGCCACGCTTGCCGCGCTTTGCCAGCGTGCGCCGGATAGAGACCGCGCCAATTGCGCACCCCCTTTTGGTGTCGAGGAAATGCCACCACGTGCCGCGCTTTGCGAGCGTGCGACGGATAGAGACCGCACCCCCTGCGCACCCCCTGGTGTCGAGGAAATGTCACGCCTGCCGCGCTTTGCGGGCGTGCGACGGATGGAGACCGCACCCCCTGCGCCCATCCCTGGTGTCGAAGGAATGCCACGCCTGCCGCGCTTTGCGAGCGTGCGACGGATAGAGACCGCACCCCCAGCGCACCCCCTCTCGTGTCGATGCACTACCACGCCTGCCGCGCTTTGCGAGCGTTCGACGGATAGAGGCCGCGCCCCCTGCGTCCGCCCCTGGTGTGGAGGAAATGCCACGCGTGCCGCGCTTTGCGAGCGTGCGACGGATACAGACCGCACCAACTGCGCACCCCCTCTCGTGCCGATGAACTACCACGCCTGCCGCGCATTGCGAGCGTGCGACGGATAGAGACCGCATCCCATGCGCACCCTCCTGGTGTCGAAGAAATGCCACGCTTGCCGCGCTTTGCGAGCGTGCGACGGATAGAGACCGCACCCCCTGCGCACCCCCCCTGGTGCCGCGCTCGAGCGAAAGACCGCACCCCTGCGCACCCCCCTGG
Organism: Prorocentrum cordatum; assembly: GCA_963575745.1. Lineage (NCBI taxonomy): Eukaryota > Dinophyceae > Prorocentrales > Prorocentraceae > Prorocentrum > Prorocentrum cordatum. Next base: position 26,244 of record CAUYUJ010014036.1, read on the forward strand.
TGTCACGCCTGCCGCGCTTTGCGAGCGTGCGACGGATAGAGACCGCACCCCTGCGCACCCCTGGTGTCGAGGAAATGCCACGCCTGCCGCGCTTTGCGAGCGTGCGACGGATAGGGACCGCACCAACTGCGCACCCCCTCCCGTGTCGATGAACTACCACGCCTGCCGCGCTTTGCGAGCGTGCGACGGATAGAGCGTGCGACGGATAGAGACCGCACCCCCTGCGCACCCCCCTGGTGTCGAGGAAATGTCACGCCTGCCGCGCTTTGCGGGCGTGCGACGGATAGAGACCGCACCCCGTGCGCACCTCCCTGGTGTCGAGGAAATGCCACGCCTGCCGCGCTTTGCGAGCGTGCGACGGATACAGACCGCACCAACTGCGCACCCCCTCTCGTGTCGAGGAAATGCCACGCCTGCCGCGCTTTGCGAGCGTGCGACGGATAGAGACCGCACCCCCTGCGCACCCCCCCTGGTGTCGAGGAACTGCTACGCCCGCCGCGTTTTGCGAGCGTGCGACGGGTACAGACCGCACACCCTGCGCCCCCCCTCTGGTGTCGAGGAACTGCCACGCCCGCCGCGTTGTGCGAGCGTGCGACGGATAGAGACCGCACACCCTGCGCACCCTTTCTCGCGTCGATAACAACGCCTGCCGCGTTTTGCGAGCGTGCGACGGATAGAGACCGCACCCCCTGCGCACCCCCTTGGTGTCGAGGAGCTGCTACGCCTGCCGTGCGTTGCGAGCGTGCGACGGATAGAGACCGCACTGAGAGACCACCCCTTGCGCACCCCCTGTGGTGTGTGTGTGTGTGTGTGTGTGTGTGTGCTGTGCTGTGCTGTGCTGTGCTGTGCTGTGCTGTGCTGTGCTGTGCTGTGCTGTGCTGTGCTGTGCTGTGCTGCGTGCGCTGTGATGTGCTGTGCTGTGCTGTGCTGTGCTGCGCTGCGCTGCGCTGCGCTGTGCTGTGTGCGTGAGGAGGAGGGGGAGGAGGAGGAGGGGAGGAATGCGGGTGTGGGTGAGACGCGGGTGCGGCGCGGGTGGGAAGAAAACCAGAACCCCACGAAGCATGTGGGGAAAAAGAAAGTGCGGAGCGTTTTTCGCAGAATCCTCGACAAATAACGGTGTCTGGAGCCCCGACCGCGACGCGGAAAAGCGCCCCGCGCGCAGGAATTCCGAGGATGTCTCGCGTGTGCCGCGTCCCGCGCGCAAGAATTTCGAGGATGTCTCGACTAATTCGCTTGTTTTGTCAGGATGTTTTAGAATTTTGGCAGGAAGTCTCGAGCGAAACGCTTGTGTTTCACAATTTGTTGAGGATGTCTCGAGCGAAACGCTGTTTTTGCAACATTTGGGGATGTCTCGTGGGGGGCCAGAATTCAGACGATGTCGCAGGCGAAATGCTTGTTTTCGTGTCCCGCTCGCAGGAATTCCAAGGATGTCTCGCGCGGGCCGCGTCCCGCGCGCAGGAATTTTGAGGATGTCCCGTAGCGCGTCCCCTTGGCACGTCCTACGGTGCGACCCCATTGCACGTCCCTTGGCACGTCGCCTGGCGCGTCCCTTGGGACGTTTCGCGGCGCGTCCTCCTGGCATGTCCCCCTGTCAATTAGCTCTGGGGCAGCTACTATGTGTTCAGGCAGCTCGAGCTTCAGATCCAGATCAGTTCGGTCAGGACTCGGATGCAAAGGAACTCGATCCACGACGCTATAGAGCACAACCGCGGCATGGCACATCGCAATTCAGCACGGTGCAGCACAGCACAGCCCTCGGCACGGTACATCAAGATCGATACAATCAGCATTGCACTTGCCCGTCACCCAATCAGGTGTCTTTGAAAACGTTGCCATGCGTTACATTTCTATATTATTTTCCGGGTTCGTGGGTCGATCATGTTTTGCATGTCCACGCCACCCAGGAGGGATCTAACATGGTGGTCCTGCGCCGGAACCACGTGTTTTCATGTGTCCAGGCCACCCAGGGGGGTATCTAACATGGTGGTCCTGTGCTGGAGCCATGTGTTTTTACGTGTCCAGGCTGCCCAGGGGGGTACCTAACATGACGTCGGGCCCAACGCCGATTTATCAGGAAACGCACGGGGAGCCGAAAAGCGGTATCCGAGCACATATCCCAATACAGAACAGTGATGCCCTCTTGATTTGGACAGGTGGTGGCGCTTTGGGGGCCTCGCCAGGGAAGACATTGCGAGGATGTCTCGAGCGGGACACGCAGGGGGGTACCGAGCTGGAACCATGTGTTTCTTCCCGGAAAGGGTTGGGGCCCAGGGTTTTCTTATATTGCGTTTACCCCCGATTCTGACGGCTGTAGGGCCGGCGAATTTATTTTGCGATAAATATCGAGGTCGCGTAGGGTTGGCGATTTTATTTTGGAGGATGTCTCGAGCGAAACGTTTGGTTTTCAGAATGTGTTGAGGATGTCTCGAGCGAAACGCTCGTTTTGTGTTTTAGATTGTCCTCTCCTTGGGACCTGAATTCATAGGATCTCTCAAGTGAAATGCTTGCTTTCACGTGCCCAGGTCTTGAGGATGTCTCGAGCGAGACGCTTGGTTTTACGCCTCCAGGTTGCCCAGACAGAGGTCTAGCGCCAGGATTTGTTGAGGATGTCTTGAGCGAGACGCTTGGTTTGACGCGTCCTCGTCGCCCAGGCGGATGTCTAGCATGAGGATGTGTCGAGGAAGGCTCGATCGAGACGCTTGTTTGCACGTGTTCAGGTGGCCCAGGCGGATGTCTAGCATGAGGATGTGCTGAGAACGTCATGAGCGAAACGTTTGTTTTCACGTGTCCAGGTCGCCCAGGCACAGCACAGCCCTCGGCACGGTACATCAACATCGATACACTCAACATTGCAGCCTGGCATGTTGCCTGGCACGTTCCGCGGAGCGTCCCGTGGCGAGTCCCCCTAGCACGTCGCGCGGTGCACGTCCATTGGTACGTTCCGTAGCGCGTCTCTTTGGCACGTCCCGCGGTGCGTCCCCATGGCACGTCCCCTGGCACGTCGCCTGGCGCGTCCCTTGAGACGTTCCGCGCCGCGTCCTCCTGGCATGTCCCCTCTGTCGATTCGTTCTGGGGCAGCTACCATCTGCTCAGGCAGCTCGAGCTTAAGATCCAGATCAGTTCGGTCAGGACTCGGATGCCAGGGAGGACTCGATCCACAACGCTATATATAGAGCATAATCGCGGCATGGCACATCGCAGTTCAGCACGGCGTAGCACAGCACAGCCCTCGGCACAGTACATCAAGATCGATACATTCAGCATTGCATTTGCCCGTCGCACAGTCAGGTGTCTTTGAAACGTTGCCATGCCTTACACTTCTATATTCCTTTCCGGGGTTGTGGGTCGATCATGTTTTACATGTCCGGGCAGCCCAGGAGGGTATCTAACATGGTTATCCCGAATTGGAACCAAGTGTTTTTACGTGTCCAGGCCACCCGGGGGAGTATCTAACATGGTTGTCCCGAGCTGGATCCACGTGTTTTTACGTGTCCAGGCCACCCAAGGGGATATCTAACATGGGTCTCCTGAGCTTGAACCATGTGTTTTCACGTGCCCAGGCTACCCCTGGGGTATCTAACATGATTGCCCCGAGCAAGGACCATGTGTTTACACGTGTCCAGGCCACCCGGGGAGATGTCTAATATGGCTGTCCCGTGCAAGGACCACGTTTTTTAACGTGTCCAGGCCACCCAGTGGTGTATCTAACATGGTTGCCCAGAGCTGGTCCCACGTGTGTTTACGTGTCCAGGCCATCCAGGGGGTATTTAACATGGCGGAACCAGGTGCTTTAACGTGTCCAGGCCACCTTCGGGGTATCTAACATGGGCCTCCTGGTGCCTTCCTTCCTGGGGCACTTGTTTTCACGTGTCTGGTTCGCCCAGGCGGGTGTCTAGCATGAGGTGGCACGTCCATTGGCACATTCCGTAGCGCGTCCATTATGCACGTCCCGCGGTGCGTCCCCGCGGCACGTCCCCTGGCACGTCGCCTGGCGCATCCCTTGAGACGTTCCGCGCCGTGTCCTCCTGGCATGTCACCCTTTCAATTAGCTCTGGGGGCAGCTACCATCTGCTGGGGCAGCTCGAGTTTAAGATCGGTGAGGACTCGGATGCCAGGGAGGACTCGATCCACAACGCTATAGAGCACAACCGCGGCATGGCACATCGCAATTCAGCACGGCGCAGCACAGCACAGCCCTCGGCACGGTACATCAAGATCGATACACTCAACAATGCAGTTTGGCACGTTCCTTGGCACGTTTCTTGGCGCGTCCCGTGGCGAGTCCACCTGGCACGTCGCGCGGCGCGTCCCCTGGCACTTCCCGTGGCATGTCCATTGGCACGGTCCGTAACGCTTCCCTCGCGCGTCCATTGGACGTTCCGCGGAGCTTCCGCCTAGCATGTTCCCTTGTCAATTGGCTCTGGGGCAGCTACTGTGTGCTGAGGCAGCTCTAGCTTAAGATCCATATCAGTTCGGTCGGGACTCAGATGCAAAGGAGGACACGATCCACAACGCTATAGAGCACAATTGCGGCATGCCACATCGCAATTCAGCACAGCGCGGCACAGCACAGCCCTCGGCACAGTACATCAAGATCGATACACTCAGTGGCATTCGCACGTCACCCAATCAGGTGTCTTTGAAACGTTGTCATGCCTCACATTTCAATATATATAGAGAGAGAGAGAGGAGAGAGAGAGAGAGAGAGATTTCTTTCCGGGTTGGTGGGTCGCTCATGTTTGAGGTGCCACCGCGTTGTGGTGCATGTGTGGTACGAGCTAGCATGAGCCAAGGCTCTGAACCTATATTCCCCTTCTCACGGTCGGTACTTCATGTGCTTCTCGGCGCGTTCTTTGCCGCGTCTGGGCGTTGTGTGAGCATGTTGCATGCGTCACCATCACCATCACCATCTTTATCATAGCCTATTGACCCATGCTGGCTGACGCAAGCCTTTGGGCGCCCCAAGGCGCCCACAGGGGCGCTTTCCCCATTTCCCTGCCATGGTGGTCGCGGAACGTGCGGCGTTGCTTCGTGCTCGAAGTATAGTTGGGCAGTTGATGTACTTGCGGCGCTTTGGCGACGACGTTTCCACACTTTCAACGTTGCTGTCGCCGCGCGTCGATGGGTCACCGTGACAAAGGGGTCACCAGTTCAGCAGCGGCGTTGCGAAGGCGACCATCTGGAGCTCTCCCGCGGATGGGCCTTGCGGCGGATGTAAATCATGGCGTGGGTCCAGGCGGTGATGATAATGATGTCGGTGGCGATGGCGATGGCGATGGTGTTGATGATGGTGATGATGATGCTGCTACTGATGATGATCATGATGATGATGCTCGTCGGCATCGTCGTGAAACGCGCGATGACGACTCGCCTGAAACCTCTCGCTCTCGTGGCGCCGACCTTTGGCATTCTAAAGCGGATGATCCTCGGGTTGGTCCCTAGCACAAAGTCCCACGGCATGACAACGATGGTCTTCCACACTTTGGCGCCCCGCCTTTTGCCTTCAAAACGCCCTGTATCCTGACATGCGAGACTGATGCGGTCGATGTCCACTCACGAGAACCGCGCGATGATGCACGCGCGCTTTTTCTGAAGATGATGGCGCCCAAGCTGACGGGCTGGTCACCGACGAGTTATAGAGATCATATCGTAGACGATGCTTTCTGAATGCGTTGATGAGGCGCGTTCTACGGGGCGGCGTTTGGCTGCGAGGCTGCGCGGGTCATCATCCACGGGGTGAGCGCCGGGAACCTGCTGGCTATCTACGTGACCATGCGGATCACCTAAGGAACGGCGCTGAGCTCCGGGGCCGAGCCGATAATTTACGGCGCCGATCATCGACGCGGCTCTCCCCCTGGCTTTCGGGGCGATGTTGTGAATGCGGGCCGAGCCGATCAACGACGTGGCCATTCGGATGTTTAGCGGAGCGGCGTTGAGCTTCAGGGCGAGTGCACGTTGGATATCTACGTGGCCATTTTGATCATCGACGAGGCGGCGCTGAGCACCTGCGCGGAGCTGATCATCGACGGGGCGACGCTGATCATCTACGCGGTGTTCCTCTTGGCCTTCGGGGCGGCGATGTGCAAGGGGCAGCGCTGATCACGCGTGGCCATGCGAATCGTCCCGTGGGTGGCGATGCTCATCAACGGGGCGTCGCGCGTCGCGACTGCGCTGGCATTCCATGTGGGCTGCACGGGGCGGCGCTGGCCTACAGGGCGGCTTTGACAATCTACGGGGAGACGCGGTGCCCCGGGAAAGCACAGGCCATCTACGTGGCCACGTGGATCGTCGACAGGCCAGTGCTGCACATTTGGACCAAGCAAATCACCGACGGGACGGCGTTGATCATATACGTGGCGGTTCCTTCTTGGAATTCGGGGCGATGACGAGCAAAGGGGTTGCGTGGATATGCGGGGAGGTGTTGTTCATCCGCAGGGCGATGCTGAGCGTCGAGACGGCGCTCATCATCTACGAGCCACCCATTCAGAATGGAGCTGCGCGACGGCGAGTGGCTCACCTCGGAGCGGCGCGGCACCAGACATGTTGGTCAAGCTTTTGAACGCGATGGAAGTGACAGCGCGGCAGTTCGAGGGCCCAGGGCAGAAGCAGCAGAGGCGCAGGTACTGCCAGGCGTCGGGGTTGTCGATGTTCCGATGTTCGACCTGGTGCGCCGCAATGTCAGCTTTCTGCAACGATTCGTCGACCATGTGGAAGGGCGGAGGGGTTCAGTATCTAGCTGATCGTGCCCCTGTCTTTTTATTAGTGTTTCGCTCGTTCTCCGCCTGCCAGTTGTTCACGGGGCGCTGGTCCCTCAAGTTCACCGCCTCCCAGCTGTCCTATTACGGCGCGGCGGGCCTGGTCTTTCCTGAAGCGGCCCCTGTAGCGCATTGGATGCATTGCCTGTTTAACAAACTCACCGCGTCGGCGACCGTCGCCACGTAAGCTCAAGCGCAACTCCCAGTCCACATCCGTGCCCGCGAGCAGGAGAGGCCGAACTGCGATCGGCGACAACACGGCCGTGCAGAAGCTAAGGGGGCCAAAAAGAAGGCCGCGATAGCGGCCGGCAAGTCCGAGAAACAACGAAATGGAGCAAGGAGAAGATCAAGGAGAAGTTGGCCTTCTTTACCGTCTTCGGACAGGCCACATGCTACATAATGATGAAGGGTATCCCGAAGGCGAAGCTGACCACCGCGGCCATTGTGAGCGAGATTTGAAGGTCAGCAAGTCCGTCGCTTGTTAGGCCATCCGGCACCTGGAGGAAGAGGACCAGATCCAGGTGATGGGCGAGAGGAACTCCGGCATGCTGATCTACACGCACATGGTCGGCGCGGACGATCGGTGGGTACGCGGCGGGTCACGACGTTTTTGTGTCCCCTTGCGCAGCGAAGTATAAGAACCCACCCAACAAATCATTTCGACGGACGGACACCACATGCGAATATGTCTGGCGCACATGTGTGCGACAATCGACGGCTCACGATGGGGATCTTGCCAGGATGCATGTCCTCTTGTAACTGCCCTTGGTGCTTGTTGGATCGGGCATCACCTCCATCCGATCCTCTAGAAGAAGTCCCCTCCTCCTTCATCATTCCATCGATGTTGGTTGTGTTCGTTTGGTCAGGCCTCTTCGTGCTGCTCATTCACATCGCCATTCTCCATGTCCATCTCCTTTTTCCGGGAAAGGGCGTGGGCCCACGTTTTTTTTTTTAGGGGTTTATTCCCGAAGTATACGGGAAGAGGCCGTCGAAATAGTTTGCCGTAAACAACGAGGTGGGAAGAGGGCTGGCGAAATTATGTTTGAGGATGTCCCAGGCGAACCGCTATTTGTTTAGATTGCGTCGAAGATGTCTGGAGCGAAACGCTTGTTTGGTGTTATATATTGTTCCTCTATGGGGAACCAGGGTTCAGAGGATGTCTCAGGTGAAATGATTGTTTTCACGTGCCCAGTTCTCGAGGATGTCTTACGCGTCCAGGTTGCCCAGGCAGATGTCTAGCATGAGGATGTGTCGAGAGTGTCTCGAGCGAGACGCTTGCTTTCACACGACCAGGTCGCCCAGGCAGATGGCTATCATGAGGACGTGTTGAGGAAGTATCGATTGAGGCGCTTGTTTTCGCGTGTCCAGGTCGCCCAGGCGAATGTGTTGAGGATGTGTCGAGCGACGCGCCTGGTTTCACGTGTCCAGGTCGCCCAGGCGGACGTCTAACATGAAGATGTGTTGAGGACGGATCGAGCGAACCACTTGCTTTCACGTGTCCAGTTCGCCCAGGCGAATGTTTAGCATGAGGATGTGTTGAAGATGTGTTGAGCGAGACGTTTGTTTTCACGTGTCCAGGTCGCCCAGGCGGATGTCTAGCATGAGGATTTGGGCAGGATGCCTCCCCTGGCACGTCGCCTGGCGCGTCCCTTTCCGACTCCTCCAGGCCGATTCATTCGATTTCCGAGGGGTCCGAGTCGATGCGAACATTCCGATTCATGATTTCGAGTTTGCCCGATCCGATTCTTGCCGATTTCGATTTGGCAGCTGGTTTCTGCCGATGTCATCCGATTCGGCTTCGCTCTGGCGTCGTCGCCTTCCCTCTCCCTCCCTCCCTCCCTCGCCTCCCTGCCTCGGCGCAGCCCGGCACGGCGGTCGGCCAAGCCGATTCTGCGGGCCCGGGACGCGGTTCCGCCTCCCCCTCGACGGCGGCGACGTCGGCCTCCGGCGGCGACGTCGGTTCGGAGGGATCCCAGGAGGATTTTGGATTGGCTCCTCGCTGAAGCATACGGCTTGTCGAGACTGGGAGGCGCTGCAGCTAGCAAAATATTAGTCAGACTAAGCACTTCTGCACGGGCACCAAGGACGCAAGGACAGTAGTTCACCCCTCCGAGACATAATAACCTCCCACCCTTAACTGGCACAGGCTTAAAAACCGTGGTCCGTACTGTGTAAATGCATAGCACAGACAGCAGCTGGGCGGTCCTGCAAGCGATGATGTGCATCCACTGAGGCATAAGCCAACGGGGCGACAGCACGAGCGTGACACACGAGCGTGCTGTCCATCTTCGCACCCTGGCATCATGCAGCGCGGAGGGACAGGGAAGGCGAGGCGTAATTGTCTTCGCCTTGTAGGTCAGCACATGGTTTGGCAAAAATGGCGCGATACTGAACACTGAACATATTCTTCTCCTGCCAGAATGCCGAGAAGCGAGCAGCAAGGTACCCTGCTCGATGACAAAACCTCGCACCTTCGATAGACACATGTTAAAACCTTGGTTATTACTGTACTGCTGGGCAGTACCCATAGAGAGCGGCTTTACATGCAAACCTTCATGTGATGAGATGTCTCCCCTGAGACATCGGACATCAGATTGACTGAAAGGTCGTGGCACACGAGCGTGCAGGCTATCTTCGCATCCTCCCAACAATTGGCAAAGCGATGGGACGGTAAGGCGAGGGGCAGTCATCTTTGCTTCAGCAACAGCACATAGCGCCGCCAACATGGCGCGATATTGACTGATTGACTTCCTGCCTCCTGACATCTGACAGAGAGCAGCGGAGAGCGCAGAGAGGAGGCAACAAAAGGCAGAAGAGAGAACAACAAAGCAGGCGGCAACGGAGAATATCCGTCAGCGCCTGGCTGGCGGGCAGTAAGGAGAAGACGCTCTGGGTCGCACGTGTGGCACGCTACGGGTGTGCCATTAATTAAGTCCGGCCGACCTCACGTGGACCCCTGGCCACAAGCCCGCCTGGGCCGAGCGTGTGAGTTCCATCCTGTTTTGATCGCGCTGCAAAGCGGGGTATCATCAGCACAGATGGCACCCGTTCGTACTTCGAGTGCTTGTTAGCGCGGGCGGGGAGGGACTCTCTCTCGCCGGCGGCCGCAGACAGCAATGCAAGGGCGGCTACTGACAAAGAAAACATACCGACACTGAAGCTACAGACACACGCTGATGGATGAGATGGGGGAGGGAGGCAAGCTCATAAGGGGAAGGAGGCGGGGTCCTCGCCCCTCTTGCTCGCACATCCTCACATACACGCTGCCAATAGCCTGGCGCATGCACAGGAATCCGCACACGGCCTATAAGCACAACCATGCATGCTACAGTCCACGGTCGCATCCGCCAAGATCCGACACAAACCCTTTGGGTATGTCTTTTCTTGGCCGTGCGCAGTGGACCTCGTGAGCCCCACAGCCGTGGGGGCATCTCCCACGGCCTGGTGTCTCCAAGAGTCGGTCTGGTAGTGTCGCCATACGCAGTGCGAGAATACGCGTCGGTGCTCGGGCCTGCTGGCCGTGTTCGCACTGATCGAAGTCGGTGGTAGATGCTGACGGGGCCGCCGTCACAACCCGTAGTAGTGCAGACAACTGGCTTTCCAGCAGGGAATATGCTGACACCCCTGCCGTGCTCGCGTGCCTCACGAACACGACTCAAGACTTTGCCCCAAAGTGTACTCTGCATTGTTTTTTGATGCCTGGTTGGCCCCCTCGGTCGCCTGAGGGAGGGGGTGTATATTAATAGGGAACAGTGATCAACCCCGCCCCCGAGCAGGGGAATAACTGGTTTTGCCAGAGAGAAGACACGAGTTTGTCAAACCACCTACGCCCAGAGGGCTGGTGGCATGGGGGGTCTGGGCTTTTGAAAAGAATCCTCAGGACCGATGACTGAGGCTTACGGGATTAGGCCTAGGACCTCAGGACGCTTCCAGTCGTGCCTCAGGGCACGGTGGCGGATTAGGTGAACGTTAGGTTTTTCGTTGCCATGCCCACGTTTGCCTTACCTTTCAAAGTACTACAGTGCTACGGGTTGCCATTCCTTGCTTTTCCATGCAATGCGATGTGATGCAATTACTTGCACTGCTATACGATGCTGTGCTACGCAGCGCCGCTACTGCTGTACAATGCTGTGCACTGCTATACATGCAGTGCGCCGTACCACAATACGCGCCGCGGCGTGCAGTGCTACGTCATATGTTTGTAGATGCTGTGCTATTTAACTTTGTGCTACGCATGCCCGACAACGCTTGCTCACCCACGGAACGCAGTGCGGTGCAATCCAATGATTATGTGTGCATGCTATGTGCTATGCAGCGCTACATCATGTCATGCCAAGCTGTGCTAACACCATGCTGTTCAAGGTTTTGCGATGCCGCTGGGCCACGATCTGCCACACGGCGCTATGCTATGATTTGCTATGCTGCGCGTTGTTGTTCTATGCTTGCACTGGCTACTTTGCATTCGTTTGCTTTGCAGTCCACTGCACTGGTTTTCGTGGCTTTGCGTCACGTTGCACATATTTGCTTCAACCAAAGCAGACCATACCTCTGAGCTGGGGTCGCGCTGGATTCTTACAGTGAATGTTGAGCCACTGCGAATTATGGTGATTTGCTGATCAGCTTCAGCTCCATGTGCATTTACTTGCTGGTATGTTCTGGCTTTCATGCTGTGCCAGTTGCACCGAGAGATTCTGATGACACACTCTCCTCCTCAAACCATGAAGCATGTCAGCTTTTCGTGTGGCCAATGCCTTTGTGTGTCTGTCGTGCTTGGTAGCGTGCGCTTTTTGATCGATGTACGTCTTGCTCCAGGGAGCAATCGCCTTGAATTGATTATGCTGCTTTCTATAGCCAGGTAATTCTCGAATACGACGGCCAGAATAATGTTTTTGAGAAGGTCCACCAGGATGACGGCCGACTTTTCCTACCCTGTTGAACCCACGATGTGATTTCTCCTCTGAGCGCTATATTATGAACGTATCAGTGAGTACGTGTGCGTGAATCTCATGGCTTTCCTCTGGGTGCACGCTGCGCCTTGAATTGCTTGTCGCATCCTTCGCACTTTGTCCTCGGGCCTTGCCGTGATGGTGAAGGGCTGTGCTGTATTTCTTTTTCTAATGTTGGCGCCATGTCACAGGAGACCTATGGAAAGACAGGTTGTCGCCGCATAGTGCCTGGCCAGTACCTCGCAGTCGATCCAAAGGAGGGGTGCCTGCTGGGATGGGATGTGACTGCTTGCTTTCGAATGACCGAGTGTTGAGAGCTGAGGTGAGATGGCCCGCACAGCTGTTTATCAGACTCGAGAGCATTGTTCCTGCGCCTCTTGTCAGCAATCTGTGCAGTTTAAACGTTGCGGTTGTGGGGTCTGGCAGCAGGCGGTTGAGAGGACACCGGACAGGGACGTAGCGGACAGTGTTGTTGGGAGGGCCGTTCCGTCATGATCTCGGCGATCGAGAAGCAGAAGTTCGTGTACATCCTCAACAGGGATTCTGCTGCGCGGCTGACGATATCGTCCCCTCTGGAGGCTTGCCTGCCGTCCGGGCCTCCGCCCGTATCCCTGCCACCGCTCCCGCCTCTGCCTTCAGGGCTGGACCTAAAAGCCGTTTTGCTGGACTTCGTTTTTTTTTTTTTTTTGTTTTACTTCCCAACCATCCTGTGGTGTTGGGTCCTCGTTTTGAAGAGACGGTGCCCCGCGTCTCCTTCCTCCTTCCTCCTCCTCCTCCCTCCTCCCCCTCTTCCCTGCGTTTCACCCACCCAGTACAGCGTTTCGTAGCCCCATAGGAGCTCCGCCGAAGGCCCCAGTGCTGCCGTCCGCATGCGTCCCGCACACCCATTTCGGCACACCCCTCACACGTTTCGTGGCCCCATAGGGAGCTCCACCGAAGGCCCGCCCGCATGCGTCCCGCACACCCATTTCGGCACACCCCTCACACGTTTCGTGGCCCCACAGGGAGCTCCACCGAAGGCCCCAGTGGCTGCCGTCCGCATGCGTCCCGCACACCCATTTCGGCACACCCCGGCACACCCCTCACACGTTTCGTGGCCCCATAGGGAGCTCCACCGAAGGCCCCAACGGCCGTCCGCATGCGTCCCGCACACCCATTTCGGCACACCCCTCACACGTTTCGTGGCCCCATAGGGAGCTCCACCGAAGGCCCCATGGCTGCCGTCCGCATGCGTCCCGCACACCCATTTCGGCACACCCCTCACACGTTTCGTGGCCCCACAGGGAGCTCCACCGAAGGCCCCAGTGCTGCCGTCCGCATGCGTCCCGCACACCCATTTCGGCACACCCCTCACACGTTTCGTGGCCCCATAGGGAGCTCCACCGAAGGCCCCATGGCTGCCGTCCGCATGCGTCCCGCACACCCATTTCGGCACACCCCTCACACGTTTCGTGGCCCCATAGGGAGCTCCACCGAAGGTGGCCCGTCCGCATGCGTCCCGCACACCCATTTCGGCACACCCCTCACACGTTTCGTGGCCCCACAGGGAGCTCCACCGAAGGCCCCAGTGCTGCCGTCCGCATGCGTCCCGCACACCCATTTCGGCACACCCCTCACACGTTTCGTGGCCCCATAGGGAGCTCCACCGAAGGCCCCATGGCTGCCGTCCGCATGCGTCCCGCACACCCATTTCGGCACACCCCTCACACGTTTCGTGGCCCCACAGGGAGCTCCACCGAAGGCCCCAGTGCTGCCGTCCGCATGCGTCCCGCACACCCATTTCGGCACACCCCTCACACGTTTCGTGGCCCCATAGGGAGCTCCACCGAAGGCCCCATGGCTGCCGTCCGCATGCGTCCCGCACACCCATTTCGGCACACCCCTCACACGTTTCGTGGCCCCACAGGGAGCTCCACCGAAGGCCCCAGTGCTGCCGTCCGCATGCGTCCCGCACACCAGGTGTGTGGCGTGCCGACATGGGCGTCGCGGCGCGCGGGCGCTGCCGTCGGGGTTCCCAGGGAAGCCCCCTGCAGAGGCGACGCTCAGAGTCACGAGTACCGAGAGTCACGCAGACCCAAACTGTTCACAGTCGTATACATACATTTACACTGGGCGTATCCATGCACGCATTCATGCGAATAGAATCAATCGCGCGCAGATTCATTCATAATCAGACTCGCTCGCGATCCGACTCGCACGCGCTCAAGCTTTCATATTCGGACCTATCGTCTTCGTTCGTGTTGTGTACACTGCCACGCATTTCGGCACACCCCTCATACGGCTCGTGGCCCCATAGGGAGCGCCACCGAAGAAGATATTCACAATTGCGGTACTCTCAACTGCATATGGTTGGGTCCTTCGCCAGTTTTTTTTTTTTTTTTTTTTTTTTTTGTTTGTTCGGTTTGGCAGGGAGGGTCAGGACAACAGGTAGAGCAAAACGAAACATAAATCGATAACGAAACGAACAACAATGTTTAGGTCCAGCCCTGCTGCACAGCTATATATATATATATGATGATGATGAGTGCTGCTGTCCCCTCTCCCCGGATACTGTGCGAGTGGGTCGCCGCCTCTCCCACGTAATTTTCAGCGCGCAAGTTTCCAAGTATTGACTTTTCATGCCTTGCCCTTCAGGGATGATGATCCCGCTGCAGCGTTGGCCTACTTCCAGGATCGGCGCTTCGTTCCCTTCGCTCAGAGTGGCGCTCTCGCCCCAGGGCGAGCAACACGTTCTGGATCCGATTTCTTCCTCGTCGTTGTCGCCCCCGACTCCTTCCTCGTCGTTGTCGCCCCCTTCCTCTTTTCCCATCCCCTACCTTCCTTGGTCCTCCTGCTCCTCACGCTCCTCCTGCTCCTGCTCCTGCTGCTGCTGCTGCTGCTCCTTCGTCCTCCTTCTCGCTCTCTTCCTGCTTCTCTGCCTGCTCGTCGGCCGCTTCCGCCTCCTTGTACACCATGATAAGCAGCCCCCCCATGTCGGACTGCGCACCGCACGGAGAGGGCCACTCTGGGAGCCAGGCTCGCTGGGACACGCAGCTGGGAGTGCTGGGTGGAAGGGGCAGGATGGTCATATGTATGTGTGTGTTTGTATATATATATGTATACATATATGAACATGTAGGCATGTATGTATGTATGTAGGTATGTATGTATGTGTGTGTGTGTATGTATGTATGTATGTATGTATGTATGTATGTATGTATGTATGTATGTATGTATGTATGCATGCATGCATGTATGTATGTATGTATGTATGTATGTATGTATGCATGCATGCATGCATGCATGTATGTATGCATGCATGCATGCATGCATGCATGCATGCATGTATGTATGTATGTATGTATGTATGTATGTATGTATGTATGCATGTATGTTTGTATGTATGTATGTATGTATGTATGTATGTATGTATGTATGTATGTATGTATGTATGTATGTATATTTATACAAGACTGCAGTGGTGCTTTGCGCCATGCACCTTCGTCCTTGAAGTTTGGTGTGCAGACGGAATGGCAGGAAGGTCAAGCCGACAATTTAGCGATGACTCTTTGTTGACTTGTTCCAGCGTCGCCGCTAAAATCATGTTATTCGTTATCCTTCCTCCATGATTCTTTTCCTCGTTCTCGCCATACCCTGCGCATTTTCCCCATCCTCCTCAGCTCTTTTTGCGGAGGCTCCTCCTTGGAGAGCCTCTGGGGGCCTCACAAAAGTTTCAGGCTTTCTTAAGGCCTTCTGGAGGCCTCCTGGGCGTGTTGTGGAGGTTCTGGGGCTTCCTCGGGCCACCCTGCCTCCAACCGCGGTCTCCCTGAACGACCGGGTCACGATTTGGAGTGCTTCGGAGGGTGTCTTGGGGCCGTCTTGGGCCGCCATGGGGCTCTCTTAGGGCCATCTTTGACCCCTGTTGTGCCGTTTTTGGGCTCTCTTGGACTGCCTGGAAGCCCTTTCGGATGGTGGCGGGGCGATTTTGGAACCTCCCAGGCAGCTTCGGACGCCCAGAAGACTGCCGTATTGGAGCGTCGGGAAGCCGAAAAGTGGAGAACCGCAGAATTCACCAAAAACCCGCAGAAAAGCAATGATTTTTGCCGCTAAGGGCCTTCTTGTGAGTGCTCTTGGAGGCTTTTTGAGGCCTTTGGGGCCGTCCTGGAGGCCTCTTGGGCCATCTTGAGGTCACGTCGGTCACTCTCGGAGCGCTCTTGTGCTGTCTTGGGGGTCTCTGGGACGTCTCCGATGACCCCCCTGATCGCCCTAAGTGTGCTGGGAAGGCTTGGCAAAACGCCCTGCGAGGCCTGGGGGGCCGCTTCGAGGCCCGTCCGGAGGGTCCCAAAGCCCCAGATCTCGGGAGTCCGGTTTTTGGGTGTGGGTGTGGGGTTTTCCCCCCGCCAGGGCTTATAAGAATATAGGAAGAGGGATGATCCCAAACATATACATGTGCGTGTGTGTGTGTGTGTGTGTGTGTGTGTGGCGCGAGCGCACCTCGCTTGCCCTCCCCTCCTCTCTCTTCTTCCCCCCTGTTCACCCTTCCATTCCCCTCCGGCCCTCCGCCTTGGCCTCCCTCGCCCTTGACCGGCCTCAGGGACGGCCTCGCCCCTCCTCTCGCCGCCCCCTCGCCCCAGCGGGGGCGGGGGCCAGGCGCTGAGCGCCCGAAGGGGGGCCCCCCCTTCGGAGTGCGGTCGTCGAGGAGATGCCGCGGCCCGAGAAGCCGGTTCAGTCCACCAGCATAGCAAGGATGTCCAACCTTTCGAATGCTCCTCCTCCTCCTCCTCCTTTTTCTCCTCCTCCTCCTCCTCCTCCTCCTCCCCAGCCTGCTGCTGCTCCTCCTCCTCCTCCTCCTCCCCATCCTGCTGCTGCTCCTCCTCCTCCTCCTCCTCCTCCTCCTCCTCCTCCCTTGCATCCTTGCCCCTTCGGCCCATACTTTCGCTGGCCAGCCTCGTTCGAAAAGTGTCGATGCGGCTCTCCAAGGCCCTTGTATTCCTTACCGCGCATCCTTACGACTGTAGGGGAGTCGGGGGATCCAGGTGAGCCCAGCACCGCGTCCACGCCACCGCTCGCCGCAGGCGGGCGCTGAGGCAGGCCGTCCAGCCAGGGGGGATCTTCTCTTGCTTTGAGGACTGGCGTCGACCTCAAAGTTTTTTTCACGAT
The DNA here is from genome assembly GCA_963575745.1 of Prorocentrum cordatum. Classification (NCBI taxonomy): domain Eukaryota; class Dinophyceae; order Prorocentrales; family Prorocentraceae; genus Prorocentrum; species Prorocentrum cordatum. Next base: position 43,084 of record CAUYUJ010014036.1, read on the forward strand.
CTCGTGGGCCGTTTTCGTCCCGACTTCGGAAACGAGAACGGCAGACACTGTTTTTGTCGATCCCTGCTTTGGGGTCCTCTTGCCGCCCCGGCCGCTCCGAGGCGAGGCACCTCTCCCTGTGAGTACCCTCCGCTCCCTCCAGTTTCCACCCCCCGCGGCCGCCCCTTCGTGCCCCCTCCGCCCCCCTCGTGCTGCTGGACAATCAGCGCCTGCTGTCTCCCGGCCCGCCGGAGCGCGCGCGCGGACTGCCCTTGCCGCGCTGCCACGTGCAAGTTTTTTCGGGTCCTGCCGGCGAGCCGCTGCCGAGTCCCGCGTTGCGAGCTGCCTCCCCTTGTCCCAGGGGCCCGCTCTTGCCCCTCCCCTGCGCAGAGCCTGCCGCCCTGCTCCCTGCCTGTCGAGGCGGGGGGGCCACTCGCTGGCTGCCCGGGCCCGCGCTGGCTCGCTCGCGCTTGCTCCCTCGGGCCCCCCTCGGCCCGTCCTGTCCACTTCCTCGGGATTCGTATTGCGAAGGCCTTACGGCTGGTGCCGCCGACGACGGCGGCGGCGGCGACGACGACGACGCTGACGCTGAGGCGGGCCAATGTCCTCGGACGGCTCTCGGCCCATCCTGTCCACCCCCTCGGGATCCGTCTCTTCCCTGGCCGCTGGCCCAAGTTCCAAGGGGTCGCTGTGCTGAGCACGAGCCTACGCACGGAGTCTCGGGGGAGGGAGGAAGGGATCTGAAGTGGGGGAGGAGGAGGAGGCGACGACGACGGCGACGACGACGGCCAGGCGGCCCAGAGTGCCGTAGGGAGTGAAAGCATGCACGGGGGCGGGTGGGCGCAGGCCTTAGTTCTAAGTTTTGCCGCCGCTTTTGATCGTCGCACTTGGAGGTCCCCAGGTTTCTCCAGAGGTCCCTGGGGGTCTCCGGAGGGCTCTGGATGCCAATCAAGGGGCAACAAAACATGTCCGAAGTCGCGTCCCACGAGGGTCGAGGGCAAAGTCCACATGGAGTAAGTCCAGACGGAGTGCTCGGTCTCCATCCGGCTTTCCCCCGTCTGGAAGTTGCCTCCCCTGAGGGGACTTAGCCTCTCCATACGGAGTGAGTCCAGACGGAGTGCTCGGTCCCCATCTGGGTTAGAGCCTCTCCTGCGAGGAGGCTAAGTCCATACGGAGTGAGTCCAGACGGAGTGCTCGGTCTCCATCTGGGCTTACCCCTTCTGGAATTTGCCTCTCTTGAGAGGAGGCTAATTCAGTCCATACGGAGTGAGTCCATACGGAGTGCTCGGTCGCCGTATGGGCTTACTCCGTCTGGGCTCAGACCCTCCTGACCTCGAGGGACGAGGCCAAAACTTGGCAGGTCCCAGCTATCGGGGCGCGCCAGGCCCACAAGAGCTGCACGCTGGTCTACGGGACGGTCGGAATGGACGTGGGCTTTGAGAACCCGCTCTTCGCGACGATCGAGCTGAGCTACGAGGAGGCGGACCACGCACTCCCGCTTTGCCACCGCGCTTCGTGCTCGATGTCTTCATGCCCTTGATCGGCGTACCTCTCCGGCCCTCACGGGACCCCGGGACTGTCGAGCAACGCCTCTGGAGACAAGCGTGTCCCAAGGAAGGGGCCCATTTTGTTGGCAGCCACGCTGTGAAGTAACAAACCATGTGGGTGGCATAGTATTGTAAACCTCGTATGTATAGACATCTGTATATGTATATGTATGTATGTGTGTGTATATATATATATTGATTTGCATGTGCATGTGGGTATATCTGTTGAGAGAAGGAGAGGGAGTGAGAGAGAGAGAGAGAGAGAGCAAGCAAAAACAGAAAGAGCACAGAGCGATACTCAGATTGTACTGACATGCGGTGGACCGTGCGAGAGGCCGTGCGAGAGAGCCTGCGAAGGAACCGCGATGGGGGACCATACGGGAGACCATGCGGGATACCACACCGGAGACCAGACAGGAGACCATCCTGGAGACCACACAGGATACCGTACGGGGGGCCGTGCGGCATTTTGCACGTGAGACCACACGAGAGGCCACACGGGAGACCATACATCACACGGGAGACCAACAGGGACGTCACACGCGAGACCATCCATGAGACCATACGGGAGATCATATATATATATGTCTGTATGTATATATACATATATATATATATATATATATACATATATATATATATATGTGTGTATGGGTGATCATGTGGGAGACCGCACGGGAGACAGTATGGAATACGATGCAGTAGACCGTACGGGTGACCATGCGGGACACCATAGGGGAGACCGCACCGGAGACCATCTGGAAGACCATAATGGGGGCCATATAGGAGAGCATCGGGATATCGTACGAGAGGTCATACGGGAGATTCCACGGGAGAGCACATGGGAGGCCATACAGAAAACGATCGAGTCACCGGTTGATTGGTGGCCCGGCAACGACCCCCGCCATGTCTTGCGAGCCTAAAGTCGGGAGCGGAAAAGAGGGGGGTGATGACTAGGGGGGGGTGGATTTCATGGCGCGGGCCATGATTTTTCCTCAGATTTCATGGCGCCTCTTCTTATTTTATTACGTCCCAGGTCCCCCCGCGGGGCCGCGCACATGCCGCCGGTCATGATTTGCACCCCCCCCTCTTGGACACCCCCCTCTTGGCCGCTCCCGATAAAGTAGAGCTCTTGCAGGCAAGCTGCTTCGGGAATCTCGACGTCGGATGCCACCCAGACGCGGCAATAGCCGATTTGCCAGGAGGGTGTCCAAGACTGAGGTAGGGTCCACTGTGCTGGCTCTTGGCAGGGAGGTGATAGGTTTTCCGATCACATCTCTGGCGTGGCCTCGATCCTGGGCACCTTTTCCAGCATCCCCGCGGCATTTGCTGGATCTCCAGGTCGTGCGCAGGGACGCCTGCAGTGCTAGCGTCGGGCTCAGGGACGGCCGCGCGCCGGCGTTTTTCTCATTCATGGTGGCGTGCCGCCGTCTTCTTCTCGGCACCTCTGCACCGCGTGTGGATCACGGCGCGTCGGCGCGCCTTGCGTGCGCGCTCCCGGGGAAACGTGCGCAAGCGAGGCTCCGAAAAGGTCAACGCTCGATCTGGCTCCAGAAGACGCGGGGCGCGGGAGCCTCTGGCCCGCGGTGCCACCGTTGAAGCACCCGTTTCTCGGGCTTCTGAGAGCAGAAGTTGAAGTGGAAGGGGAAGTGGGCGGCAGGGGGAGAGGAGGGTAGATTGGAGGGGGGCAGTGGGTGGGCCTCTTCGACGTGGTGGTGCGAGGAGCCTGGCGCAGGTTGCTGCCCCCCGAGTTTGTAGCTCATGGTTTGTCCAGTATGATGAAGATCGTCCGAATGAGCGGGGCGCTGGCTTCAACACCCACGCTCGACAACATAGAGACGGCTCCGTATGATGGCTCACAGAGATGTCTGCTGTCGTCTGCCTGCTACGTTGCCCCAGCTGCCCAGCATCTTGTGCTGCTAACCGCATGCGTCGAGGCATGACAGCGTGTCAGGCAGGGACAGGCCACAGCGCGTGTCATTATTCCATCCTCCTCGCTTGCCGCTTATCCCTTCATTCTTTCTCTGTGCCCATCAGCCCGGACGATTCATGCTCCATGTTCGCGCCAACATGGAGGGGAGGGGAGTCGAGGTGGGCTGGAACGGGCCCGCTCCCCCGGGCCGAGGTAGACCGCGACCCGCACGCAGACCCGCCGCAGAAGATGCTGACGCTGTACGAGGCAGCTGGCGCGGGGTGCGATGCCTAACAGCAGATGCTCGCCAAAGCCGACAGCGGCCGCCGTCGGGGAGTCTCGGGTTGTCGCCGTGGGCACCGCCGGCGGCGGCGCCGACGGCGAGTCCTCTCCACAGCATGGGCAGGCACTGCGGGCGGTCTTCGTCCCCATCGTCGCCGCACCCATGTGGCTCGTGCCGAGGAGAGGAGCGGGGAGGGGGCGGCGCAGGGAGCAGCGAGCGTGCGGCAGCGAGCGTGCGTGCGCGGAGCAGCGGAGCGGCGAGCGGCTCGGCCACGCGCAGGAGCGAGCTCTCGCTGGAGCGACCGTTGGTGCGGGCCCTCCTGGGCCCCTTGGGCACGGGCCTGCACGCTCAGGCTTGGCGTCCCCGCGGCCCCCGAGAGCCGCGCACCATTAGGTCACGCTTGTCTGGGGTCACTCTTGCGTGTGCCGTCGGGCTGCTGCAGCTGAAGCAAGGAGCGATCACCAAGGAACGATACCTCTTTTTTCCCAAGTCGAGCCGCGAAATCCGAAGGAACGGCCGCAAACTCCGAAGGATCACCGAAGGGGCTTGCCACCACAAGAGCAGCGCAAGCCTGAGGAACCACCAGGCCCCTTCCGACCTCGAACTGGAACTGTGAAGGCCTTGCGGCCGGTGCCGCCGACCCAGAGGGACGACGACAACCACGATGACAACGACAACGATGAGCTGATGACCTCGCCATTGGCTCGGGACACGGGGCGGGCCTCGGAGGGAGGGAGGGAGGGAGGAGGAGGAGGAGGATGAGGCGGAGGCGGAGGCGGAGGCGGAGGCGGAGGAGAAGGCGGAGGAGAAGGCGGAGGAGGAGGAGGCGGGGGATGAGGAGGAGGCAGAGGCGGCGGAGTTTCAACGAGCCGACTGCAGCCGTGCATCATATTGGCGGGAGCCGGTGGGGTGGAGTCAGCGATTGGGCGGGCGGGGGTCAGGCTGGGCGAGCGGGGGCGGGCTTGCGGGAGGGGCCTTTTGCGCACCACTGCAGGGGGGGGGTCTCGGGCCGACGCAGGCTCGCGAAGGGGGGATGTCCGCCCCCTCCCGAGCCGAGGGGCCCCCGCCTGCGAGCCCAAGGGTTAGCGGGCCTTCTCCCAGATGGGGTCGGAGTGGATGGGGTCGGAGGATCGCGCCGCATCGCCGATGCATCGGCGATGCGGCGCGATGTGGAGCCCGATTTTGTCCCCGCTGGCGGCGCCCGGTGCGTCGCCGACGTCGCCCATGCACTGCCGACGCATCGGCGATGCATCGGCGATGCGGTGCTATCCTCCGACCCCATCTCCTCCTCTTCCTCCTCCTCCGCCTCCTCCTCCGCCTCCTCCTCCTCCTCCTCCTCCGCCTCCTCCTCTGCCTCCTCCGCCTCCTCCGCCTCCTCCTCCTCCTCCTCCGCCTCCTCCTCCGCTTCCTCCGCCTCCTCTTCCTCTTCTCCAACCCCATCTGGGGGACCTCCAGACCTTCGCACCACTATGCCAAGCCTGACCAGGGCCATCCTTCGCGAGTAGGAGATCGGCTGCAGAACTGATGCACCCTCGTCTTGTTTTTTTTTTTTGCTCGTCGAGTCGACAGGCGAATGCGTATCGTGCCCGCAGATCTACGAACGAGCATCCCATGTGTTTTCGGTGGTTTCGACGGACATCTCTCAGCTCTGGGATAAAGCAGCTATGTATTCGATCTCCTACTCGAATCCAGTTCCCGAGGACGGCTCTCTTCGCTTCCTCGGACTCGGTTCCATTCGATGTCGATCGTTTCCGATTCTGATTCAACTGGACTTCGGATTCCGATCTGGACTCGAGTTTCTCAACGGACGCCTTACTAGCCTGCCGATTTCTGCTGATCCGACTTCTCCCGATTCTGCTGCCGATTTCCGCTGATCCGATGCATTTCGATCCCCGATCCGACTTATCGATTCGATTCTAGACTCTCCTGCGAGGACGATGACCCTCGTGGCATCTTAGGGAGTCTTGGGCCCTTCCAGAGGCACTCTTGGGGGTCTCTTTGGGCGTGCCTCCAGTTCGTCTGGGACTGTCTTGCTGTTCTCTGTTCGGCTCCTCTTGCTGCCCTCTAGGCTATGGGTCCGGCGATGCCCTTCTGGGGCCATCTTGATCCGAAAAGAAGCCGAGGAGCTAACCATAACACCACAACACGGAGGGTCTTTTCGTAATTATCCCCACCGGCCCGTTCAGAAGCGCTGCCCATGAGAGCTGATGGGAAAAGGGAGGAATAGACACACAGTGAAACAAAGCGGGCAACCAGGATGATCAGATAGATGTCTGGGAGCAAGGGGGTGGCCCTGAAGGGCCGCTTCGGGCTATCCCTGGGGGCCGCGGGAGGGCGAGGGGAGGAGGAGGAGGAGGAGGAGGAGGAGGAGGAGAAGGAGGAGGAGGCGGAGGATGAGGAGGAAGAGGATGATGAGGAGGAGGCAACAAAAGGCCTCTTGGGCTCTCGTGGGACGCTCTCGGGACGCTCTCGGGCGCTCATGCGGTCGTCTTGGGGCCCTCGTGGGGCCGTCCTTGAGCTCTCTTGTGGCCCTCTTGGGGGCCCTGTCAGGCCTCTTGGGCCATCTTGTAGGGCGTCGGTCAAATGAGTGGGGTTCATTTATCGAGCCCCCCCCCCCAACAGCCTCCTGAGGCCCTTTTGGGCCCTTCTTGGGGCGCTCTTCGGCGCTCCTGGGGCCGTCTGTCTGGGGGGCCTCTTCGGCTCCTCTCGGCATTCTCTTGGGCCGCCTCAGGGCAATTGTCAGGCTTCAAGAGCGCATCGGAAGCTAAACGGCGAGCAAGGCACATGGGTTTCCCGCATATTTGACGGATTTTGGCCTTTTTGGGGGGTTCTGAGGGGGCTCCGAGAGCACTCGGAACCGACTTGTGGCCCTTGTCAGGCCTCTTGGAGGTACGTCGGAAGCTATCTCGAACCATCTTCGGCTATTTTTAGCCGCCTTGGAGGCCATCTTGGAGCATCGGAGGCCCTCTTGGAGCCATCTTGGGTGAAACAAGACCCTTTGCCACCTCGCGCCCTCCCCCTACAACACCTCGGGCCGAAGGAAAGAGGGATTTGAGAAGGAAAGAAATAACTCCTTAGAGCACCTGCGCCCAAATGGCTGGTGGGATTCAACCATCAGGGTTTCCTCTCGGGGTCCTCAGGGAGCTGGGGCCGCCTAAGAGGCCTTTTGTAGCACGCACGGCTTGTTTCGGACTGTCTTCTGGGCCTCTTGGTGCATCTCGGGACCCTCTCGCGAGACCGCCGATCACAGCTTGGTGGATTCCTCCGGTCGATTCTTCGCTCAATTATAATCATGGTGCGCCGTCTGCGCATTCCACCATTGCCCTAACCATGCGTTACCCATGTTTACGAGGCGCTGCTCGCTAGCAGTTTTCCCACGACTCCCGGCTGACTCATATCATTCGCGCATGCTCGAATGTTTTTCATGATATCCTGTCCATCCCTATTTCACGGTCAATGTAGCTAGGTACAACCTCAAGGCCTGCTCATGATTCCCAGCCGGCCTACGTGGCGGCGGGCTTGTAAATGTCAGTCGAGCCATGATATCATCGCCACCCCTATCCGTCGAGGCCCTTGGCTCACCTATGCCTCGCCTATGTATCGCTCGCGCGTCCAAGACTCCGCCCGAAGTGGAGGGCAGGGGATGGGCGATGGGGAGGGGTCTGGAGGGAAGCGAGGGGTGTCAACGATAACAAGGTAGCAACGATCACAACGATCGCAGCGATAACAACTCTGTGGTCGTTGTCGGTCGTTGTTATCGTTATCGTTCTAATCGTTGTGATCGTTTTTATCATTGTTACCGTTCTCGTTGGCAGTCTACCGCCTGCCCGCAGATGGACCTCGGTCTGAACCACGTCACGCGGAAGTTCGCAGACGCGGTGGACCACAGCGCGCACGCCTTGATCGCGGTGCCTGGTGGTGTGGACGGCCCCAGCGGGGTGCTCGTCTGCTGCGAGAATTGCCTTGTGTACAAAAAGCAGGCCTCGCCGAGTCTTTCGAAGTGGGGAGCGGGGTGGGGAGGTTGCGGCGTGGCCGCGGCCGAGGAGGGACGCACGGTTCTGCGACCAATTTCGAACCGGGTCAAATCGGCGCTGACAGTTACCTCCAACTGCCCGTCAGCTAAATGTAACTCACGATGAGTTACTTTTGATTGACCGTTAGTGAAAGGTAACTGGCCGTCAGCTCAAAGGTAATGACGGTGAGTTACCTTTGCCTGACTGTCAGTTAAAGGTCAGTTGACGGTAACTTACCTTCAATTGACCGTCAGTTAAAGGTAACTGACATTCAATGTAAGCGACTGGGACAGTAATTGTAAACAGGCGCGACATTACGTGTAAGTGGTCGAAGCATTTAGCGCAAGCGATTACAAGCAGGCGGGCGGGTTTTACAATGTAAGGGGTCGGGACATTACACGCACGTTGGCGGGGCATCATATGTAAATGCGGGGGGACATGACATGTAAGCGGTTTGGACAAATTGAGGCGGGCGGGACATCAGGCATAAGCGGACGGGATCTGGAATGTAAGCGGGAAGGACATGAAGTGTAGGCAGGCGGGACTGTAAATGTAAGCGGGCGGGTCATCATACGCAAGCGGGTGGGGCGTCACAATTAAGCGGAACAGCACATGTAACGTAAGCGGGCGGCGCATTCAATACAGGCAGGCGGGGTTGTAAATGTAAGGGGCGGAACATTACGTGTCAGCGGGCGGGACATTAAAGGCAAGCGGGGGGGACACTGCATGTAAGCGGAGGGGACATTGAACGGTAGCGGGTGAGACATAAAACACAGGCGGGTGGAACTTTATTTGTAAGCGGGCGGGACATCATACGCAAGCGGGCGGGGCATTGCATGCAAGTGGAAAGTACATTCACTGTAAGCGGGCGCACATTTAATGCAGGCGGATGCGACATTACATGTAAATGTACGACACATTGATTGTAAGCGGCCGGGACATTAAATGTAAGCAGGCGGGGCATTAATTGTAAGCCGATGGGACGTTTAACTGGACTGACCGTCAGGTTAGACGGTCAGTTAAAGGTAGTTCACCGTCAGTTACCTTTAACTGACCGTCAGTTAAAGGTAATTGACAATCAGGTAAAGGTACGTCACTTAAAAGCCAATTAAGGACATTGAAAGTGAGTTTCCTCTGACGGATGGTCAGTTGCAGGTAAATGACGGTGAACTACCCTTAAGTGAACGTCAGTTAAAGGAATCTGTGGTGAGCACTTTGGTCGCACATCCCCGTTGGGGTTAATTGGGCTACAGGCACATTTCGAATTCTGAACTCCATTTTTTTTTTCACGTTTCTGACCTGTAGGGGTAGGGCTCACAGGTGGTCGCTGAGCGGTGGCAACAGGAGGCAATGCACGATGTCATGGACGAGGAAATTGTGCACGCGCGGTGTGCGGCTGGACATGGACGAAGCCACTGGATATGCTTACACGCTGTTGTGTCCAGGAGTGGGGTGATCTATGGCAGTGATTTGTAAGAGCAGACGGGGGAGGGAGCAGCTTCCTCACTCCCGCTTGCCAGGAAGTGGCCCCTTCGGGCCCACTGGACCCAGGCTCCCTCTAGGCTGCTCTCTCTCTCTCTGGCTTTTTCGGGCCAGTCTGGGAGCTAAACTGTCGGTGCTTTCCCTCCTGACGCAAGATCATTTTCTGGCAAGGAGGCCTTTCAGGGGAGGAGGGGGAGGATG
>CAUYUJ010014036.1:57500-75000 GCA_963575745.1 Prorocentrum cordatum
CGAGGCAGTGCAAGTTTGCTGTGCCAGGATCTGTGATGTGCCCACGAAGCAGTCTGGTGTCATGCTTCTGTCGGCTAAGAATTCTGCAGTGAGGGAGTTGCAGGCCTATCTCACGCGTCATGCTTCTGTCGGCTAAGAATTCTGCAGTGAGGGAGTTGCAGGCCTATCTCACGGCACGGGAACAACGTTGACAACGTTTCAGCCACACATTCGATTCGGAGGCGGGTGATTGAAATGAGCACCACGAGGCTGCGCTTTCCAATCACAAGCGCCCTGGTGACGCGCTCCGTGCCGTTGACCGCTCGGCATTTTGGGCTCACTTGGAGCCTTTTTTGACAGGTCCACGCTCGGTGTTTGTTTGTCGTTCTCCAGGGCCCCATACTTTGCCTGAGGTCCGCACCATGGTGCCATGGGTGGTCATGTGTGTGCTCGAGTGAGAACCCAGGTGCAAGTGATATGCTGCGACGCACGTACGTGCACGGTCACGTTGTCGCTCCGTGTGCAGGTATGCTTTTGTAAAGTGCGAATCCCAGACATGTGATATTTGTTCCAATGGCGCTGCCACGCTTACCCACCACCCGCGCTTGGGATGTTTCGAAGTATAGGCGAAAGCCCCTTGGAGTCACAACGGAGGAGCATTGGGAATGTTTTTGGAGCCACTGCTAGATATGGTCAGGTTTCCGTGGGGTCGCTGGGGGGCCATGTGGCGTCCGAAGGTTTCTGGAGAAGGCAAGGGGACTGCTCGGGCAAGCTTTGACGAGTTCCAGGGGTGTGCGAGTGTATGTCGGCGGCCGTGATCAGGGAGCTTTGCAGTGTGGGGCTGTGTTGCCTCGGGGCTGTCTTGGATTTATGTAGCCGCCTGGAGCGGGGAGCTGCCAGCGCAACGAGCGAGCCACGCGCGACCCCCATCGCTAGCACGCCACAGCATGTTTGACAGCGTGGGCCGCAAGCAGTAGGTGCCTGCACTTGCGCAGCATTTCGGGTCGACGTATTACTTGTCAGCGCTGGCTGGCGCGCGATGTGTTTGTGTGTGTGATTTCGCTCTAGCGCCAGCGCAGTGACTCTGCCTAGCCGCCGACGCAATAAGTGTGTGTGTGTGTGTGTGTGTGTGTGTGTGTTCAGCAGTTTTCGGTATACGCTCCCATCATGCGACACAATGGCCAACAGCCAATACCTTTTCCATTCCTCGCAGCGAGTGCGCGTGCGCAGAAAGCCAGCAACGTTCTGCTGAGCAAGCCGATGTGTTCATGGCAGCACCACTGGGTTCGACTGATTCTGACATGCGCACGTGGGGGCGCGCGCAAGTGGACCGCGTATTCATACGGATTCTGATAATTCGCACTTGCTAGAATAACGCGTGCATGATATTATTCGACAGGGGTGTCGGTGGGGGACACGATACTGGCCTGGCTGGCGTGATATGGTTTAACATTTGACATGAAGGATCGTGCTTATGCAAAAGAAGCAATGCGCGCAGCCTTGATGGGGGGTCTGGAGTCTAGTTCTTGACGTTCGTGCGGGTGCAACGTCGCCACGCGCGGCTCGTTTGCTCGTTTCCCTCAATTTGTCCTGCATGTGCACTAATTATCTGGCTCTGTGCCCCAGCTTGCCTGATTAACACGCCCTCTGGAGTTTTCCTTGCGGGCCGCAGAACAAAAAAAAATATCCCCACCAGCTCACCATCAGCAAGTTGCGTTGCATCACGGTTCGCGACAGCTCAGCCCCCCTTGCTAGCTCACGTCGTCAATGGCGTTTGGAGCCTGGCGCCCCACCGGCGACTCGCTCTACAGGCCTCGCGCTTGCCCCCACTCAGAACGACGGACTCGGTTACTCTGGTTCACGTCTTGATACTGTGTGGGTCGTGCCAACGGCAGGCGCCGAATTCCTCGACATATTGTCTTGTGCACGTGCTCGAGCTCCCAGGATGCCCCCCGCCATCAGCTCCCCTTTCAGCTTCGCGGCTGCTTTGTGAGTGGGCCGGCCCGCTTGTGCCTTCTGTAGCTAATTAGGCTTGCCAGTTTGCCCGGACTCCCTGCCCGCCGCCTGCCTCTTCGCTGGCGGCTGCGACCGAAAAAACGTATCCCCACCAGCGGCTCAGCAACTTTGTGAGCTGGCCCGGCCGGCTGTTTCGCGCCTTGCAGCAAATTAGGACTGTTTCCGCGCCCCGGACAGCTTCTGACTCCGCTTGCGCTTTCGCTAGCGGACGCGACCGAATAACATATCCCCACCAGCCGTGGTGCCGATGGTCGCCTGTCGCCACTTCCGGTGTGCTGACTACGGGCTCGTGACCCTCCTCAGGGCTCTTGGTGTGCGACTATCCTGGCGCCGCTTCATGCACTTGTTCGTGGTGACCCGCGCCATTTTTGGCCGCGCGGCAGCTTGGCTGCTTCTCGTACTCGTGCGTTCTGCTGCCGTGGGCTTTGCGGCTTCGGCCACCCTGGGTTCTCACAGCCTGCCAACGCTCACGCCCATACCGGCATCAATTCGACCTCAGACTGTCGGTCCTCCTGGCTGCGGCCACCCTGGTACTCTCGCAGTTGTCCGGGGTCTCGCGCCCTTGCATTAATTACTCAGCTTCTGTCCTTGGTCGTCGTTCTTCCCGACTACCTGACGCTTCCGACGCCGTGCACACTTGCACGCTGGCAGTGCGACTCAGTTTCAGCCTGCCCCCTCCACTCGCCGGTCCGCCGCTGAGGTGATGCGTGAGGCTCCGCCTAGCCGCTTTAGGTGAGGCTGCGCCCCGTTGCTTTAGGTGAGTTTGTCGCTGCGTGCCCCGCTTTGAGTGGACTCGCCGCGGGCGGCGGGCGCGTTCGCCCGCGGCCGCTGCCTAAAAAGTATCCCCGCCAGCCCCCACCGCTTTAGGTTAATTCGTCTTTGCGCGGCCCGTTCTGTCGGACTCGCCGCTGGCGCTCTCGCTTGCGGCCGCTGACTAAAAGTATTCCCGCCAGCCTGTCCGCAGACGGCCCAATCAGGCCGCCGACCGCATCGCCGCCATTGGGGTATACTGGGCTGCTGCCTTCGGAGGGGAGGCAGCACTCGCCTCACCTCCCACGCCGTCTGGCTCAACCTCCCTTCCCGCCCCCCCCCCCCTTTTCCCCGCCTCCGAACAGCTGGAGCGCGCTTGCCAAGGACGCCCCGAGGCGCGCGACCCGGGACGTTAAGGTGTTGAGTCCCCCACCTGGCTCGGCGCTATGGGCGGCAAGAACCACAGCGGGTCGCTGGCCCGCTGGCCTAGTTGCTACAGGTGCGAGCCCGATCCTTCCCTGGCCCCGGGATCCATCGAAGTTCGCCTCTTCGTGGCACGTCTTTGCCCCTGGCTGCGGTGGGTCTACTTCAATGGTCACTGGTGCTTCTACTGTGAGCCCTGTCAGAGGGAAGTTTACGGAATATATCAGTTCTACAGCGGACCCTACTTCATGGAGTTTGGACGGACGTGGGATCTTGGATGGCCCGACCCCCGAACGTACATTTCCAATGGCAATTTGTGGACCCGCCTGCAGGGAAAAACTTGGATAGGGTCACGGGGCAGACGGTGGGGAGCTTCCGCTGGAAAAATTGTCACCTTACGGAGATCGTCATGGTTGGACGAGCTAGGCAGCTTTTGAATATCAAATTCCCCGGCGATTGGGACCATATTCCCAACGGTTACCCACTACCCGATATGCCGCATGACTACGTGTGCCCCCCTGGCACCATGGCCGACCCCAGCACTACCCGGGGTCCCCCCATGGCCCTCCCATGGCGCAGTAACGCAGGCCCGACCCCGTTCGGAGATGCCTTCGCTCTGGCCAACGACCCCGGCCCCGCCCGGTGGCCCCCGGCCGACCCCTTACGTCGACCCCCTGGGGCGCCTGCCCCCCGCCTGTCGGGCGCCCCCGTCGCCCCACCCAACACGAGCACGGGGCTCGCCTCCACCGCGCCACGTGGGACAGCGAGGACCCACAGCCGTCTCTTTTCACAGTCCAAAGCCCCTGACCAAGACGTGGGCCCAGGCACGGGCGCCGCCCGGCTCCCCCCAGCTAGCGGCCGCAATGGAGATCCAGCGGTTGTACGAGCGCCCCGCGTCGCACCGTGCGGCGAAGATGCTAGTCAGGGTCCCCATATGCCACGTCCCAGGTGCCGTCCAATCTCCTTCCGAGTGGCCCCGTGCCTTTAATGACCACGGCTCACGCCTTCAACGTATCATGTGGACCGAGAGCAGAGCCCAACTTGAGCCGTGCGATGACGGGACCGAGCGGGCGCGCAACGAGCTCCGCCGAAAAAAAAAAACAGTCGCTGTAGGCGTGTCGATCACAGAGTTGGAAAAGATACGCGCCAGGGTGATTCCGAGAAGATCAAGCCCTGCGACAAAAGGGCGTATTTCCGTCTCGACTGGGGCCGCTGCTCGGAGAAACTTTTCATCCCCGTCAAGGGCCCTTCTTCCGACGAGATCGCCGTGACTGACGTGGTCTGACCTGGGCTCCAGGAGCTCGGAAACACACTCTCCGAGGCAGAGTGCAGGCGTCTCCGGCTCATCAAGGGCGTCAGGTACCCCCTTCAAAACCTGCTTCGTCAGGTGCAACCGCGAAAAGTTCGGCCCCTTCCACCCGAACCGATCTACAGAGTGGACAAGGCTCCGTCCGAGCTACAGTACTGGAAGCTTCACGAAACCGTTGAAGAGATGTACATGAAGTGGTACGACCCGCAGCATCTCTGCGGCTCCCCCATCCCCGTCCCCATGTTTTCCCTGGGATTCAGGAGCGCCAGTGTCGCTGGCAGTCAGATGGCCGACAAGGTGCAGCTCGGCCGCGACATTGGCGCAGTTCTCCGCCGCCGCGCTGCGTCCACTCTTGTCGCGGCCGTCCACGATGCCGACGTCTTCGACTCCGCCCGCCCCAGCGCGGGGGGATTCCCTGCAATCGGCACGAACGACGTCGACGAGAGCGTTGGGCAGGTCTTTCAGTGGCCCAGGTTAGCCCCGACTGGTCCCCAACTCAGCTGCACTGCCGCGGCCCTCCTTCAACAACCTCTCCGAGCAGGTCTTCCACTCGTGCAGCGACCGCTGCGTCGCCCTGGTGCACGGCCCCGCTGGCTCCGGGAAAACAAGCACCATTGCTGCCCTGGTCGCAGCGTGGGCCCCCGCCCCGCGCACCGGCCATGCCGTTGGTGTCTTTTCCGGCTCCGACGCGCCGCAGCGGATCAACCCTTCATAGCCTTCGCCACGGCCAAGGACAAGGGTCTTCTAGTGGGCGACGCTCGCTTCCCCCGCGGCCTCGTGCGCCTCGCCCGGCGGGGGGGGGGTCGACCGCGAAGTGGTCCACCTCGCGCCAGAAGGGCACGAATTACCACCGCGCTGACAACACCTACCTCCCCGAGCATGGCGACAGCACGGCGCGACAACTTCGAGAAGGACCTCGTGCAGCGAGCAGGGGCAATCTTCGAGACGCGCGAAGGGGCCGCCGATCTCAACGGCGAGGCATCGCTTTGCACCCCGCTGGGGATCATCGACGATGCCGGGCAAGCAAGCGAGGTAACCGCAATCGTGCCCATGGTGCGCGTTGTTCGCAGCGGGGGCCACCTCGTGGTAGTCGGCGACCCCCGGCAACTCTCCCCCACCGTCCTGTTCAAGAGGGCTGCCGACATGGGCCTCTCCCTGACCTTCTTCGACCGTCTACATGACTCGCTCGGGTATCAACTGGGGGATCAAGGAAGCGCATGCGTCACCCTGGTCCTTATCTACCGCATGCGCCCGTTCCTCATGTTCTTCTCTTCCAAGGCGTACTGCAACCGTGAACTCCTCGGCGGGCGCGCCAACCCCCTCGCAGACCGCCCCCTGGCGCCGCGCCTAACCTGGCCCGAAGTGACTGACCTCGACCCTGGGCGGTGTGAATCCCTGTCTGGACTGCTCGGGATCTGCGTCGAAGGCCCGAGAGAGGACTGCGACGGGCCCCGCCCCCGCGTGCTGAGCGCGGACTCGGAAGGCGCCCGCCGCACTGTACTGGTGGACAATAGGTCCTACGAGCTGACCTCCCCCCCCGCCGAGGGGTGCGCCAACGTCCCTGAGGCCGCAATCACCGTTGATCTCGCTCGGGCGGTGCTACCAGAGCTGGGCGAGGGCCTCTCCGTCAAGGTCATTGTCCCATGCAGGCTGCAGAAGGGAATTCTCGAGGACGGATGGCTGCTCACCCCCCGGGTCCTGCAAGTTGCGATGAAGGGCGACAAGTGCTCCGACGTTCCCGACCCCGACCCCCGCCCACCCCGTAACCCCTTCCCCCCGCGGCGTGCCGCCTCACCGGGAGCTTCCGGCCGCCGCCGTCGCGACGGCACCGACGCCCCCCCCCTGCCGCCACCCAGCAGCGGAGCCGCCCCCCCGCTGCCTGGGCCCAGACATCCACGTGCGCCGACGCGGTGCCCAACCCCCCGGGCCCTGTCCTCTTCGCTGCGCGGTCCAACTCCAACCGCGCATGTGGCTTCGTGGACAACCCGAACAGCGTCAACGTCGGGCTTGCGCGCGCCAGGCGAGGTATTGTGGTCATCGCAGACGGCCGCATGGTGCCCTCTGTGGCCGACTCCAAGCTGCGTTTGCTCTCCATTTGCCGTCGCCTCGCAGGCCTCTGGGTTCGTTTTCGCAACCTCCCCGGCCACGGCCCCGGCAATCGCGGCGAGCTGCTTGCCGACGCCGCACTCGACCCCATCCGCGACCTCGCTTCCTGGGTGCCAGTGGGTCCTGGCCCCCTCGCCGCCAGCGAGGCGCACGACGACAGAACTAGGGCCAGCCAGGAGGTGGCCAGGAGAAGGGACGAACGCGCCAAGAGCCTCAACTTTCAGTGCGACCCCCCCCCGGAGGTCGACCAGCGCTGGGGGGGGGGCCTCGGGCTCCGGATTCAAGCGGCGCTCGAGGATCTCCTCGCCGACACCGCCTTCTCCATCGCCTTCTTCCTGGTGGCAGGGCTGCGCCCCCGCGAGTGCAACGTCGAGGGCGCCCCCTCCGGCGCTGCGCAGTTCGACAGGAAAGCCTGGGGCCATTTGGGGTGCTTCTTGACGTGGGGCTAGGGCTGGGCGCAGGCAATCGGGTTTTCAACGTGGCCTGGGCCGCCCTGGTCTGGTCCGTCGGCCTAGGCACTTCCTGAGACAAACCCATGTGCGGGATTTCTCGCAAGGAGCGGCCCCCGAGACCGCAGGTCCAAGGCCGCGCTGCGTGGCGACACCATAACGAGAACCGCTGCGCCCCCCCCCGACCCCCCGTGCATGGTCCCAAGAGACCAGGGCCTTCCCGCGCCACCTTCTTTGCCCTGACTATGAAACGCTCGTCGGCCTCCTACCAGATCTCGATGGAACCGCGCAGCACCGCGTCGAGTTGTGTGACCCCGACGACCGCGTGATGTTCACCGGGGGGGCCCGGTTTGCCCTGATCATCATGCTGCTCACGAGGCGCGAAACCCAGGCCCACTTCTGGCCCTTCCCCGACCCTTCCGGGTCAGGGGGCGCGCTTGAAGCCATCCTGGGTGTCTGCTGCCTTTGGCAGAACGACCGCCGCCAATTCCGCTCTCAGTTCGCGGCTTCCTGGTGGCTCGAGCTCTCTGACCTCCGTCAACTTCGCGGGCGACTGGAGAGGCTGATCGGTTTGGAGGGCAAGCTTGTGACTACTGCCCGCCATCGCCCCGCCGCCCAGGCCGCCCATTGCCCCGCCGCCTACGCTGAGTTGGAAAGCTTTCTCTGTGATCTGAAAGCCCTTCTGCTGGTCCTGGGGGAGATCGTGAAGCTGGCCAACATTGGCATCTTCTCACGGTCGGGATACAGTATCTGTCTCCTTCACCGGGACCTCGGGCAACGGCGGCGGCCTGGGGCCCGACGCCGGCCTCTCAGAGATGTCCCTCCTCAGCGGAGGATTCTCGTTCGGGCTTGCCCCCCGGGACAGAGCGCTGCCGCCCGCCGCTCTCCCCGGCGTGGCCAAGGCCCCCTGCTACCTGGCCCCTGGCGACACTCGCCTCAGCGCAGACCAGAAGTCGGCCAGGTACAAGTGTGACTACAGCTACAAGGTCGGCCTCGAGCACAACGACGGCGCCCGGCTTGGCGACAATATCCGTTCGTATCTTGTACAGAACCGCCCGCGGGCGCACGCCAACGGGTTGGGCTGCGCTTGGCTGTGCGCTCAGTGCTGGACACGCGTGGTCGAGAAGTGAGGTCACCAGCTGTTCCTGGGCCACTCTCTCAACGAGAAGGTTCAGTCCGTTGTGCTCGCCAGGGGCCCCTCCAGGCCCCGGCGACCCCGGGTGACCTGGGCTTTTTCCTTTTGGGGCCCTCAGGCTTCCATGCCCCGGAGAATGCCAGCGCCGCCTTGCCGCCCGCGCGGCTAGAGGGCGACGGGTTCGGGTATGCGGCAGCAGAATCCCGACGGGTGCCCACCTGGTGCCCCCCGCTCTCCCGGCAGGCAGGCGCGCCTGTGCTCGGCTGTTTTTGAATGGAAGGCTGACGCAGTCGCGGCAAACAGGCGCGGGTGGCCTCCCGGCGTGGGGGGGCCGTGCCGTCGCCTGGGCCAACCGCAGCAGGAGCGCCGCATGGATGTGCCGCCAATGCCTCGTTCACGCATGGGGCGCCAAGCCCAGCGCAGTCAACGGGTTGCTGGACCGGGGCGCCCACCTGGTCTACCCTCGCCCGCGGCCTCCAAGCCGCGCTCTGCTCCGCCAGTCCCCGACGAGCCGTCGCTATCCAGCGAGCCCGCCAATCGCGCCTCCGCTACCAAGCATGTCCTGTTCGGAAAGAACGGAGGTGCTCCTGGCTTGGTCACCCCGGACCAATGCGGACGCCCCCCCGCAACGCGCGGGGCCGAGCAAGTGCGCGACCTCCTACCTGATGTGGGCCCCCCCAGAGGGCCAGCATTGAAACGCATCGACATCGACCACCTGGAGGCCGCCGAGGAGTCGGAACGGAACCGTCTGAACGCTAGGCCCACTGAGGTCAGGCTGATCGGTTTCCCACGCGACCTGGACCCAGCTTTGGGCGACCAATGGGGGGAGTATGCCGCAGAGCATGGCAGGAACGTGGTAGGCTCCGAGGCCCCCGAAGACTGGGACCCACCCCATACCGCGCCCCTTTCTGAAGAGGGTCTACGGCCACTTGGTGGCGCCAACCTACCTCCCCAGCGACTTCCACTGGCAAGGCAAGCAGCTAGCCGCCGCCCGCGTGGTCGCGCACTTCTGCTCTCACTCGACCGACCCTTCCATGCTTCCCAAATGGCCCCAGCACTCTGGTCAGTGGCCCACGCGTGGTCCCTCCCCCCCTGCGCCGCGCCCTGGAAGCCCTTGTTGGTATCCTGGCGCAGGTCAGTTCAGATGAACTCGCCTCCGGGTCATTCAAAGAACTGGCCAAGGACGTTCCCTTCGGGGTCGCGCAGGACCTGTGCAGACAGACTGGCACCGCTCCTATCAGGGAGTGCAGCGACAACGAATGGTGGGCTCGGTTCGGCCACCAGCACTCCTAGGCGGCAGACCCACCGGCATAGTCCCACACCGTTGCCCCCGCGCACCCGGGGTTCCCGACTGGGGCGACGGGGTGGTGCCCCCCCCCGCGACGTCAGCACGGAGCGGCAATAGCCCCCCCTACAACCGTGGGGCCAGCTCTCGCTCCCCTGACGATGCCCACCCGCGGCTTGCGAGCCCCGCCGCTGACGCATCACCCCGCCAAGTGGTCAACTCGGGTAGCCTCCCTCCCACGGCGATGCCGCCGGCCGCGGGGACGTGGGCTCGGAAACCTTTGCGGATGGCTCCCCCGACGGCAAACCCTCTTCGCGCCGGGGCGCCAAGGGGCACCCGTGGCCTGTCTCCGACCCCGAGCTCGGAGACCCCGGTCGTGCAGATTCACTCCTCCGGCAGGCCTGAGGCTGCTGACAAGTCCTGCAGCCCCACATCGCCCGTCGATGGTCCACGCGCCTCCCTTGTGCTCGCTGGGCAAGACGACAGGGGCCTCGCGCGTCCCCCAGAGCAAGGGGCCCCGCTTTCCCCCAGCATCCCCCGGCAAGCCCGGGCTGCCAATGTTACGCGGGATGAGTTTGACTGGGGCCAAGGATGGCGCGAGCGCCGCCCGCGTCGGCATCGCGAGACCAGCCGCAGCAGCCCCTGCGGCGGCCATTGGACAGACTGGGCAGGGTGGTCCAGCTGGGAGGCCGACGAACGCTGGAGTCGGCCCGCGCGCACGCACCCCCCCCTCATTCCCGACGACCTCCCCGCCGCCCGGTCAGGCCCGTGGCCGTCCTTCAGGAGTGCACAACCCGATTACTCGCAAGACCTATAGGACCTGGACGCAGGACTCTACATCTACAACGCCCCTCTGGAGCGAGTCGACATCCTGTGCCCCGTTGGCGAGGCTCCTGCCGAGACCGTGAAGCGACTTCAGAGAGACCCGGGTGATTATTTCAACGGAGTATGGCACCAATGGGCGACCACAAATCCCCCGCCATCGGGCCGCATTTGCGCTGACCCTACGCGCCAGCACCCCGATTCCTGCGTGCGCTTCTTCACATACTGTCTCAGTCACAAGTGCGATGTCTTCAAGATGGACGCAGCGCTCCGTCTGGGGGTCAACTAGGGTGCAGCCCGCGCTCGGTTCAACGACAGAGCTAGGACCGCGGGCACCCCTGGCCCCTGGCAAGGCCAGAGGCAAGGGGCCCCGCGAAGACAGTGACACCCGTTGGACAAGGACGGTGGGGCCCAGAAGGGCAGTGGGCTCGCGCCAGCCGTGGGCGCACTCCTAAGTCCTGCCCAGGCCGCACAGACAGGCGCACGCAACGGCACTCGCGGACGCCCCACGCTGTGCATCAGTGTGCCTCTCGGAGCCCAGCCCCTCCTGGATAACGGGGCTGGTCGGCTCCTCCTGCGCGCCCTCCCGCGTGCGATTATGCCGCCTTGGACGTGCCTGGCTGGGGCCTTAGGCCCGCTGGCCCGTCCTAGGCCTTAGAGTACCCTCCGGGACGCCACTTGGCGGCCTCTCTTTTCCCCGTGGATGATTGCTGCCCCCCCGGCGCGCCGTAGGCGGCTCGGGGATCGCCCCCCCCCCCCCCCTTTTCCCCCCCCCCGCGCGGGGCCCCGTCGCTGCTGGGGCCCCTGCGGCACCCTTTGCTGCCCCGCACGCTGGTGCCTGGCCTTCACTGGCCATCGGGTATGACAGCCCGCGCCCTTCAGATCGCACTGACAGCCCGCGGCTTCTCAGTCTGTTCGCACTGACTGCGGCTGTTGGCCGCTCGCCGCTTTGCCCCGCCATCGCGCCATCCTTGCCGCCCCTCCTCATGCATGCGTCCCTTCTCAGGAGGCTCGTTCCACCATGTCTCTACTTGCTCTGCGGCTGTTTGCTGCAAGCGCCACTCGCACTGTGCCCGTGCCCTCAGTGCTACCTCCGGGGTGCTAGGGCCTGCGCGCCATGGTCTCATTGGGCAGGCCCGCCCGTCCTCCTTCTGCGGCTGTCCCCCCGCAGGTGGTGCTCAGGTGCGTGCGTCTTCTCATTGATTCCGCGGTTGTTAGCCGCGACCTCCTCGGCAGTTTGGCTTGCCCTCGCCGCGTCCTCCAGGGGCGTTTACGCTTCGCGCTTCTTCGATGATCGATCTTTCTGGCCCGTCCACCCTCCTGCGGCTGCCCCTCCGCAGGCGGGGCGCGGGGTCACTGGCTACGCCGCGCCCTCGCTTTCACATGCGATCGATTCGGTCCGACGTGTCGGCGCCCCCCCCGGGGCGTTGAGGCATGCTGACAACGATTATCCCAGTTCGATTGTCCCGACCGCTCCCCGCGGCTATCCCCCCGCTGGAGGCGCGCCGTCCGCCCTTGACACATTCTCCCGCGGCTGTTAGCTGCGACCCCACTCGCAGTGTGGCAACCTTCTCTCTGCGGCTGTTAGCCGCGACTCCATTCGCAGCGCGTCCCTGGCCCTCAGCGCCCCCCCTGGGGCGGGCGGGCCAGGTGGTTCATCGATTTGCCCTGGCCCGCCCGCCGTCCCGCGGCGCCCTGCTGGAGCTGCGTGGGCGTGACACATGGTGGTATTATGTGGTCGGTTTCGCGGCGGAAGCACGCGTGCCGCCCGCTGGCCGAGGCTCCTTTGGTGACTCCTTCTGCCAAGTGTGGCACCTGGGATGGAGAGTTCTGATTGCACTTCGAGGTCTGCTGCTTGCGCAGGGTAGTTCGCAGTTTAGTGGTTGACGGCGGCTGCGCTGTTCTCCCGCATTGGCATGCGCTTTGTCGGGGACATGGTGTGTCTCTTCGAGGAGGTCGAGGGTTCATGTGTGCTCGAGACCGTGGTCTTCGTCTTCTGAGCTGAGCTGAGGTTAGTGGTTAGTCGCCTGGCCATTTTCGCTGTTCGTTCGCCGCCCGCGCTCGGCTTCGGTCTCGCCCGGCTTGCTGCCCGCTTCTTTTCTGGTATTTTTTCCGCGCTCGCCTGCGGTGGTGTTGGCCTTTGTCCTGCTCGCTGTGGGGTTGGTGTTCGTGCGACTCCACGACGCCGCGCGGCAGTCCGCTCGCGGTTGCGAACAAATGAGCGCCCCCGCCAGCCAGACGTTCGGGGCGCCGAGTCGCCAGACAGGTGGGCGCCCTGCTCTTTCCGCCCCTTCCTGAAGACGGTCTACGGCGACAGGGTTCCCTTGGACTTTCGCCCCGCCGACCTCTACTGAAGCGGTGAGCGGCTAGCTGCCGCTCGCGTGGTTGCGCGCCTCTGCGTCAACTACCCCGGCAACCAGTTACACGATAAGTGGGCCCTACACGCCGACGACACAGGCCCGTTGCGTGGCCGCTCCCCTCTCTGGCACACGCTGGATGCGCCAGTGGGATTTCTGAGCCATCGACGCCGACTTGATCGCCACGGGGGCGCTCTGCGATTTGGCCAAGGACTGCCCTTTTGAAGAAACCCAAGACCTATGCAGACGGATGGGCGCTGCCCCAACCCCAGGAGCACAGTGCGAACGAATGGTGGCAACAATTCAGCAGTCGCTGCCCACCTGCCGAGTTCTGCATTTACACAGGCCCCTCCCCAGATGCGCCTGACTGGGCCCCTCCAGCGCGCTCCCGCTCGCCGCTCGCGCAGCGCGGGAGCAGCCCGCCCCGCCCAGCCAAGCCCAGCCCGCACTCCTTGACGGGAAGTCGCCCGGCGCGGCGCAGCCCGAGCGACGAGGGCCCCGCGGCCAAGGCGGTGTCCCCGTGGGCCGGGGCCCTCACCCGCGCCGGGCCGTCGCAACGGGGCGTTCACTCACTGACAGCAGAGCCGCACCGGCGGTCCACAGCGACGCCGTTTCTGCCACCTCCGCGGCCGAGGCCCACGAGGCTGAGGCCGCCCCCGCCCTTCCCGTCCTCCGCGGTAAGAAGGGGGGCTGTGGTTGCCTTGTCCCCTTCCCCTAGCTCCGGCCCGCCCGCCCCGCCCAGAGCTCTTGCCCGCAGCCCCGCAGTGGGCTCCAGCTTCTGCAGCCCCACCTCGCCGGCGGACGAGCCAGGGGACAGTCCCGCACCGCGCGCGACGGGTTGCAAGGGCGCCGGCAGTCCTGCCGACTAGGGTTTCCCCCTCCCCGGGCGCCACCCCCAGGGCAGCGCAGCCCCGGGCCGACAGGGCCACGCGGGGCGAGGGCAGCCGGGGCGAGCGGGGGGGCGAGCGCCGTTCATGGCGGCAGTGCGAGTCCAGCCGGAGCGAGCCCTACAGCGGCAGTTGGATTGGTGGATTGGCTGGCCCAGCTGGGCTTCCGACGAGCGGTGGAATCGCGCCCGCGTGCGCCGGCGGCCCCCTGTGCAGACGTTCGGTCGGCCCCCATGGCCCCCCCCTACGCGGCCGCACGGTCGGCCCTTTCGCAGGACTTCAGCGACCCGCACACAGGCCAGTACATGTACAAGACCCCGCTGGAACAGGTGCAGCGCTCCCCCTTCCGCTACGAGTGCCATGCCGACACTGTGAAACGCCTGCAGAAGGAGCTCGGGGACTACCTCAGCGGGATTTGGCACCAGTGGACGCGCAAGCACCCCTCCGAGACTGGCTACGTCTGTGCAGGCCCCACCAAGCAGGGCCCCGGGTCCTGCGAGGATTTCCTCCGGGCGCGGCGTCAGCATCATTGCCTTCCATTGGAGATGGGCGAGGCATTGCGGCTCCAGGTCAACTGGCCAGCTGTCCGTGACAAGTTCGCCAGCCGTGCCAAGGGTAAAGGTGCCCCGACCAAAGGCAAAGGCAAAGGGCAATGGGGCGGCGGTGCCTCTCGCCAGGCAAGCCAAGGGGGCTCCCGGCGGGCCGCGAGCTCACGCCAGCCCTGGGCGTGGCAGTTGGCCCCCTTCCACGCGCCTCCGCCCTCGCAAGTCACCGTCTGCGACAGCGGGGCCTCTCCTTTCCCCGGGGCGCGTTTCCGATTGCCCTGGCGGGGGTGCCTGCCTTATCGCTTTGCCGTCGCCACCGTCGCCCAACGGGCGCCAGCCATTGTGTGCCACCTAACGGTGAGATCAGGCCTAGGCGTCTCGTGACTCGCCTACCTCCCTGCGCCAACTCTCGGGGGGCCCCCTCGGTGGGCCACCCTTGCGCTTAATGCCTCCTCGGGCGCGCCCAGCTGGGGATGCTTGCTCGCCCCTGGCCCCCAGGAGACCCTTGCTCCTGGGCCCTCCCTGTGTGACCTCTCGCCCTCTGGCATAGTGCCGCCCCCCTCGGCCCACCCTGGGCGCCGCCCCGGGGCCCCAGGTGCCCTCCTCGCCGTGGCTGGAGGGGCCCGCGCTGCTAGCTACAAGCGCGCTGACTTTCATGTACTTGCTTTGGCCACGCGCACTTCGCGACTGTTCGTCGCGCCGGCCCCCCTTGCCCCCGCGCTCGCAGCTTGCGTCCACTGCGATTGTCAGTCGCCTCCCTCCGGCTCCCTTGCCCCCGCGCTCGCAGCTTGCGTCGCGTCCGCTGCGATTGTCAGTCGCTTCCCTCCGACTCTCACACCCTGCGCTGCGACTGTCCGTCGCTGCCCCCCCCCCCCAGCTGCTGCCGCGCATTGCGGCCGCCCCGGCCTAGTGCCTAATGCCGCCCCACGAGCGTCCTTTGGGGGTGCCGGCCCTCCCCTGGCCCCCCTGATCGCTCTCGCTCGGGCCACTTGGGGCGCTGCGCCCTCGTCGCGTGGCCGCCCCCCCTGCGCCCGCCCCCGCGCCGCTGCGGGGCCCCTCAGCCTCCCCGTCGTCTCTTGCTCGAGACAGCCGGGCTGGCTGGGGCATGGCTGCTGAAGCTGCGCGCGCCGCCTCGGCCTGTCGCGCTGCTCCTCGTCGCAGCCGCCGCGGACCATGCCTCGCAACTACCTGCGCGACTCCGCTGCCGCTGGCCCCCCCTGGGTGTCGACGATGGTCGGGGTCGTCGCAGTCGGTGCTCGGCGGCGCTGCTGTGGCGCGCGAGGCCGCAGGGAAACCCTCCGGCCCGTCGCGCTCTGGTCAACGTCCTAGGTGAGTCCCTTCGCCTGCTGGAGATAGGCTTTGCAGATGGGGCCCCCCGCGCTGCGTCGGCCTCCCGCGGTTCCCCCCCCCCGCCGCCCCAGCCTTGCACATCGGGTCTCTGGGGCCCACCCGACTTTGGGCGCTGGGCTGGAGGTTTTCCTCTCTCCGCGGCCATCCTGGGCGCCCATGAGGCTGGCCTGTTGGCCCCGCCCAGTTCGGGGTGCCCCTGGGCTCGGGGCCTGCGAGTTGCCTGAGTTCGCTGCCTCCGCCCGCTCAGGGTTTGACGGGCGCTTAGTCCTCCGCGTCGCCTCCCCCAGGGTCGGCTTGTGCTCCTGGGCTTTGGCGCCGTTGCCTCCAGCTCAGGGCGTGGCCTTTTCCGTTGGCTCGTCGCCTTCGCTGCTCTTGTGGTGCCCTGGCGTTGCCTCTCCTGCTCCCCCGCCGTGGTGGCGCTTCCGCCGCCTGCGCGCTCCCGCTCTTGGCGATCCGGGACCCTTCCGTTGAGCGCTTGCGCGCCCGTTCGTCGTCCTCTTCGGCTGCGTCGCGGTGGTCTTCGAGTTCGTCGGCTTCTTGCTCTTCGCCATTGTGGCGGTGCGCGTTGACCTGGAGCTCTTCCTTGTCCCCCGCGTTTTCAAAGCCGCAGCGTAGTTCGCTCCTGTGCGCTTGGTGCGTAATTTAGGCCGTTGCTTTGTTGCTTCGTTGTGACGGCGCGCGGCTGTACCGTTTGCGGTCGCGACCAAAAAGCTTGGCGGGCCCTCTTGGAGTCATTTCGAAGGCCATCGATCAAGAAAGGAGGCGGCGTGCACTGCGCCCCTTTCCCCGTCGGGTCCCGACACTTGACTTTTTGAGGCATCCTGTTTGGGCTCTTTTGGGCACTCTTGGGGATGTCGTGAGCCCCTCTTGGGTTTCTCTTTGGGCTCTAGTGGGCCAGCGTGGAACCATCTTGAGACCCCAGGGGCCCGCCGGACGCGGGAAGGCGAGAAAACACACTTGGTTTTGCAGGCTTTTGGTTCTTTGAGGCTTCTTTGGGATGCCCGGAGGGCACTTGGAACCGTCCTGGGGCGGTCTTGGGGGCTCGTCAAGGCATGTTACAGGCTGTCTTGAACCATGCCGGGCTACCGTGAGCGATCCTGGAGTCGATCTGGAGCTCTCTGCAGCCCTTTCAGCGCCATCTTGGAAGCGCTACCCCATCGCGGCCCTCCCCTCCAGACCACGGGGTACGGGGTATGGGTAGGCGGAGCCTCCTCCCCCGAGGGAACGAAAGGGATCAGCACAATGAGCTCTACTGGACCATTCACGCCGAAAGGGCTGGTGGGAGTCTTTTCCGGGTACAGTGGGGGCCCATGCCAAGAAACACCCTGCTAGCCTCCCAGGTGCTCTGGTCTTGTCGGGTTTCGATAGTTTTGCCATGGAAGGCGTGACGTTCCCACACCGAAGATCGATGGACGTCCTGGGGTCTCAGGTTTGGTTTTTTGTGGAAAGTTTCTTGTGGTCGGGCCCATTTTGCAACAAAAAGTGGACGGGCTTCCAGGGTTTTTGCTCGGTTGGCTCCCCGTTGGTGGTGCCCGTGGGCGCCATGCGCTCGGTGGGTTTCCCGAGGTTTCTTCCGAGGTTTCCCAGGGTTCACGCCGCGAGGGCGGCGAAGCGGCGACGGGGGGGCCACCGAGCAGAAACCCTGGCCCGCCAGCCCGCCCGGAGGGAGGCGTCGGAGCGGCGGCGGGGTGTTGCCCCCAGACGAAGTCCCGGGAACGCGCCGGTCGGCGCACGAGGGCAGTGACGAAGGGCGCCCACCTGGGCGACCACAGGGAATTTCCAGCAAGGGCATGCCATAATTCCTTCGTGCGAGCGCGGCTTGGAAATCGCGTAGCGCTGCGTAGAGTATCGCCAGCTGCCGTACCACGGCATGGCAGCGCCGTGCAGCATCGAGTGTGCATCGAGTGGCACAGCGCAGCGTATCCTGGCATAGTATTGCACACCACAGCGCAGCATCGCACATACATGCAGTGCAGAGCGTGGGGCAGCATAGCTTGAACGGCAACGATTAGCACACCACTGCGTTCATGATGTTGCTCACGTTTTGCCTCACTGTGCTATATGCGTTGTTGACAGGGTTGCCAGGT
>CAUYUJ010014036.1:82500-97500 GCA_963575745.1 Prorocentrum cordatum
GATGCGTGGCTGGCGATGCGGAGGTGGGGGGTGCTTGCCAAGTACCGCTGCTGTATGCTGCTGTGCCCTGTGCCAGACGGTGCCGACGTAAAGACAGAGTTGCAGTCTCGACTGCGCCTTTGGGGGCAAGGCGAGTTCACTGCACTGATTGACCGAGTGTGGCTCCAGCAGATTCGAATCTCCCAGAGCGAACGGGGCGCAGCCAGCCAGCTGACTGAGGAAGACCGCCGAGCACGGCGGGTGAAGCAGCAGGCTAAAGCTGGGGCGCGATCGAAGTCAATCAAATCGCTGACCGGCGGCACTCGAGGGGGCACAAGCGAGGAGAGGGCCCAGTGGGCGACGGACCTCATACCGAGATCTGAGCGAGGGGCTGCGGCACTGGCGAGCGATGCAGAGCGTGCCGCAGCGAGCCTTGCAGCTTGGGGCGGCGGGGATACTGGCGAGGCATTGGCGGCCATGCCCTGCCCCCTTGGCCAAAACTGCCCCCTCTGTCAGCACCCGGGCCTAGCGGGGAACGCCGGGAGCATCTGACCGCAGCCTTGCGGGATTGCAAGCCCAGGATCAGGCGGCGGCTGCGGCGCGTTCTCGAGGAGTTCTCTCTCAGGTGGGCGTTGGGCGCGCTCCCGGACGCCTGCCGCTGGCTCCTCGACGCGCAGGTCATCTTCCTGAAGAAATCGAGGCACGAAGGCGCCAGAGATGAGGAGGACGACGCGTGGCTTGGCTGGTTCGCGGACGCCCCCGAGAGCGACGTGGTGGGCGAGACAGGAGGAGGGGCGGGAGGAGGGGCTAATGACGCGCAGGTGGCAAGTTCAGCCAGTGCGGGCGACGCTGAGGCGGCGCCGGCCAGGGCAGGAGCAGCTGGGGCAGCGCCTGGCACGCGAGCGCCAACGTCTCGGCCGATCCAGATGGGCGAGTTCTTGCGCAAGTGGGCTGCCATGCGGCAGCCCGCCATGGAGGACGCTGACATTTCGAGGACCACGATCAATGCTAGGCAGCTTGGAGTGGGTGTCCCTGGTGGCGCTGAGACTTTGGCAATATTCCACCAGTGTTCTTACGGCGCATGGCTGGGGGGTAGTCTGCCGGGCCCGCTCGCGCGAATCAAGATCGACCGGAAGAATTGCTTCGGCAACCTGGAATGGAAGGAGATGCGCGCCGCGCTTATGGCGACAGTGCCTCACCTGGCCGCCCCGACGGCTTGGTGCCCGACGCGCCCGAGCCAGGTTGAACAGCCGGGGGCGGAACCCCACGGGAAGGACCGAGGCGCTGAGCAGGGCGACGTCTACGGCCCTGTCCAGTGCGGCGTCTCGATGGCAGAGCTCAACGCAGACACTCGGGACGCCATGCTGGCGGAGCAGGCCGCTGGTACTCTGGCGTGGACGGGCGCTCCACCAGACGCTGCGCAGGCCCGCGTGCAGGCCCAGGAACGCGAGACTTCCCAGACAGCTTGGTCTTCCCAGCAGCCCGGGGAGCGTCGGGCCGACGGCGGTCGGGGCGCCATTGGGTTGAACCCGCGGCGCGCTGTGGTCCCTGGGGGCGGATTTGCAGATTGGTGGTACTTGGGCGATTGTGATTTCATTCTGCTCCATGAGCATGTCCTCCCGACGATGCGCCACTTCGACGCTGCTGGGGCTGCCCGGGGCTCCTGCCGCAACAAGGCCAAGACAGAGGTGATCTTCTACGCTGCCCAGGAGGAGGTCGCGAGGAATGCAGAGGCGTGGCGCGTCGCAGAGCTCGCGAGCGAGTGCGCGCATCCGCCCAAGCGTGGGGCCAATCACCCTGGGCGTGGTGACGGGGCCAGTGGACCAGGCCATCGAGCAGCTCCGGGAGAAGGCAGACGTCGCGCGGGCCATGCACAGGCAGCCAGAGATATTAGATGATCCCGCCATCGAGCACGTGCTCGCAAACTCGACTCTGAACGTGAGCAAAGTCACCCACATCTTGCGCGTGCGCGGGGCTGCTGTGGCGACGCTGCAGGGCCGGTCTGGCGACGGGTCGCCCGGGCCTGGGCCCCTGGACGCAGTCGACCGTGCAGCCCGTAACACTCAGGACAGGCTCTTCGCGGGGGTGGACGAGGTCGGGTGCCAGCAGGCGCGGCTGGGGGTCGCGGTCGGGGGCTGCAGCTGGCGACGCGCAACAGACGCTGCCGTGGCGGCCAACTTGGCAGCCCTGGTCACGGCTGAGCCTTTGGTCCGCGAGATGGCTGGCCACTTTGCCACGGCGGGGGTGGCGCCCGCAGAGGCGCTGGTGCAGCGTCACGCGTCCGCTGTGGCTCGTGCCAGGCCGGCCTGCCTCGGGGCGCTCGCCGAGCGCGAGCGCGCGAAGGCGGAGCTGCTCATCGCGCGCGCCGGCAAGGCCGCAGAAGTATGCTGGGAGGATTTGAGAAGCGGGGCAGGCCGCTACCGCGTGGAGGCCCCTGGGGTCGACCCGCGCGACCGGGATCTCGAGTCCCGCGAGGTACCTGGGACATCGCCCGACCCGCGCGCAGACGACCCCCGCGGCCAAGCCATGGGCCCGCCGCACCTGCAGAGGCAGCTGGGTCGCCCATGGGACCTCACTGCCCTCAGGAAGCTTGAGGACATGCTCAAGGACGCAGGCCGCTGGCCGCAGGCGGAGCGCTTGAAAGAGCTCCGGCGTTCGGGGGTCAGCCACCAATGGCTCTGGCATCTAGATCCGGCGACTGGCCCCGTCATGGCGGCGGCGGACTACGTTGTCAACGTCCGCCGGCGCCTCGGCGCGCGGTTCCTCGCGCGCCCTGCGGAGTGCCGGTGATGCGGGCAACTTTTGGGCGCGTGCTTGGGGCGCGCCGAGACCTGCGGGCGCGGCGGCGCGCAGGGTGCCAGCGCGAGCGGCCACTGCGCGGCGCGCGACGCCTACATGACCGGACTCCGGGCGGCAGACCCAGCCGCAGCGGTGGAGGTTCAGGGGCTCGCGGAGACGCAATCCCGACCTGCCGACATCTTGACGACAGCAGCGGCCCCAGGCCGCCGGGCAGCGTTGGACATCTGTGTCTCCAGCCCCATCCACGGCAGCGGCGGGCGACGCCGTCGGCGCGAGCCACCGGCGGAAGCTCCGGCGGTGCGCCGGCGACCGAGCCACCCTGCGGGCAGCCAACATCGTCTACCAACCGATGGTTTGGAGCGCTGATGGCCGCCCCCACCCGCAGGTGACCAGGGCGATGCAGTTCGCGGCGCGGCGCGCTCGCCAGCAGGGCCCGGAGCTCCCCCCAGGGGCCGCCGGGAATTCCTGGCGCGGTGGGGCCGCGAGATCGGGGGCAGCATCTGCCGGGGGCGGGCAGCGATGGCGCGCGCGGTCATGCCGCTCGCCGACGCTTCGGCCCTCGCGCAGGCGTTCGGCGCCCCTGCGGACGAGGCCGAGGCGATGGGCCCCCTCGAGTGGGGCTCCGAGGACGAGGAGGGCGAGGAGGAAGAGTAGGGCGCGCCGCCGGTGCCCCGCCCCGCCTGGTAAAATTGCAGGGTGCGGGCAAAAGTGCGCGCTCCCACCTCGGCGCCGCTGCGCTTTTCCTTTGAGGGGCTTGTCGCGTATTGTTTTGTCACGCGCGCGACGCCCCGGCCAAAAATGCCGCCGTCGCCTTGAGGCTGCATTTTTGCATATTTCCATGTGCCCGCCGACGTAGATCATGATATGGCGGGGGCGCCTGCGGATATTGAAGCTACAATTCCCGCGACAGAAGAGGAAGCGCAAATGATGCTCTATCCTCAGGTCATTGGCAGTCCGATAAGCATATGACCATTTGATGATGATCCTTTGCGGGGAAGACCGCGAGATGCTGGCGACCTTTCAGAACTCGTCCAGTGCGAACTTGGGCATGATGGAGATCCTCATCTCACGTTCGTGTTTCATGGGCGGTGTCCGAGCCGCCGTGGGCGACCTGCTAGTCGCCGAGTCTGGAGACGCGCGAATCGATCAGATGATGACGAGGACGAGTGGGGAGCTGGGGGCCGACGTATGCAGCGTCGCGGTCGCGGCCGCTCGCGCGGGCGCTCGCGCGCGCGCCCCAGCGGCGTCCGGCGCCCTCGCCCTCCTGACATGAGAGCCCCAATGATTCAACTCCACCGTGGAGGGAGCGTTCGCGGGGGAACCCGCCTGAGGGGGGGGGCCGCCCAGCCGCGCCCGAAGCAGGAGGCGTGCAGCGCCTTGTCAGTTATGGCCATAATGGCCTGGCTCGCCAAAAGATGCCCCCCAACGCGATGCGGCATTGGCTCGACCGAGGCTGGGCCGAGCATGAGATTCGTTATTGATCTTCACTTCGCAACGTTGAGCGGAATGGCGAAGGCAAGATCGTCCGCGCCAACAGAGGCAAGGGCACCAGGGCGATGGCAAATCTTCAAAGACGGGACCTCAAGAGGGCCGTCATCAGCGACCGGAAGACCTACCGGGGAATCGTCTGTCCTTGCGAATATTTCGCCGACCGCAGACCCATGTGTTCGATGGGGCTCCATCAAGGGGCCCTAACTTCGGAAGAAGCCCTTGGGTCTGGTCTCGCGGTGATGGTCTGGGTCGCAGAGTGGATCTTGCCAATCATTCTCACCCGCAGAATGTTTGACTGAAGTTGACTACCGGCCAATAGCTGAGAGAAGTATCGATCGAATCGATCGAATCTGGCAGCAGTTCGATACGAATCACCGCCTTAAGGTCTACTGTCGAGAACATCATGCGGGGCAAATCGCTTTTCTTCTCATGAAGGTGCTGCCCATCCAGAAGGTGATGAAGGGACTGGTCGTGAGGTTCTTGTCAAAGCAGTGGGCCCCGCTGAGGCCGCCCCTTCCGGGCCCGACCCAGAGTCTGAATCGTGCTACTCCGAAGCTGCCGACAGCTCTGAGGCGGCAGATACCCACGACGCTAACACAACAATAGATGATTATGACATGATAACAGAAGATATGGATTTCACTCCAGGCAGGAAAATCGCCTACCATGGCGCACAGATAGGTTGGAAACTTACCCCTGTTAGAAGAAGGGTTAGCGTTGGTAGGTATGATCTGGGTTGCGAACGTAAGGCCAAGATCACGAACATGGCACTCCAGAGGCCGATTTCGCCGATTGTCCTGCGGCGCAACCTCCAGCGGGGTCGCCCGCGGCGGAACGGCCAGCAGAACCTTCCCCCGAGATGGGGCCGGGGAGGACGTTGAGTTCATCCCAATCTTCTTACCCTTCAAGTTCGCACGGGCCACTTGAACCTGGCCAGCAACCGCCACCGCCTGAGCAGAAGAAGAGGACCCGTCCAGATGACGCCAATCCTGGTGCAACAAGTCTCAGCGGTTTGTGGGGGCACCCGCCGAGAGACATCGCCCCAGAGGACCAGCAGTGGCCGCTGCTGCATTGGCGTTTCAAGGCGACAGCGCGCCGACGCCGAGAGATCCTGCGTACCTTCGCGGCCCGACGCCTGGCAGGGCTCACGGGGCAGGCTGGGCGCCAGCGCTGGATGGAACATCCAAATGGGGCCTCATCATCAAAGGACTTTAAAGGTGTTGGAAACTACCTCAAAGGCATCGGGAGCGGCTCTCAAGGTCACTCCATGTCAGTACTTCGGCATCCGTGAGGAGGATGAGGCATCTGGGGGCGCCCGCTCATCGGCAGTGCCTGCAGCGCCTGAGCCATTGGGGATGCATGGCGAACCAGTCGCTGCCCCTGCGGGGCAACCCGCCGTTACTTTCGAATTGCCCGAGGAATGCAGGCGAGGTTGGGAGACCCTGAGCACCGCCAATCAGATGCAGATCAACCCAGCGTGCAGGCCCTTTGACGGGTCTGATCGTTATGTCGTGGTGCAGTGCGACGCTAAGTGTACTGCGACACATGCTAACGACGTTGCTCGCTCACGTCAGATTGCCCGCGACCTTTTGCGGGGGGAACCTGCCCTCAGTTATCAATCTGAGAAGAAGTATTTGAATGGGGTTCTTCGAACAGCAGATATCAGTACTGCAGTACTCAGCGGTCATGACAAGCGCGAGCGCTCGGAATGGCTCACTACCGCCACGCGGCATAAGCCATTCCACGGCGCGCTTTCCGATTTTTGTTTTTGTTTTTTTCCTCAACTGTCACTTCCTATGGCGAGTGCGACGACTGGGTAGAGCTTGGACATTAATGTTGTAACTAGGGGCCGAAGGCCATGGGGGCGGGCAAGGGCGCCGCCTCGAATCTGTCAAGAGGTGCTTTCGTGACCGCCATTGGGCCTATCAGGCACTGGCGGTGCTGGGCCTCGGCGAAATGCGCGACCATTCAGGCGCGCAGAAGCGCGGGCTCCAGGTAAAGAAGCTCAAATTCACAGGCGAGCCTCATCGTGCGTACTGTCTGCGTCCTACCAATGGGCACAGCAGCTCTGGCATAAGATGTCCCGAGTCCCTGTGCGAAAGGGTTGCCGACCCAACATTGCCGGGGGCGCCCTGACATTTTATACATGGCACAAAATGGGCCAACATATACCGAACGTACTCCATGCCTGGCTGTCATGCTGTGCCAGTGATACTAACGGTGGAAGGGGCATGCAGTTAATTCATGGGTGCCTGCGCATGGACTCCGAAGTATTGGTTATGGTGAACCTCAAGAATCTACTTCCTGATGATATCCCAATTTGGCGCTCCGCCAACGACGTTGCTATGGTGGCAGGCCGGGGCGGCGGGGTCCCGCCAAGCCATATTGTTTAGCTCGTTGACATCCTGCCTGGCAGCACTCAGCGTGCACGTGATCGAGTTGGACAGGTCGATTATTTTTCTATGCGTCGAGGACAACGAGCGGGACAACCTGCGTGCTAACAATTTTCTTACACAGTCCCACTACACCGTTCCATATGATGCATCAGCGCTAAGGAGTTTGATGATACCGCAGACCCCCTATAATCCGAAGGTCCCTGCGTCGACGCCCATGCGAGGGGTCGAATTCACCGCTATCCTTATGATGAAAGAGGGGTGCCAAGCGGGGGCGCCTGCAGGGGTATCAGATGGATCATTGATTCCGGCCAGAGTGCGGACTTGTCTGGTAAACGGGATCACGCCCAGCGACGGTCTATATGCAAACGACCCGTGGCGCGCCCAGGCGCACTCGTTGCCAGTGCCTGCAGGGCAACCTGCGTCGTTCGCACTTATGAGTAGGGCTACGACCCATTTGGAACTCCACAGGGTGCTGGGAGTACCAATAGTCTGCAGGCCAGGCTCCAGAGCATTAGAATGGGCCCTCAGCTTTTAGGCTTTGCAAGCGACATCGCCAATTGCATCGCCACGTCCAATTGCGGGGCAACCTGTTTTTTCTGACCATGAAGCTGCCCAGAGGGCTGCGAGCGTGACAGGTCAGCAGCAGTGGATGCACAGTCAGATGCGCGAGGCACTGCAGAGCATGCGTCGGGATGGCATTGACCTCCCGAGCGCTGGCTGGACACCCCCATGGGAATATACTCCTGGTCCGAACCCATCACCAGATCATCCCAACCGATATGGGTACGCTCCAGCATTCTTCAGCCGCGCGACGTACGATCCAACGGCTGCTGAACGAACGACTGCAGCGCCGATGGGTGCACCGATGTTCCCTGACTGTTACGCTCAAGAGACGGGCATTCCAGGCGTTGGTTCTCAGCCTGACAATCCGTGCGTTCGGGCAACAGCTGGCGACTTTTATCAGTCCCGGCTGACGCGTGGTGCCGGGTACGAACCCGGGGTGCTAGGCCAAGTACCTCACTGCGGATACGTGGCGGCCCCCATGGGCCCTGATGTTACGCGCCATGGCCCTGGGTTAGTGGCGCCGTCGCCCGTGGTGGATCTGCGCCCCGAGATCTTGGCCATCCACGATGTGCTGCAGGCCAACTCCACCATGCGATTGGCTCGCCAACGTCGTGATCAGGAGCGACATGCACGCCGTGTGATGGGCCGTGCGGGGGCGGGGATGCCCGCTTTCAGCTTGGCATCACCTGCAGCCGCGGGATCACTTCCTGCAGTTCAGCAGATAACGGTCCCACCGATTCAATGCGAGATTGGTGAATCCACGCTGGAGCGACAGATGCGTATCAGGCCATCGGCAACACCACTAATCATCAGTGACGGTGATTTTACCAAGTGTGCCATTTGTCTGGATAGCTTCGTACACCGCGACAAGGTGTGGAGGCTTCAGTGTGGCCACATATTCCACGTGCCATGCTGGGATCGAGTTGCTCGCGCACATGTGGGCCGACAGCTGGCAGGCACGCTGGAAGGTGCCGCAAGTGAGGCGCCCTGTGCTATTTGCCGGGGTGTTGGCCTCATCGCAGCTGAGTTTCATCGTGCCCTCGCTGGAGATCAGAATGCAGAAAATCGCCATGAAGACATTCTTCGTGGGGCCAATGAGCTTAGAGATCTTCGTGAAGAGCTCAACCGCATCACGGCGATGATGGCAAGCAATGCAATTGTCGCGCCTGCGCTTGCGGGGCAACCTGCGTCATCATCAAGCGTGGTGCAGGCAGCAGCAGCTGCAACACCTGCCACAGATGTGCCTATGTCTCTGGTAGCGGAATAAGTAAATAATGCACGGGCACCTGCCGTAGCAGCACCAGCGGGGTTACCTGCCAATGATCAATGGCTGAGGCGCATGGAAAGGGCCACTGAAAGGAGCTCGCAGTGGCCCCGAGCACCATGCGGCAGCATGCCCTCTAGGCGTCCGCTGCGAGACCAGCGTAGGGCTGACGACCATGTGAGCGTGCGCAGCGGCACCAGCGCCATATCAGAGCGTGATGTGCTGCACGCGGTGCTGAGGGGTAACGCAGATGGGCAGATACCTACGCGTGCTGACGAGGGCACTTTCGAGAACGAGTCGCTCTCGTCACAGCGTCCCCAGATGTGCGACGAGTATCCATCGGCCTGGATCTTCGAGAAGCAGCCCATTACAGAAGAAGAGTCACGAGGGTACATGAACGTCTTCACGTCCTTGACAAGGAACGAATGGGTGCTGTAGCAGAGACGCCGTAAGGGCATGCATGGCACGACGCTCTCCGACGTGCCAGGGGTTTTTGGAAAACGCCACGAGCAGGCCCTGGCAGCGAACAGTGGGGCCATGGTAGATGGTATGCCGACAATCCTACTGGACATTGGCAGCAACATCAATGTCATTGGTCTGAAGACTGCACAGACATTCGAGCGTGCGTCGCGCTCCCATGGACACGACATCAAGAAGCTGAACTTAACGAAAAGGCTGTACGTGTCTGGTGTAGGGTATGGCGCCGCCATCTGTGACAAGTCATTGCGTTGCAAAACCGCATGCGAGGAGACGGGAGATCCTGCGGGGAAGCCCGCTTTGGCCAGGCTGGATACCTATTCGGCCAACGTGGCTGAAGGTTCCGGCGAGAATATTCCTGCCATCCTGGGTCTAAGGGGCATGTCCAACATGGGGGCTATCCTGATCCTGGAGCATGGGCACGAGAAGATGATCATTCCAGGCTCAGAGATGTATGCGGTCCTCGTTGGAAAAGGCGCCGGAGTATTTGATCTGGCGAAGACGCCCTCAGGGCATCTGGCGATCAAGGTCGACGAGTACGGGGCCGCAGCGGAGGATAATGGCTCAATGGCCTTCACTATAACAGCCAATCCTCACTGCGAAGGTGCACATTTTTTTCGTCAAGCGGGCAGCTGATGCAGAGCCAACAGCATGGCAACTTGCATCGAGGAGCGCGGGGGCACCCGCCACCAACGATGCCCGCGCGTACATGATGTCTCTGGACACCAAGGGCATTCGCTTCTCCATCAATGAGGAGACATTTGCTTACGCGATCCAGTCTTTGGTGAGCAGCGCCCCTCAGACTTGGCATCGCAGGAACACGACCGATAGGAATGTCCCTGCACCGGCCGATCAGGACTTCGCCCTGCGCGCTCTACAGTCGAAGGTATATCAGGCCAATACGAGGAGGGCAGCAAGTGGATGCCGCCCGACAACGCTGCGCGGAAACCTGCTGGAGTGAATGCAGGGGCACCTGCAGGAGCAGATAACGCTGCTGAGAAGTTTGGTATCTTCACTTCGAGCAGTGGTCAGCGGCGCATGGCACGGGCATTTGGACGCCCCCATCGCTTGAAAATGAGCGACGGGGGCAGGCGCGTGCCACGGCCACTCGCGCTTGCCCAGACAAGCCGAACGCTCAGGTTCTGTCGCCAGGCGCGGGGGCGCCTGCGTGCATTTTCTAGGCGCCGGCTGTGCGCGCCAGGGACAATGGCGGGACCGGCTGTGAGGCCGCCAGAGGCAGCGGTGGACCCGGCTGTGTGGCCACCGCAGCAAATCAACGATCATCGCATCATTATCGCTCTCGTGCTCTTGTTATCGAAGACATGCGAACAGCTTGCGCTGAACTCCGAGCTCGAGGATACATGTGTGATCGTATCACGCATACAGAGGTCATGACTTCTATAGGTGCACAGTATATGGGTGGATTATTCTCGGGGGATTACCAACTACTGTGGGTGTCAACTCCCGCTGACCAGTATGTTCGGTTGCCTGGAACGCGGGCGGGGCCACATTATCAACGCGTTTGATGACCAACGCTCGGGCTTTACACATATCGATCGTACTTGTGGGGCCTCCAGGTTGCTGCTGGAAACATGGTCTCATGCGAGATACTACTGAAGATGCAGGCTTGCAGGTCATGCGTGTGCGATGTTGCCACTTCGGTCTAAAGTTCGACCGTTCAAGCAAAATACTTAGCAGATCTTACCTGCAGGTGGCGACCCTACACGCGCATCCTGACTAACTTGTGGAGATGCACATGCCAAACTGCAGGGGGACCCGCACTGCGTGCTGAGCATGAACTGGATGGGCATGGCCAAGGAGCTCAGAAGGCAGAGTGGCGCAACAATTCACTTGCTATTACGACTGCAAAAGGCTGCTTGACCAAATAGATGTGCATAGCACAAAGAGAAATCATTCAAGTGTTGTACACTTTGAGTGTCCACGCAAGGGTGGATAAGAGGAGCTCGAACTTACGTTCAGTCTCCTAAGAATGGCCCTGCATGGGGCCATGTCGTGAGAAGGGTGACGATGAATCTTGGCGACGATACTGTTATACAAGATATCAATATTCAGGACCAACCTATTGGGTGCAATTTCCATGCGCCGGTACCGAATGGTGTGACAAATATCCGTGCTCGATTGTACTGGGGGCCTCCGGCGCCTGTCCTTATCGGACACGAGGACCAGAAACCACGCCCAAGGCGCGTTGCGTTCGTCGATGACGATCGTCTTCCCCCCCCCGCGATTGAGCGTGGCCGCGTGCCCCCCCCCCCATTCCCGCATTTCCGACATGTACTTCGCCCGGCGCAGAAGAACAGACAGCACTGCCAACAGATGCCCAGATCAAACAAAAGAAATTCAAACAGCCGACAAAGAAGCAGGCATCGAGCCACGCAAGATACCCAAAGTAGTCGAAGACGGCAATGATGATTGCGGTGAAGACCTGAAAGGTCTCGGATGTGGTGCCTGCTATACCGGCGCCCCCCTTGACTCCGACGCCGACAGTGATGGCGAAGAGGAGTTTTTCATCGCGCTACCTGTGGGTTACCCGCGGATGCATGCCGATGTGTTCTCCATGATCCCGACCTTGTGTTACGGACGACACAACAAGGTACATGTTGGAATTGTGTGGAGGAAGCGGAAGAATGTCGCAGTGAGCTTTCAGCCGAAATCTATCTTCATTAGGAAACGTAGACAAACGTTCATATGTTGACCTTGGAAGCAAGGGCGTCCAGGACGCAGTGATGCATTACTTAGACGCTTGTTTCGTCAATGTTGTTATACTGCGGCCCAATTACAGAACGACTGGACTACGATCTGACTTCAATTCCCAAGTCAACTATGACACGTGGCATGAGCACCATAACGAAGACCTTCCACGCATCAAGTTTTGTGGGAGGGTTGCCACGACGGTTGTATCTAAGAGAACAACCGGATGGTACTTGGGTGGGCAAAATATCGCCATGGACAACACATGCCAAATGTGAGGGCGCATGCAAAGTACACTCCCATGGGGTATTAATATGGAAACCTATTCAGACAATGGCTAACCACCGTCTCTAATTTGTATTTGCACCTTTTCAACGGAAGCGGTGTACTGGCCATCATCAACGTGCCTCTGTGTGCAACAAAGAATTATCCATCCAGGGCTGCGCAATATACTCCGAAAATGCAGTTCTCTTTTTGTCGACGCAGTCCAGATCGCACGCGATCTATTCTCAGCAAACCGTGATCCTTTCTATGGTCATCCTTATTCTTCTTCCGTCTTTGTTGCCAACGCACGGGAATTTGACATGGTCCCTCGGCATCCCAATGGTTCGATCAAACGACCGCCCTCGGGAGGATTGGGGTGTCCTGCATGTGCAGATAATGTAAACATGCATTCCCCCTCGCATGACAGAGGCCCCAAACGCCGTGGGTGGTGCGACAAGGAGGATTACCGCTGGGAGTGTCCTAGCTGCAAGAAGAACTACGGCTGGGACAAACCTGGTCACTTACGGACACCTGGCAAATGCATGTTTGCCAAGCCATGGAAGCTGCCCGATAACCATGGACAGGAACCTCTGGCTCCTGCCGAACCGGCAGCACCACCGCCCGAGGCGCAGGCCGCACCGCCACTCGTGCGGCTACGAGCACATAGGCCAGACTTCAGGGCCGGACCCACAGCTTGTGCCAGCTGCCACGATATTTCAGTAGGCAGCATGCTGCTGAACCTGCCGCGGGGCAACCTGCCTCGAGTGGAGCCGGTGGCTCGGATGATCACAGGCGACTGCCGCAGATCAGAGCCAGACGTGGCCGACAGCAGGGGGGAGATCCACCTCCACCACCACCTGCGGGTAGCCCTGCTGCGCGCCCACGACTCCCAGACTGGTCAAGGTTCGATGTCCAAATCAGTCTACAGAACCTACGAGGCCTTGACCGAAGCGTGGTGACACGCGAGTTGCGGAAACTACACTTGCGATAGTTCCATGCAAACGAGCTTAGATGAGACCCATCTCAAACAAAGCTGGTCTGGACAACGTCAGGCGTCAACTGATCAAAGGTGTCTGTGATGCATGTCGGGAATGCAGGGCTCGGGATCAAACGGGGCATGCGGTTATGCCATCTACTGCGCGACCTGGCAAGTTTAACGAAGAAGTCGAATGCGACCTGATGTTCTTTAAACAGGAACACAAAACATCTCACATCATTGATCGTTGTGCTCGAAATGATACTGGGATGGAGTGACCAGATAAAACCACGACCAGTATCTTAGATGCGTATCATCAGTGATGGATGCAGTTCGGACCTGCCATGCTACTCTACTCAGATGGGGAGGGCGCCCTTAACAAGGACACAGCCAAGGCAGTCCTTCAGGCAAAGGGTACTGAGTTAAGGATGCGCGCGTGTGGACAACCCGCTACGAAAATTAAAACCAGAAGCGGCATATTACGCCGTTCCCTTCATGTCATGGAAACTGAACCCAAGAGGTTAGACATACCTCTTGTCTTCACACGACTGCTGCATGAAGTTTGGTTTGCCGCCAATGCGCTCACTTTCTACAATGAGGTGGCTTCATGCAGCGCTCTGTTTGGGCGGCAACCAGCAATTCTTCCTGACTTGACTGTTCTGGGCCATGAGCAGGCGATTGAGACATCCGATCATTCCCGAGAACAGGTGATTCGCCAGGTATGCATTGAAGCTATCACACAAGCTACTGCAGTAGCCAAGGCCAATCGTGCATTACGTATGAAGACAGTTATTACCGGTCAGCACTACTACGACGAAGGAGACTTGATCGACTATCATCGTCCCACAGCTACGAAGGACGACTGGGTAGGCTGGAAGGGCCCTTTCCTAGGTGTACGGAACGATCCTGACAGGGGTTAAGTCATTCTTCGAGTGGGGAACCACGATGTACAAGTCCAATGCGGCGACGCGCGACATTCCTTATATAGCGAAGCTTTGATAG
Source organism: Prorocentrum cordatum (assembly GCA_963575745.1). Taxonomy (NCBI): domain Eukaryota; class Dinophyceae; order Prorocentrales; family Prorocentraceae; genus Prorocentrum; species Prorocentrum cordatum. The sequence continues at coordinate 96,422 of CAUYUJ010014036.1, forward strand.
CCCGAGAGAGTTCTGACAACGCTGCGCTGCGGACAGTGGTGACATTTGTTGCCAATCTACCTGCGGGCTGACCTGCTATGACGTTTGGCTATGTCCTGACCAGAAAGGGAACGCTTCCGATGACGAGTGCGGGCCGACTATCTCATAAGGTACACTTAGCTCTACAATGCTGTATCAGGGACTTGTTTCGTATCGAGGATGTAGTTTCTGTTCGGTTAGCTAAGAGTATCCACAAGCTACCTCCGGTGGCTTCTGCTGGCAGCTGCACGTTGGTACATTATGACAGCGACGTGAATCCAGGATCTCACTGCTATGATGCCGAAGGTACTGCCCTGAAAATACATGACAGAACTGGATCAGCACATTTGAGGATCATCCAGTGCCGAAAGTCCACTATTCCTCGAGCGGGCTTCGACCAAGATATGGCGAAGTTTGAGGAACTGGCTGGCGTACCGACACAAGACAACAACGCCAGGGAAGCCCCAGAGGCCGAACCGCCACAGGAGGGTGGGCGGCTCTCTACGATCTATGAGGAGTCAGAAGCGGACCGTGAGGCACATATTATGGAGGTGTGGTGCACAGAGCTACATGAAGAAAGGGAACTGTTGGAGGCAACTCCATTCGATGACACACTGTACCCACGCATATGATCACTGACGCGTGGGGTCATCTACTCGACTCCGACGTCGAGGAGACGTATCATGTCCCACTATGTTCCACGGACGAAGACCATAGTTACGGATTGGTCTCGGACGAGAACGGTCAACGTCTAGAACTGTGCTTTACGGCAGAAATGTCAAAGGTAGTCCAATAAGAACAACGGCGTAGAATGTTAGACTTCGACCGCGTGACCACAGTGTGAGTATATGTAGCCGCCGCCGCAAGACGAGCTGTGATCGTCAAGGTGGACGAACTCTTCGCGAAGGCCGACATTCAGGCGAACCCAGTTAAGGCATCAAAGGCCCTATATACTGAACTCAAGACATGGTTTGACATCGAGTGTTTCAAGATGCAATGTATATATGTATACATATATATCTATATATATGTATATATATTTATATATCCAAAACATCAAG
>CAUYUJ010014036.1:102500-104474 GCA_963575745.1 Prorocentrum cordatum
CGACGACGACGGACGACGGACGACGGACGTGAGGAGAGGGATGCGATGGGGCAGTCAAGCCAAGTCAAGCCGAGTGGCCGCACGCCCAGCGGCGCTGTGGCAGGCAATGCGCCACGACGAGTGAGCTCGCCTTGCTCCGCTCGTCGGACGCGCGAGGGGGGCAATCGGAGCCCACGGAGGGGTCCTGGCGTGGTCCTGGCGTGGCGCGGCCCCGGGCGTGGTCCTGGCGTGGTCCTGGCGTGGTCCTGGCGTGTCCTCCTCCTCCTCCTCCTCCTCCTCCTCCTCCTCCTCCTCCTCCTGACGCGCGGAGGGGGGGGGGGGGGGCAGCGGGCTAGGGCACTCCAGATGGAGACCCGGGGCCTGGCCTCCCGCAGCCTGCCTCTCTCGCTGCGTGGGCCCCCAGGGCCCAGGCCCCCTCGCGCTGTGAAAAAACAAAAAAACACGACGGGCGGGTTTTGGGGCCCCCACTGGGCCCCGTATTTTCGGCCTCCGGGGGCCCTCACCAGGCCCCGGGACCGTCAAAGAACGACTCGGGATGAAGCAGCGGTTCCAGGGAAGGGGCCAGACCTCGGGGGGTCGACGTGGCGAAAGAATCAAGACGTCGGGGGTCCGGGAGGCCTGAGCCCCTTCCCGGGGGCCGGGCTTCCGTCACGAGCCTCTTCGGACAGAGGCCGAAGAAAAGCAGCGACAAGCCTCCCGCCGTGTTTTTCTTTCAGGGCCCCAGGGGGGGTTCTGGGGAGGAGGGGGGGGCGAGATCCTTCTCAGGACCTCGCCGAGGAGAAGGCCTTCCAGAGGCCGAAGAAACAGCAGCGAGCCCCCCGCCGTGCTCTTCTCTCAGGGCCCCAGGGGGGGCTCTGGGGTGGAGGGGGGGGGCGACCCGTCTCTCGACCTCGCCGAGGAGCAGGCCCCCAGGGGCCGAAGAGACAGCAGCGACAAGCCCCGCGCCGTACTGCTTTCATGGCCCCAGGTGGGCTCTGGGGAGGAGGGGGGCGACCCGTCTCTGGGCCTCTCGTGGCGCCGCCCTGCCGCCACGGCCGCGGCGGCAGCCCGAGCCGCCGCGCCCGGCAGCGCGCACCCGCGGGGGCGGGGCCGCCCGAGAGGCCAGCTTCGCCCGAAGATCCGACGCTACGGAGAAGTTGCCGCGCAGCGGAAAGTCACGGCCAGAGCCCTGGACCCATTGTCATCGAGAGTATCAGGGACGCCCTGGCCTCAAACGCACAACGAAGACGCAGCCCTTCTTAGATCCCCGTCTTTGGCATGAGGGATAATTCGTCCATGTGGGTGCTCTTTTCAACAAACCTATCCCTCATGTTTGGGGCCTCTTAACTGAGGTCTGCTCCACAAGGGCCTGGTTACAGCGGGGCGTGGTTTGCGATCTGCGTCGTTGGTGCTTTGGGGGCACCACGTTGCCCTCGTCGGGGCGCGGGGGAGAACTCTGTCGAAGTCCTCGCCCGCCCCCCAGAGTGTGGGTTGCAAAGGGTGACCCTTCGGAATCGCCGACATTCTTCGAGCCGAAGCGATCTGCGAGGGTCTCGGGGCCCGACACGACACCGCAGCCACTGCTGAGAAGCAACTACAGCGCCAGGATATCGGGGCAAGCGGGCCCAGACATCGACCGTCTCGATTTTTTCGAGACCCAGGCTCCCGATCTCTTAACCCCTTCCCCAGCAACGGTTTTTTTATGGGCCCCGAGGCCCAGTGAGGGCCCCGAGAGGCCGAAAACGATGAACAAGCCCCGTGTCTACGATGAACAAGCCCCGTGTCAATTTGTTTCGAGGAGGAGGAGGAAGAGGAGGAGGAGGAGCAGGAGGAGGAGGAGGAGCAGGAGGAGGAAGAGGAGGAGGAGGCGGAGGAGCGAGGTGGATGATGATGATGATGATGATGATGATGATGATGATGATGATGATGATGATGATGATGATGATGATGATGATGGTATGGTGATGATGATGATGTTGATGATGATGATGATGA